>CM027471.1:28173455-28571580 GCA_015776775.1 Magallana hongkongensis | reverse complement strand
TTTTATGTATATGTACATGAAGACTTTTTATTAACTCAAAAAATGGGGAAAATGTATTCCTTAATGGAAGACTTTAATGAACAAACTGTTTTAGTAAAAATAGAAAGCAGAAATTTAATACTCAAATTTAATTTTAAATGATTTTCTAAAAGGCACAGTCTGTTTCTGTGATATAATTACAATGTATCTTAATAGTACGTGCGTGCCATTTAATTTTGTATCATATGTGAGGTTGACGGAAAGCTTAAAATATATCTGGTTATGATGTGTAAAACAATACTTTTATATGTTAAATAGTTCTCTGTTTTCTTGATTGACGGTCATCATGCTGCATTTTGAAATGTTTAACTCAAGGTAATTTAAAAAAAGAAGAAGAAAGAAAACGATTGGTTTAATATTATTCATGCAATCTGCACATGACTTGTAAGGAATGGCTCGAGTGTAAAATGACTTTTCCAGTCGATGAGCAATGCATGATCACTTCATGCCGATAAAAGTGAACGAAGGCACTAAGTAAAAAACACATGCTAATACGTATTACATGAACGAAGTTTATCTTTGTAATACTTTCACGGAAAATAACTATATTTATATTTTTTCAAATTGCATTTTAAAAAAACAAAATCTTACCTTAAAAGAGTAAAAATCAAGGTGAGTTTTCTGCCACTGATAACTTCAAAGTAGAATCGTCATCATTTTCCATGATTTCGTCCTGGTCTAAAAATAATGATAAAAATAAAAGTAAAATCCATGAAGGAACAATAACATATGGTATCTGTTGGCCGTTCTGTTATTTCATTATTTACTAAATAGTACGTGATTTGTGCATGTATGATGATAGTGGAACACAACGTAAAAACAACGTTCTGAAAGAATATCGTTGGAATGTGCGCCTGGATTTTAGCTTGGTTTGTTTATTGTTCAATAGCATATTCCCTACAAGTGTATTTGGATAATTATTTTCTTCGAAATGCATTTATACTAATTTCTTTTCTATAGTGTCATTTGTTCGGATGAATGAAATGTTGTCTTACAATTCTGAGATTATTAAAAGCAATTTCTGGCTCAATATTAATATCAGCTATCTAAAAAATTACATATCAAAGTTAAAAGGTCAAAAACAATGTATATTCCAGTGTCAAGGTGGCATATTTGCTCCCGCGTAAGATGCAGTTATGTTATAAACCATTTATACCAAATAGAAAATTGCCAATCGATTATAAAAAGTACATAACACTTTAGTTTTTAGTGTCTCTCAGCTGGCAGGGGAGATATTTACCTTCAAAATAATAATATACCATTGAAGAAAAATAATTCTTATTGAAAAATATTTGTTTACATGATATTTTGAAACCCTGTAGGAATGGAATTTTTAAAAAAAATCCTACGGGATTTATATTACCTGTATGATATAAATATTTCATACAGGAATTTATTTCAAACCGGGGGTTTCCAATAGGAAATGAAGATTTCTTGTCAGATTTCAATATCCCATGCTTGGATTTTTTTCAAATCCTATTAGAATTTAAATTCCTATTTGTTTTTTTATTTTGTTGTGAAATTCTCAACATCCTATAGGAAAGTTGTTTTTTTTCATTGGAAAAATGATTTTCTCGTAGAAACTCATAGTTTAAAGGGAATTATCTTACTTGACGGTTTAGGGTTTTGTTTTATTACAAAAGTGGTTATAGCAATGGTCTATCATATAACTTATTGGAATTTTTAGGAACTTGCTCCTCAGACGGGTGCAAACGTACCACTTTGGCACTGGCATAATTAACAGGCACAGTGTTCAAAGTACTAGTGACATAGAAAAAAAACAGTTTGAAATTATAAAACAGAAAGATAATTTATACGATCAATGGTTAAATCTTCCTTGACATAAGGTTTTGTCCGCTCTATATTTGTAAATAATTTGCAACTTGATATGCATATTTACTTTCTAGAAACCTGAGTTAATAATTATGATTTTGTTAAAAGTTACAAGAAGCTTCTTTATCTTATAATTACATGTACATGTATTTGTGTTACTGTTTCAGAAACGTACTCCATTTTTGTCGTGCTTCTAGATTATATTTAACACTTTTTTTTTTTTTTGTTCATTTTCGGTTTTTAAAAACTGTAACAGGGAGAATGTTTACTTCGCAAATTTTAAAGACAACTTTAGGGAAATATCAAAAATGTAAGTTACAAATTTCATGCTACAATGTTTATCGTGTAAGAACGAAAAATCTGTAAATATAGCATTAACGGGCTGTTATACACGACAGCAAAGTGAAGGCTAACACTAATAATAGACATTGGAAAAACGTATTTTAAAAATAGAACATTCTAAACTTTAAGTTATTTTTAAAAGTTCTACTTACTCTGCTTTGGTCTCTGTTTTAGTGCTCTCTGTATTGATCTTATGATCATGAAAATGATGATGACAAACTCAACACCAGCAACAATTTTAAGAATTACATAGACTTTAAAATCGCATCTGCATCTGTAAAACATAAATGCGTGCTATATTTTCATCATATTTTCAAACTGTTGTTTTAAAATAAATAATAAAACATTGAAGAATATCAAAACATGTGTCAAACTGTTAACAATAAAACAATTTTAAATACAATTTCAAAAAAACATATTTGTATTTTGTTAAAGGATAGAGATAGTTAGAATGTATTTTAGATTCGGGTCTTAATCATTTAATTTTAGGCATCTGATAAATATTGATAAAAAATATATATACGAATATTGTAATTATTTATTATTCTGTTCCTGCAAATTATCCATGACAAAAACTCTTAGCAACATCAAACAATAAAATCCAGTTCTTAATAGCACACTTATAGCACTAAAGAGTGATAAAGCTGTGAGTAGGATGTACAGAGTTTACGAAGTATTATCTTTAAAAAAATCACGAGGTCACGGGATCAAATTCAACTAAATGATCGTCAGATACAAATCTGGTGTTAAAAACAGAATTTTTATTGTACTAATGTGTCACCAGAGGATGGTTTGCACCAAAGATATAAATAGAATAAACAATATTAAGAAAAATGAAAAAAAAATTGAATCTATAAAAAGACAAATAACGTTAACCTAGTCATGTAAATTTTACCTTCATTGTAAAAAAAATGAATTTGCTGTTATTCTAGCCGTATGCTTTTTTGATGGATAATTCCTGCGTTATTGCGTTGCTTTGGTTAATTGTTTGGCAGAATAATCAAAAAGTTAAAAAAAAATATATCAATTTGCAAAAATGTTACGGTAGTTCGCCGCACTTTATAGAACAACAGAAAGTAGGATGATAAGAAGGCAGCATGGTATTGAGTGTTATTATGTTGAGGAAAGAAGGCCAAATTTCACTTAAAGAGAGGTCCTCAAAATATATACTGTAGATAGATTATTAGCGGATAAATAAAAGATTAAGCTCACGGTTCATTCCGACTTTCCTTGAACGCAAAAGATACAAATTTGATTTAAAAAATACAGAAGTCGCAGAGACACGCACCAATTATTAACATCTCCTAAAAATTAAAATTCTCATATATAATTTGAGAAAAATTTTGAACTTTCAACATTTAGTACGGTTACTATATATTTATTTGAAAGTATTTCCCTTCTGCAATCATATATATCACATTTAGATAAATATTTTGAATGTAAAGTGTATTAAAAATAAAATAATGTGATTTTTTTATTCAAAGGTTAAATTATTTCAACACACAAAGGAATTTATAAGAATTAATATGTATTTAGTATTTGCTTGAATGCGGAATACAGTATAAAATTCTAACTTATTTTACAGTCTTAGCCTAAGTCAGCTTTTTAGTTTTAAGTCTTTTTCAATGTAGCAGTCACATTTCTTTGAAATTGCAGTCATATAACTAATATCATTAACTTTGTATTTATTAGATTAATGAATTATTCATATCAAAAGATGCGTAATGTCACACAACAAATACAGATAATAGGTAATTACCCCGATGATTCATTACAATCGCTGTTCATTCTTTCATTGGTGTTGTTCGAATTGTTCATTGCCTTGGAAAATTCTTGAGGCTCGGTAGAACACGATCCTTTCTTTTGTAATTTCACCATGTCATAACAATCATTACCTTTGACCAGTCAATGAACAAGGTTACGAAAATTAAATATGTTTAATATCACACCATTTTGTCTTTGCTCAACAGTTTGTTAAAAAACAGCATCAAACTCTTTGGTTACAGAAATAAACACAGAAAATGACTGTTGTTAAAGATGCATGTACTTAATCAAAACAGAATTGTTAAAACTTACATAAATAGGCTTCTGAAGACAGATAGGTTGGGGGACATTTTGGTATAAATGTTCTGCACTTCAAAATCTGATGTTCCTGTATGGTTTTTCCAAATGTGTTATATTCTGTACAACGACCTTCTGAAAGATAACGCGTATTAGTAATTTTTGTACAAATATATTAGTATGCTTTTAATTTCACTCCAAAACATACTTCTGTTAACAAAAACACTATGATAAAACATTAAATTACATACATATCAGCGTTAACATATTTATCATCGGTCATAATACAAATGTTTTGTTAGAAATTGGATAAGAACGGATGAGAACCGGTCTTCCTTAAAGTAAAGTGTCCTTATCATTTGGTGGAGGAGGTAATTGAGATATGTTTGAAGTGTATTAAAAAATCACTGCAACTACAGAGAATATGAATAACCAGTTCTATAAAAAAAAAATATACAAAATATGATTCAAATCTGTAGAAAAATACTACAATATGAAATTGTCGAAAAATTAGAGGGAGGAAATATGATTTTTCTAAAATCTTAATCAGCCTCACGTTGATTTGAACTTAAGATCTGTAGTTCACAAACTTGATACTTAAACCACTGATCTATGATGATATTCAATCAAATCAATTCAACATAAATAATCTCACAAAACATTTAATTCTCCATTTTGTGACGTTTGATCATAAAATGTTCATGTATAACCTTGATGTTAAGAGTAAGCTACATTACATTTGGAAGTTTACATGTACTCTTCGTTTCATTGCAATTGGTGATTCAAAATATTTGAAATACTGTATATAATTCATGCATGAGCTTCAGTTTGAATGTCGAAAATGTGTGTTTTAAAATTGAATTTTTCTACTGAAATAACAAAAAAGAATGGTTTATGACCATTTAATCGTATTTTTGTGAGGAAAATTTACTTAAAAGCCCTGATTGCAGAAACATTTATATCATTGTCGCCCTGTACATAACTGGTTCTCATATATTTTTATATATTTTATTGATAAAGTTTTATGACTGATATTTTAATCTTATCAATAGAATTTAGAGTTAAATGCAGAAGTATTGTTAGACTAAAGCTATTTTTTGGTAGCAAATTAAAATATAAAAAAAATACAGGTCAAATTTCTTTACACTTAAAGTAAAACCCAAATAAACTTGCATGGATCGTAAACAAGTTCCGTACTTTGAATGCTATTCGAACGACCAAATAAAATTATAACAACATTTGTAAGATTTGTTTTTCATATTAAATACCTTAACTTATTCAATAATGGTACCCTCAATTTAACCTTATTTTTATCTTATATCAATGATTACAGCAAAAGCACTATATACTCTCACAACTGCTAATTGTAGAAAGCAGGTGGTAAAATGAACCAGTACTGTAACAGTTAAATGTCATTTTTGCAAGGCCTCATAATCAGTTTTCTCTTGAGCGTATACAGTTTTCATCGATTATTATTTCCAGTAAATTATTTTAATAAAAGTACATAAATAATTAGTAATGTAGTTAGATATCCATAAATATACCATGAATTTAAACAACCTACCGTTAATACGGTGTTCTTTTGCACAAACTTCAATAAATTTGTTCTCGTGCTCATTCATAGCACAGTGATACTTAAACTTCCCTGGCTCTGTGCAATTTTGAAGTTTTGCCCATATTTCGCATTTTTTCTCCGCTTTCCTTTTGATTAATTCGTCTTGTGTCTCAGGGCAAGTGTCAACTACCGTTTCAGTAAAAACAGAAAACTGACAGGGTTCGCATCCTAAAGCCTAAATAATTTTGAACTCCCACATCAACAACAACATTATCTACACATATTTAATAAAAACATTCTATTAAAAAGGGATTTTTTGTGCAAGATATTTTATGCAAAAAAGTCTTACCGTGGGTATTACATGTAGTCCCCCATACAGTACAATCAATAAGAAAAGTTGACGAATACAATCTTTAAGCATCATCTGTTTTCAAACAATGTCAATAAAGCACATTGCCTACAAAACCAATAAAAATGTACATCATGAGATACATTTTGTAAATCTTTAACATAATTTTATGAAATACAGAGCAGACATTGAGTAATTTTACAAAGTTCAACCTTTTAGCTAGCTGGAGCTAATTATTCTTATAGTAAGCATTTCGAATTCTTTTTAAAACATGTACAATGTTGGTTAATGTCGGTATGATTACAATATGTACTTTTTTTCATCAAAACACTGCCCAAATAAAATCAGTTCCAAGAATAGCTGAGTTAAGCTGTGACAATTACCCGACAGAATTTTTTATTCTGTCTCTGACTCAAAATTGAAAGGAAATGAGTATGTGAACTTAATTGTTAAAACATTGGCATTGTTGAAAAAAGCTCTATATATAGGTTCATAACATGGTGTCTAATTAAAACATTCAAATCGAAAGTAAGGTACAAATAATTGATTTGAAATATT
The DNA here is from genome assembly GCA_015776775.1 of Magallana hongkongensis. Lineage (NCBI taxonomy): Eukaryota > Metazoa > Mollusca > Bivalvia > Ostreida > Ostreidae > Magallana > Magallana hongkongensis. The sequence goes on along the minus strand of CM027471.1, from coordinate 28,564,843 downwards.
CTATCATCTATACAACGCACTGTCTTTAGGAGTTTATCATGTATATTATTCTTTTGATAATGATAAATATAGTTATTCTTACTTACAATTGAAAATTGAGGTTCAAAACTCACTGTGCCTCCAATGCCGGTTTTGATCAATAGTTATTTATAGACTATGGAACGCCGTTGCGGTATCTATCTAATGTGAATAATATGTATATTATGGAGAAAAAAAACTAAGTCATGTTCATTATACATGTATATGATTCTTTATCATTAATCTCTGATTCTTACAACCCTGCAAACAAAGTTTTGGAAGGAATATAGGAATCACAATGTACGTATATACGTCTGTCCGTTTGTCCGTCTGTTCTGTCTGTGCTATCGTGCCCAGTCTGGACATCTTATGGAAAACATTGAAGGTCTTACTCTTCACAAAGATTGCTCATAACCTGAGGATGTGTCATGATTCTTGCCGAAGGTCATTTGGGCAAGTTGAAGGTCACTGTTAAGAAAAGCGAATAATTCCTGGTTCAGGCACGTAGCGTCGTTTTTTAAAGTGGGGGGGGGGAGACTCATCCAAAAAATCTTGACAAGCAAAAACAATAAGGGAAAACGATTACTTTACAAAAAATCCTGAAAATCCTAATCCTTGCGATGGGGGTTATGAAGTCAATGTTTATTTCCTTATTTTCAGTTCAATATTTTACATGGTCCCAAAGAAGTGGGGAATTGTTAATTCAATTATTTGTATCTATAAATTTAAAAAAAGTTTTTGCTGAGCAAAAAAGTGGGGGGCCAGGTCATATGCCTGAGGTAGGAACATTTAGGGGCTTTGGTAAACTAAACTTGTATGTGGACTGGGGCGCGGATATTTCTACGATATGTATGACTTGGATGCGTATGACTGTTTTGATACGTTTACACGTGCATGGCATTGTTTATTTACAGATGATTGGGTGTGGTGGTTCTGTGTTCGTTGTCCTTTGTCTCTGTTTGAGATGATGCCTCCGTGAAAAGAAAAAGTTTCTATGTTGGTCTCCCCACTCCTTTTCCGAATAGGAATTGGTACAAAAGGGGACGCAAATCTAAGCATGTTTATTCGTCCTTTCTTGGTTCTCGGACGGCACAAGAGCGATTGAATCTCAGTTTGCAGTTAAAAAAGTCGATTTCTTTTCTTAAGAATTTCTTTTCAAAGGTCTTATTTTTTGGCCTGGCGTCTTTAAGCTTTTCTTTCATAGTCAGAACTTGTGTTTGTTATCAAGTCATGTTTTCTTTGTTCTTTTTCCAGCAGGTTTTGTTCAAATATTACATGATTTTTCTGCTGCTTATTATCTATTCCTTTAGTGCTAAAATCTTCCCTGCAACAGTAGTTTCCTTTTTCTGCTCCTGAAATGTTGGTCTTGGGATCTAGACCTTCAAGAAAAAAAAAGTTCTGCGTCAGAAACTTTACAGAATAGGAATTCGGTGGTGATCTCATGTCGAGCCATGAACATGGCCAATTGCTTTTGGCCACGCTTTTCTTCCTATGAGTTGATTTCCTTTTGACAACCATTACGTTCACTGTTCTGACACAAGAACTCCTGCACTGCGTTAAAAGATGACTGATTTTCTGGCAGGTGAAACAGTGCATACTCATAGCTTTATACTTGGTCTTGCATCCTTTGTAGAATTACTCTCCGCAAAGGTAGCAGGCTATGCCGGATATGGTGCGCGACATTTGGGAAATTTACTGCTTATACAAAGATAGACCTGAGGTACTGGGATCTAGGTATTACATAGGAAATGCAATACCCCGGGCCAATTCTTAAACATTCTCAACCAATTCTCACAACCTGACTTTAGCGTAATATTAAAGGAACACAAAAATAATGTTGAAACCTTGTATTTCCTTGAATGTCCAAATTAAAAACAGAAGCAATGAAAATATTCTCGCTTTCTTACAATATATACTCGTACTGTTCACACTAGTTTTGTTACTCCAAACTGTCAAGAGTTAAGCGACGTCCGGGAATCACCACGGCGGAACTCAAACTAACTTTACACAATTCAGTCAATAAACACAATCACACTTGAAGTAACTGTTTTCAATTTGTCTTTCATGGTTTGTATGTACATGTATAAGTGTTTTCCCTATTACTTTGGAGATAATATTTACTTCTTTGGACGATCCTTAATAGGTTGTATCCGAGAAGCTTGAAAAAGAGGTTTAGAGTGGGTGAATGAAAATACGTAATATTTATCAAAAGAGCGTAAACAAATAAGTTACGCGCATAGCCCAACTCTCGGACTGTCTTAAGTCCGATGCCACCTGAACGAATTGTGGATAGTTTGTTCTGTTCTTTAGAAAGGCAAAATTAACCCAAGACTTGTATGACGTCCTATTTGTATTTGTTTCGAATTCCACAAGACACATGATATCAAAACCTGAGAGAAAGTCAGTATATTCCTGGTATTGTAGTCTCTAATTTAGTCTGCATGTGTTTTACGCGAGGAATGTGATATCTTCATCTTCCTATTTGGTGAGGGTGGATCCTTTTTGGAACCACTTAGCCGCAGGTCGTCCTCCATCACCGCGCTGATTGTAGTCCCACATTGCGGTCGGAGTTTGAATCTCCTTGGGCCCCGGGGGTTTCGTCGACTTGTTCTTCAGTGTTAAACAATTTATTGTCAATTTTTAATTTATCAACCAATAACCTAGCGTAAGTGTATTTTTAAAACTGTAACGAAGAAAAACTCACTTCCATGTTTTCTTTTATTGAAGGCGATAAATGTTATAATAAGTTATTTTTAGTATCCTTTTTTTATTCCTTAAGCTAGAAATATTAATATGTTTTCCAGTGTATTTCTATGAATTCAGAATTAGTTAGGAATAGTTTATCAATAACGCACTGCTTCGGCGCGAGGGGAGATTTCATGATAACATGAAAACAAAAATTTCATAAACTTCAACGAGCATTCCGTATTTCTTTTTAATGAAAAAGCTGACATAAGATCCGCTGCTTTAACGGCATTATTGTCCGCTTTATTTATAGTTTATTTCTCTATACTCCATCGGTTAAATGTATTTGATATACAATACAGAATGTTTACAACGTTGACATTGGCGTTCACCCACTTAAGCTATATCGAGTGCACCATTTAGAGATGCATGTTTTGAGTTTAAAGGAGGAATGATGTTTCAGTGAAGACGTGACCTACAATGTCATACTAATATTATTATGGTGGTTTATACAGCAGGCTGTTGAAATGTTAATTGTACTACACGTATATTGAAGTGAAATACGCCGCTAGATATTTTTACAAAGTACTTGTTTTGGATTTAATTATGGCACCAAATGTGATTCTAAAAGGAATTGAATTTAAGGTTCCTTGTGGTGAAACAATATGATGAATATTTGTGCTGTACAGCCACGCATTAAAAGTACATGCAGAAATACTTTAGATGCATTTCAAATGCGGATAACAAATTTAAAATTTGTGAAACGTCGAGGTGCAAAAAATTCTGACGTTTTGATGACATTGGAAAAAGTTGTTTAAATTTGATCATCATCCAAAGAAGTCCAGCGTTAAGGTCTTATACTGGAGTATTAAGTTCCACCCGTTTTTCCTTGTTGACCGCTCAAACAAAAATCAATCTTCATACCAGAGTGATTTGCTTGTGTCAAAATGTTGGTAAATGACACGGTTCCAATAGAAGATGCACATATTTTCGGGTTTTTTTCCCTATATCTTAATTACATTAATGAGAAAGATACATTGTATAAAAAAAAACCTGTCGATTCAATATTTTGAGATGTGCAATGATGAGTTTATTGGTATATGACTATTGTTACAAATGAATATTATGTCTTCCACATTTGAGTTATTTTTTGTCATTGTAAAACTAGACTCTTTCATTGCCCATTTAACACCAGCAATCATTTGATCGTCCGTTTCATTAACGTTTTTGATTTCGTCATAATGGACATTCGTTACCGGTTCCAGGTACATCGGATCAGTAGCATTTTCTATCGGAGGTTGTTGGTGGCTTTCCCGAAATAAAGATTCATACTCGGCAACTTGACTTGAAAAGTTTTCCTTTTTTTTTTTACTGTGAAATACATCAGTCCTCTTCACACAATGTTTATAGAAATATATTACCACAAAAAATCCAAATAGAACGACAAACGCAACTATTATGTAAAATACAGAATTCGAAAACCCTTGGATGAAAGTAGGCATCCCCAGAAGATGTTTCTGTTGTCTTTGACGTTGTTAAAGTCTGGTATGTTGAAGTAAACGATTTATTGAGGGAAATGTCTGAAAAGTAATCATCAATGATAAGGATAAAATGTTATACATATTTTTGCAGTAATATTTATATTTTGCATGCAAGTTAATTTGAAAAATGCAAGCGTTTTGTGATACATGAATGAAACAGTTTGGAGTTCTTATTTAACTGAGCCAAAATGGCTTTCCACAATGATGACACAGAATGCTATAAATATACCGTGAAATATTTTACATCCAAATCTAAAGTCACATTCGCTAGGCTTGCAGTCGCATAAGTCCTGACACCTTTTCCCAAAAGTCGGATATGTGCATATTCTGGAACAGTTAATGTCTTGGTACCCTAACGGGCATTCTACGTAAAGAATATCGACATGATAGTCAAATATACACTGTGAATAGAGAAATATACAGTACGTGTGAAGTTCTAAATAGATTATTATTAACTATTGTAATTACTTTCACAACTTGATGTTTCATCATTCCAATATGTCCCTGCACAGCATACGGGTCCAACATAGCTTTTAAGTAAATAAGTATCCTTTATATTTGTAAAAAGTTAAGATAAATGTTTATAAATAGTAAATAATAAACAAAACAGTAGTATTTTGTAGTCATACCATACCTTCCACATAATGATAAAACTGGTGTCCAGATTAGAGGGAAAACTATCAACACGAAACTCATTTTGTACAGCTAAAAGTTGAATTGATTCAGATCACTTGTTATAATTGCGTATCATATCTGGCTTATACGACGATTCTTCCGTTAATAACTGAAAATAAGATCTGTAATGATAGCCAAATTTTAAATCAATTAAAAATAAGGATGTTCATAATCCAGCTAGATATAATTCAAATCCGTTTTTAAGAGTTAAACAACTTTTCAGCTCAATACATCTGAATTTAGGGACTTTAATCGTTGAATATTATATCCCCAGTAGATGTTATTTAGTTGACGATCCAAAACCAGCCATTTATTAAACAATACTCGAGCCTTCACTTTGTTTTTTCTCTGTTTCACATTTATATAATTTCAATAAACATTAAATCAACTCTTCCATGGAACATGTACAACTATACCCTAGGTTTGTAAAGTTGAAACACACGAGTAATTAAAAAAAACAAATAGTAATGAGGCCTTGATTTATTGTTTCCGAGATGTGTCTGAAAGACAAATTCCTATTTCACTGAGATATAAAATTTCAGTCTGAGTTATTATATGGAGTGTATGGTCAATTTCAGGCTAACTATCTTATTAACAAAGATATATACACCTTTAAGATCGCGCATACATTAAGTTTCTTTGTGTTATCAGATTATTAACATCCTCAGATGTTGATGATATTAATACACATTATAAATTATGTTCATATTCGTTTTAAGCTCATTGAAAAAATACAAGATTAAAACATACAAGTAACTGAACCTAATTTTTAAAAAAAATCTAAAAAACAAAAAAATAATACAAAACCTTATGATTAAAAGACCTACTTCTGTGTCTAAATATGAAGCTTTCACCAAAATATGTCAATGTGTTGATTGATCATAACATCTAAAAATTTTGAATTTAAAAATCCAAAGAAAACCAACCTAATATTTTGGTTAAAGGCAATAGCGCAGTCTTAAGAGAACTCCCAAAATCGGGTATCAGCCGTGAAAGTGAATCAAACAGCATTCTGACTCTTCATAGACTCTTCAACTGTGAAGAAGTCATCTGACTGAAGACCACTAGATGATAGCAGCGGCGCATAGGGAGAGAGGTAAATAGATTGAATTGAAGCGAGATGGACACTTCTTTCAAAAGATTTCAGGAAGAACAAAGTCCTATAATATATGCTATTAATAAACTCGCATTTTTGTAGATCTTAAAAATGAGTATACACTGGATCATTTGCTTTCGTCGTATCTTAAACTTAAAAAATTGTGTGTAAACTAATTAATATTAAATAAATATTTTATATATATGTAAAGCTGTGAATGTACAGGTTTTTATGTAAATTTTTGAATTGCAATTATAGTTTGCTGAAAACTAATCTGAAATTAATTTCTTGCAATGTAAGAAACATGACCCACTGGTCTCACCGGTTATCACGTATAATATAGTAATTTGACTTTTACGTCAGAGAATCAGTATAGAATACACTAAAAAAAAAGGTCGTACGCCGTAATAACGACGGACACATTCAGTTGTTGGGATATAAATTAGTAGATCACGAAGCAAGTGAAATATGCTTCAGTTATTTATGATCATTGACTTGTTGTTTGTGGTTGCTTCACGGTTGATTTAAGTGACGGTCAGCCACTACATATATATATATGAATATTTTTAGTATGTTAAATATTTGTCACCACATTTCTCATATTCCTATGTAGGATATATTTTGTATTTATCTTGTAGGCATTTAAGTAAGATTACCTTTAACTGAAAAAAAATTCATTTTTATTTTTATTTTTTCATGTACTTGATCTCCCCCATTACTTCAAAATCCTGATTCTATTAAAAAAATGTCATAATTTTAAATTCTTCCTTGATTTATTTACTGTCACTATCTCAAAATTGTTAATTTCCTTTAGTTGATGAACAAGATAATGAAGTATAATTAAAGTACTTTAATTTATTATATTTTTGTACAATTCTAGTCAAGGAAATATGTTCAACTTATTTTGTTTCATAATAAAAATGCACGATTGCTAATTGATATCTATTTATCACAATTATGGTTTACAATAATTTATATAAATCAAACGATTATTATATGATGTGACATGATCAAAACCCAGTACTACATATTAAAGTAAATAAATGAAAAACTGAAAAGGATATAATAACGATTCTCTAACATAACAGATCTAAACAAGACTTTTTGATCAGTGTTTACAATTTAAGGCAGACATAAGTGTATGAAATATAAATATTGATTTTTTTAGCAGAATAAATAAGTGTAGGAAGTACAATCCGCTAAATCATGCTAGGTTTAATTCCTTTTTTAGAACTGACATATTTTGCATTTAATACCTTTAAAAGCTTCATGTGTATAATATACTCATATGTAAATGAGCTTTGACATTTGTATAGAAGTTTAAGTAACAATTTAATACAGGAAGTTAAAACAAAGTTGGATTTCCTTTCACTTACATTTATATATTAGACTCAACAGATATTGTGGTAATTTTCCAAGAGCAAACTCAACATTTCTTTCCATCGTACATTAGAATAACTTTTTTTTAAATCAAGGATACTTCTTATCTACATGTTTAATCCGTCTCGGGGTAGAGTACTCGTCTTTTTTGTCGATTTAAGCACACATACTTATTTGTGGGAAAATCTTGCATTTTTATATTTAGAGGTTATTCGTGATCGATCCCTTTACACTTTTTTGTCATTCCGTGAGCGGAATCGATACGCAGGATCAAAGACGCTCCTAAAACTGGATTAATTTCACACGGTGGCTTCGGTCGCGGACGTTTATTAAAAACTAAAAACTCCTTAATGAATATTATTATTTGTTTTAACATTGGGTACTAGTAATTATAAACTTTGATTACTAATTAATTGTTAAACAATGTTTTCGATAGGCAGATAATATTAACAATCAACACAAATTATTGCTCAGTGAATTGACAACCCATTCCTACTTGCCAGATTAATTAATATGGAACGCAAAGTAATATTAATTTTGAGGTTTCTGTTTAATTTTGCATGTACTTACATATAGTCTTTAATATATGCATTCTTATAAAATCCTTTTCTTGCTTATATGAATGATACTGTAAATTCCTTATATTACGCGAGTACTTAATTTTGCGAGCCCGCTGGTTTGTATCAAATCGCGACAATATAAAATCGCGAACGTGGAACTTTTCTTCTTATTTCTTATAGTTTTCAACTCTCAGAAAATAATGGTGAGTTTTTAAAATCCGCAAAGAATGCTTCTCTCGATTTTACGCGGATATTAATTCCGCGTTTAATTAGTAGTATACTGTCATTGGCAAATAACGAGTAAACTGTTTGTTGTTTACCCTTTTGTTTCGATTGCCATAATATTTCTGGTAAATTTGCTTTTCCCTCCCCTCACTTTCTGCCTAAACCAAACTGACTGACATTGAAATCCAATGCTCCAACCGTCTTATGGAAGGTTTTAATTACGGAAAGAAAATAAATTTGCGTATATGTAAAAAATGATATGTTTGTTCATATTAACGATTTTCAGTTTACTTGTTCACCAAATTCCGAAATCGGATAAACAGTTTAGTTTCAACAAGAATAAATATGCACTTTTTTAAAATTCCTAGTTATAAAAATCATTTTATCTGAATTTGCATGTGGTTTTGTTCAAACAATAGAAAGCAATTGACTCTATTTAAGTTTTGTTATTCTCTTTTAAACATCTGCTGATTTATCAGACATCGTTAATGAAACTCAATGTGTTGCTTTTTTTCTCTCAGAAATTTTTCACTAGATTATATCTAATCTTTTATCCTCCTTTTTAGCAAAATATTCTGCGACCTTTTTTTCTCAAGTGCTTCAAATAATAATCAATAGATAATATTTAACGACTCTTGATTTTATGATAAAATTCGGTGCTTATAGACTGCATCTTTAGATCATGATGATGATAATTGTTTTCAGAAATATGGTTATTGAACTAAAAAAAGTGAAACGTAAGCAATAATATTGAGCATTGTTTTAAGCTCTGTTTTAACTTTGATTTCCTTCAAGATGTTATGCTTATGTTATTATACTGTAGCTATAGCCCTGAAATATAAAATGTACATATACCAATCATTTATATTGTCGTTTGATTCTACAACTTGTTTGTATTGTGGAAATATTCTTATCGTTAAATCAAGAAGAGGATCATCAACGACCTTTATAACTTAACTTATTCTCCTACATTTTTCTTTACCATCGTTGGGGAATTTTCATATTTTTTCTATGTTCTCATACAAATTATATAGAATAAAACGAAATATGAAAACGATTTACATTCTTTTATTCATAAGAACATGATAAAATGAACATCCATTTCTCTTCTAGAACATTTTTATTGGTACAATTCAACTACATGTATTATTTCTCTACAATGTTCTTAATGTGTGCTATTTTTTCATAATATTCCGTATCAAAGTTCAGTCGCTGGTAATATTCCTCCCGTGTCCTGTTATAAATTAGTTCGTCCATACAAAGTAAGGCTTGACTTTGGTAATTGTGGTGAAATTTATTGGCAAAGAACTCAGGTCGACGAGCAAGAAGAGGAAGATCTCCGACTCCAAATATACATATCGATCGAACAAATTTACCGTGACATTGGAGTGAATTTGCCGTATCCCTCCAGTTCTTAAAGCGAGATAGAAAAGGTTTTCGTACACCAAAATCTGTCTCTAAGTCACCTTAAAAAACACAAAAAAATGAATTAAACTCAAGTATACATTTTGTATTTAATTAAGGTAACTCACAACATCTAGACTTAAGAATACCAGTTATACGTGAGATACAGAACTTATAATTCTTTGTTATCTAGGAAAAGCTCAGGTTATTTTTGGGATTACATTTATATTTTGAAAAGTAAATATTTAGGTTATGACATAGAATGAACGTGACAAACATGCTGAACTGTTTATTTATATTTAAAACAAATAAACAGATAAAAACACCAGCTTGAAAAAGAATTTTTACCGGTATATTGAACCAATGCATTTAAAAACATGGCACGAGCCTTATTTACACAACCAAGAATGGTAAGATTTAAGTCTTGCTAGCAACTCTACGAGTGACACTCAATTTTTGGTTGATTATTAGCAATGCAATACTGAAGCATTGTAACCAAAGAAAAATAGAAAATAAAATTTGACCTGTATTGTGACCATACCCGATTAAGAATTTAAAAAAATCAAAATATATAACAGGTATGAATTTGTCGGCCGTTAACTTTCAGATTATAAAATGTATCACCTCAAAATAGTTATTTAAATGATTTTGTTGTTTGTGGAGATAAAAGCTGCTTTACATCGCAATGTGTTCTGATACATGTATTAAATTTCACATCAAGAATATGGTACCATATAAATATCTTTTAATACTTACCCTTGAAACTCCCCGGAATGCCGAGCTTGGGATTATGAATCAAGGTGGCAAAGTATGTTTCGTCTGGGACTTCTGTTTTCTTTACCCATCTGAGAAAATCAGCAGCTACATCGTTATTGATGACGTATTCCACAAATTTTCTGTTTAAAGTCACGTGAACCGATCCTTTTACGGGGTGTATATCATGAGGAGGTTGCTCTCTTATATTCCATCTATATTTGTTTGCTCTAATTGAATATAAAAAGGATTATTAGAAATCTGAAAAACAGCATTAATTTATTTCATCGAAACGCATTAAGAAACTTTATGCGAAAGTTTTATATTCATACATTTAAGTACAGATATAAGTGACAAAAGTCTTAACACGGCCATGTCAGTACTAAAAAAAAATTTGAAATACTAAATATTGATATAAATCAGAAGACTGCAATTTTTTACCAGTGTATTTGTATATGCAAAAAAAAAAAATAGAATAAAGAAATTATTTATTTTACTAAATTTGAATAAGAAGAGCTGTTATGGTTCTCATTCCATGAAAGTTATTTCCCTTGGCTGCTATCTTTGTTTGTCAAAGATGTGAATTTTTCACTTTGACTACCAATTTTAGGTATGTTAAAAATGTACAGTGAAAAAAAATTCAAACAGCACTACAAATACAAAGTAAAAAAAAGCTCTAACCAACGTAAATACATCATTTAAAAAATTCTATCTGCGTTAAAATACCCGGTAGTGCAAGTTGATATTGGTTGAATAATAAAGTAATCATCGCAGTTTGACCCAAAATATGGCCGTCAGCTGGAGGTTACTCCTGCTGGAATTACTTTTCTGAACTCATCTTAAGGGTAAAATAATCCTGCCATAATAGAAGCATCAAATAAGACAGTTTGTATATGTACATCTATATAGCTAATGATACAAATGTTGAAAAACATTTAAATATTTTTAATGCCATAAACTGCATACCTCTTGATCGTCCCCTCTGCGTCATTTGAACCATTATAAATTTTTAAAATTTTCACCAACTCATAATTTGTACGAAGTGGAAATTCCTGTCCAGTGAGATTGATAAAATATTTCCAAGTTGAAAATGATAAAAGATTTCTCATGCATTCAATCTCTGGTAATAAAACACCTATTTTCCCCCAGTTCACTGAATATCTTTTCGACGTTAAGAAAACGTTTGGAAAGCAACGTGTGATGCATTTAAATCCATTGAAGACGTTAGAATGTGTTTTCTTGTCCACGTGTACACAGTAAACATTTTGTGGTCGGTAAATGGCTCTCAAAAGAAACTCAAATTGTTCTGGACTTTTGTAAACAAGAATGCTGTAGGCAATTGGGAAATGTTTCTCCTCGTCTGATAAAGAATCTGTTATATATCCTCTTGACGAAATAAAATGTCCACAGTCTTTTGTTTGCTGACACACTGGCAGTGAGGGTATTTTGGTGTTCATTTTACGTCGTACGTTTTTGATTTCCTTTAAATTGTTTTCAAACAGTAGGCTACAATCCACGTTTGAGACACGTCTTGAAGGACCAAAGAATCCTTCAAGTGAACCATTCACTGCTTGTGAGTCTTTGTACAAAGGTGAAAACGATACAGCAAACTGTGGCCCAATGTTAAATAGTTTGTATCTAAATTGCATCTCTAAATCATGTTCCGTTTCTCTGTTCTTTGAATCCGGATTCGTCCGATTTTTATAATTGGTTTCAAGAAAGGCTGTATTATTTATCCCATTATACACTTTGAATTTTAAAATATAATGTGTTAAAAATGTTAGACAAAAACTATAAAATAAAACCCAAATCAAGAATCTTTTTCCGTTAGTAAATTTTGAAGTCATTGTAGTTGCTTTAAGAAGAGACACGTTTGAGGGGTCATGACTATGTATATCTTATGAATTTCAGCCGTGATTGGGATTTTTATGTATTATAATTTCTTATCGATTATTGTTTTTCTTTACTTTTTCTTTTGCGATGCGAGATAATCAGTGATTCTGGGATGTTCACTCCTTGTATGGCGGTAATGCATGCAACACATGTTGTGAGTGAGACACAAAAAAGTGAAACACTGTAAATCAGCCAGACAAAGTGAATTATCATCTGTCCGATAAAATCTCGAGCCTGCAATAAAACGGTTGTATAAGTGTCGTCAGCTTTTATTCTTTCCAATAAAAATGCATTTTCATAAACATAATAGGTGACTACGATATGCCAGGTTTACTATGTGTTCATAGTGAGAAAAAATATTCTATGATCAAATGAAACGTGCAACAATAGATTTATATAATATGTTTTCTATTGCTGACAAACACTAAGTATATTTTCTTTATATTCTATATAACACATCTCTTATCTTGATCGCTGATTATATGTTTTAATGAAAAATTTGTTTCGAAACGTTTGTTTTTTTAAATTATGCTTCTCTAAGGCCCTTTCACATCAAGTTGCGTTCCCATATAGTGGTCACGGCGTTGTACAATCCCTCGTATCGCCGAAGTATGACAGGGAGAAAATGCCCAGGCGGCGAGTTCTACTTGGCGATTGACTCTCGCCGAGTATCTGCAAAGCGTCCATGACGTACTAAGAGTTTTTACTTTGCGATCACGGCGGGTCCAGTGCACTGACTGCGTACACAAGACGTTCTTTACTTATGGGAATGTACATTTCAATTTGAACGCGAAACAACAAGAAATTTGAACTTTATAACAAGTAAATAATTTAAAAAATTTTCTTTGTTTAATGACATGAGGTTAAGGTTATTGAAACATCACTTTTGAAATAATATGTGACAAGGCAAAAAAAAAAGTGTTTAAAAAAAATAACCGTTATTAGCTGCTAGAAAACATGAATGGATAGTAATAAAAAACATTCCACGAATTACATGATCGATTTGGTCCTGATATAATCCCAGATGTTGCTTTATACATGGTTATCCACATCAGGTTTGCTTGCTATAGTACAACAACTATTGTTCACGATGTGTGGTCTGGCTGACATCGCACTAGAAATACCGAAGAGGTGCGTTATAAATGCCGATAATCGCAGCAACAGCTCTTTAGGGGAATGATAAACACCGGGTTCAGACGCTGCGGATGCGTACGCCAGTAAGAGCGCGCTTGAGACCCGGCAATCACATCAACAAAGAGGTCTCTGTGCAAGCGCAATTGACTAAGTACTGCATCTAGGCTCCAATTAAGTGCGTTACTTGAGAGCGCCAGCGGAGCTATAGTGGTTCTGTTGGAGACCTTACGACGCTGTCACAGCGACCCCACTTTGTTTCAATCGCATGTTTATCAGAACGCAGAGCCAAGGCTCGTACTTGTGCATGCTCAAAGTGCGCGCCGTCGCATGGCATTTTTGCAAGCCAAACACGACAAATGAAGATATTGCTGTGCTGTTGCTACGCTGTAGGATACCCTTCTGCGTGTATAAGCACCTAGGCGTTTTAAAAATTTTGGGGTGCAACGGGATCACTGAGGACGCAGTCAAGATGCAGTTCCTGTAATTAAAGAACAATTAGACATTTATAATCTCTATATAATTATGAGAAATACTTAAAATAAATTATCGACAGTAGAAATTTTTACTATAAATGTAATATATCTCTGTTAAATTAAATTTATAATACTAAACATGTGAACATCGAAAATAAAAAGAAATTACAATTTTGTTTTACTACTTTATTCTGTTTCTGGTCCTTAAATATGTATTTTTTTTTTTCAGGGCAGTAAACAGAGAAAGGGTTGCAGCTACAGGTAGCAAGGGGCAGTTTCGCATAAAGTACTCTTCAATATTTTAGTAAAAATGTGTTACTGTATTTGAAGGCCTGTATGTACTATGAAAATTAGTGAATTGATTATAGGTGATAATTTTATGGTAGCAGGGAGTCATTCCTATATATTTATGTAAAGCGTGTAGGTCCCATAGTGTTATAGGGGATGGTTGGGAGTCAGATGCGAAAAGGCGACTGTTGGCAAGTGTGCTCACTTTTCATGCAAGAAGAAAGTAAGGCAGACGGTAAGTGAAAAAGTGGGAAAATGACATGGATGGGAGGTGGGGCGGTACAGAGGGACAGGGAGGGGACATGTTAGACTACAGGTTGCACCCTGTCCCGGTGGTCATCTCTCTGCAGGGAATACGTTAGGGTGGGGTCTTAATGGGCCAAAATGGGTAAAATTTTGACATAACACAGGGTGGTCAATTAGACATTTTATTTAACCAGAAAAAGATATTGGTGACATTTAGTGTAAATTTTTAACCTTAATGTCCTTCCTGAAGCTTAACTGGTAGTTACAAGTCATTTTGATCCAGGTGCAAATTATATTTTTCCCGCAACATAGTGCTAAATGGGGGTACCCCCACCCCACAATTTCATGCATAAAAAAACTGTCCCGTGCTACCTACAGTTCACTGCCTGGTATTTGCGTCTATAGCCTGATAGCCTGCTAAATGGGGGTACCCCCACCCCACAATTTCATGCATCAAAAAAACTGTCCCCTGCTACTTGAAGTTCACTGCCTGGTATTTGCCATTATAGCCCGATAACCTGCTTTAAGTGCCTGCTTGTACTTATGGAAGGAAATCGTAATTATGTGTTTGGCTTTACGATACTGTCAGTTCTAGGAAACCACTGTTTCACAGGAATGATTCGAAAACCTAGCTAGTAGGACACAGGCTTTGTCTAATGAAGTTTAAAAGCAGAACTTATTACGGTGAATAATATGTAAAAATCTTTCGATGTGCCTGGTATTTGGGTAGTTGCATTTTATGATTCATTCTATCACAATAAAAAAACAACACACATACTATATAATACAAAATAAATGAAATTGATATTTTGACCTTACAATAAAATCTGCGTGACATCTGTTTCAAAGTAAACAGCTAGATAACTGGATGTTTAATTTTTCTAACCCATCTTGGCTGTTCTTGTCTTAAGGTATTCAATGTATAATGAAGGGATATTGAACAATTTTGAATCATTTTAAACTAGTTAAGTATGTATTGCAAGATAACAATGAAAGTGAAATAAACCAAATTCACATGACTGACAACATATAAAAAGCCGGTCATTTTGCACTTCAAAATTTTTTAATGAGTTATCTCCCCCTTGACAAAAAAAGAAAATTTAAATTTCGTCAAAATATCTGCGGTTAGTGATTCATTTTCTTTCATAGATTAATAAAGAGAAAGTTTATACATGTATTAACCAAGAGAATTCTACGAATTTTAAGTTACTTTTTACAATATCTTAATAAAACATATGTTGCGCATAGACTTTAATGCAAAATTCAAGGTGTAATTAGTTGGGTCATAATCAAAATTTTGAAAATTCCTTTGGTGGAGTATTTTTATTTGATAACACTGTCAAAATGATATCATGATTAAAAATATCGGACCATTCATTTATTAGGTACAAAATGTGGTCGTAATACATCGAATAATACCTTAAAGGTTTAGCACTAGGTACATTCAGTTCTGGAGATACTGTCATTACATTTGATGTTTGTACATCTGAAGAGTTATAATAATTCTAAGGTTATAATGGTTCTGCCAAAGTTATATCTAAATTAAAAAGGTTTCTACGTTGGATTATTAAATTAAACTTATTCAATGTGACAATTAAAGTCTGTCTGTCCCGATTAAACCCCGCCCACGTTTTCAACGGCATGCAGACATTTTTTGTGGCAAAAATGGGATTTCTTTGGGCGACGGTCGAATTCCGATAAAATTCCTTAAATACTCTCCAAACTGAACTTTTATTCTGCAGCCACATCAACTTCTGACCAGACCAGCCATTGTGATAGAAAATGTTAAACTCAATTTCATTGGTTAATATTCCTGATGGTCCAATCAGAATCAGTCTTTCTCGAAGACGTCAAAATGGCCGGTCTGGTTAGAAGTTGATGTGGCTGCACAATAAAAGTTCAGTTTGGAGAGTATGTAAGGAATTTTATCGGAATTTAAGGATGTAAATAGCGTGCGTTTGATGTGAGATTTTAAAAGATTAGTGCGAATGTTTCTCGGCTTGTTGCAATACTGCTGTTGTCATAGGCATAATCCCATCGTGAGCCCTGGACCGGTATATGTCCGAGTAAAAATAAAGTGGCAACTCCAAGATATTGTAAGACCCATCAACTTGAAATTCGGCATGACTGTATCTTAGACATTACTTTTCTGAAAAATACATGCATATTGCAAGTGTTGTAAAATATAATTGATTTATTAGGCTTTTGAAGCGAGCTGGTAGTGTTTTTATCTGGGTCAGAGTTGGACCCCTTTCTTTATCTATGGTTACATTGAAATTAATGTTAAAACGGGCTTGGCCCCTGTGCATCTACCGTCTTTCGTTTGATAAGTGGCGGCCAGGCGCTTTTGTAGCCGCCGACCGTAAAAAAATTTACCTTTTGCCGAACACATGATGATCGGTCAACTATTCGCTGACTATTTAAATTCAAACTTTTGAAGTTATCGGTTTTCCAAGGACTTTATATCAACGCACCCTGCCGTCGTTTGATATACTAGTTTTAATGTTTAACATTGCGAATGTGTTCGATAAGAACATATGTTCAATTAATTCAAATAATTGTAGGTTTCTCCCGTTTTAATAAGTCAGTTATAGATAAATCAGCAATACATCTTTTTTTCTTTATCTTATTTTTCATCTATATTGGTTTTTGGATAATTTGAGATTTATTGATGTCTAACCATCTAACAATACATTGGCAATCATCAAAGGAGACAGACCTTTATTGTCCTAGGAAAATGATGCAAATATAGATTAAAATCTAATGTATGTAGTGCATCCGCCAACCTATTACTGTATATTTTATTCCGCCTCCACAATTTGTCCGTTGCAAATCTTTATATTCCTTTCTGCAGCTATTTTTGATGTGCAATCTGTGGTTAAAGAAACTTAGTGTTACTAATTGCTAAGGAAAAAGATTAAAAGTGCTTTAAACTTTTTTTTCAAAATCTTCCTAACCTTTTAATATCTAGAAGACAAACTATATAATTCTAAAACAATTTTGTTGTGGACTTTTAAATTTGATGAAAATAAATGTATATTAATTTGTTACTTTCTGGGTTCTTACAAGCAGGATAATCTCTCTCTCTCTCTCTCTCTCTCTCTCTCTCTTTGTCTTTCTCTCTCTCTCTCATACACGTCTAATTTTCATATTTTCTAATTTAATTGAACGACTTTAATAACCGTTATGAGATATATCACATGGTAATATTGGTAGAAAAAAACATTTTATATTTTTACATTTTATTAAAATCTATAAACCACTAACTACATATAATTATATCTTTATATGGTTGATATTTACTGCTGTGTCTCTGTTTTCTTTGAAACAGCTATTCAAGGAAATTTGAATTTTGTCGCTCAGGTGATTTTTTTTTTCAACAGGTATAGCTTCGGAAAATGAAGACGAAGATGCCTTTAAAAACTTGCAAAAATCTATTTAAAGAGGGTTGTTAAATTACATTTATCGTAATTCATTGTTCACATAAGAATCAAAATTGAAGCAAGCATTTAAAAAAACGAGAACAAAACTTTATATACATGGATGACAAATTTTGAGTAATTGTATTACTTAGTATATACTCTCGAAAACACAGGAACAAAGTAGTGTCAGCCTTATAATTTGAATTTATAACCATTTGTGTCATCTACACGTGTATAAAATATCAAATGATTGTTAAGTCGTTATGAATAAATATTACAATTGAAATAGTTCTTCATGTACATAAAAGTGTTCTACAAACTTTTCCGATAATTGTGAGCGGATTCTGTACAAACTGAAAGAGCATAAAAAGAAATCAAATGCAATTCCTGTTCACTTTACACTAATTAAATATTTTGGGGAAAACCCGCAACTCTGATGAAAACCGAATTAACCAATATTCGAATTCTGCGTTCTGTACTGTGTCCAAGTACATTACACTTTACATTATATAATTTTCGGGGACCAAATTGAATATGATGTGGTAAAAATAACCATAAATCAAAACAAATAGATAAAATTTAAAAAAAAAAAACAATATCACAAGGCATAAAAAATAATATAATAAAAAAAACACTTTGATTGATGATTCTAATTACAAATAAACAAACCTCATACTCATAATGTAACGCAGATTAAAATATTTTCTCCTTTATATTGTTTGCCTGTATTTTTTTAAAAATGTATTTAAAACGCGAAGCAAAATAACTCTCGTTCTTGCATACGTTTTAAAATGTAATTAGAAAAGTAGAAATCAACCAGACGCTCTCTCTTAGCGCAAATCTTCAAAGCGCTAGGTAGACTGAGCTTATCATAGTTTCGCGGAAACGCATATCTTGTTATTTCCTGATTGACCCCAGTATTCAATGGATCTCCATGCGTGTCCTTGTAAAACTACAACCATCAATAAAGATAAGCGGATGACAATTTATTTTCCCAACCCACAATGATGGCTCGAATTCTCCGAAAACCACCGCTTATTCTAATCCCTATGCATATCACATTAATGTCTAGCATTTCAAAGACACGTTATAAGACCTAAGATTGACAGTTGTTATACATGTACTGCAAACTTACTTTATATAATTTGTTGAAAGTTTTCAATATGATTTTGAGACGAGTGAATTATATCAAAAGTTATAATTGATGTAGGAAGTTTTGTTTAAATATGACTACAGTCTCCGTTAGCAAAAAAATAAACAAATCTAAAATTAACCCATTCTAGTCTTATGATGAATTTCTGTACATGTTCAATCGTTTACAGAAAGACAGGTCTACAAACATTATTTTTTCCTAGAATTGCGTCGTTGTAATTAAAATGAATGCATATTTTTGAAACACAGGAGAGATATGAAATCATATGTTTTTTAATAATATCTTGAACAATACAAAAAATGAACATGTAAAACTATATAATGATAATTTCGACTTCAGAACTGTGCTCAGTTAAGAAATATTCTCTTATTTCTACTTTGCTCATAAAAACGTTTAAAAAATGCTGTTTAATCGCAATATTGTTAGTTATTCTGATTTCTCAAAAATAATGGTGAAAAAAAATGTTCTTGCCCATACAGTGTATATAATAAAAACGTTATTGATGTGTGACAATTATTTAATACAAAACACGGATTTTAACCCCCACATAACCCATTTACTATTTTAATTACTAAATATATAAAGTATAAAAACGTTTTCACAAATTCATAAGCAGCTTTATAGATCAAAGATGTTACATGTAACCAGATTATCATCGACAAGGGCCACCAGCGACTGGAACGTGTCCTTTTAGCCCACAGCAAAGCAAATTGTACATACTTGTACATGTATATTGTGCATCTGCATGTCAATGCAAAGTGGCCGTGCGAATAAATTTCTGTCGTAATTCAAAGTAAATAACAACCGGGGGGGGGGGGGATGATTTGATGACAATTGGAATCCTTTGATTGTCTCTTTTAAGAAAGTTAAGAAGCTTTTTACCTTAATTTGTCCTAAATGGACATTAAGTTGTTGGGATGGAACCTTCTGACTATAATGGCCAGTTTTAGAAAGAAAAAACACATACCACAAAAAAGCATTTATGCATAAAACACTATTTTTTATTTATCAAATAGGTCTTCAAACATGTAAATGCATTTATACAATGTTTCGGATATGTTTTAAGTTTTTATAATACTCTGTATCAAAATGCAGTCGTTGGTAATATTCATCCCTTGTCCTGTTAAAAATAAGTTCATCCATACAAAGTAAAGATTCTCTTTGGTAATTGAGATGAAATTTATTGGCAAAAAACTCAGGTCGACGAGCAAGAAGAGGGAGATCTCCAACTCCAAAAATACAGATGGTTCTAACGTATTTACCATTACATGGTAAAGAGTTGGGTGAGGTTTCCCAGTTTTTAAACCGAGATAGAAAAGGTTTTTGTACACCATAATCTGTTTCCAGATCTCCTATAAAAATAACTTGTACATTAGTATCCTTCTCATGAAAACCTGATACTACTATGAAGTTGATGTTTTAAAATCTGTGTATCTATTTCATATTGACATCAGTAAAATCAGTAATGAAACTTTGAGTTTTGGATAAAAAAAAATTCAAGGTTTGTCAAGGTTTATAATGCGTACATTTTAACCATAATATATAAAAAATCATAAAGTGACCTAGACAATGCCAATTGCTCTTTTTACTGAATTGTATTGAATTGAATTATTGTTTTACTTTTCTCTTTCGTTTCTCTTACCTTTAAAACTTCCTGGAATTCCAAGATTAGGATTGTGAATTAGTGTGGCGAAGTATGTCTCATCTGGAATTTTTGTTTTGTTTACCCAAGTTAGAAAATCAGCAGCTACACTATTGTTGACGAGGTATTCCACAAACTTTCTATTAAGTGTGACGTGAACCGATCCCTTTACTGGATGAATATTATGGGGAGGCTTTTCTCCAATTTTCCATCTGTCTTTGTTAGCCCTTTGAAAAAAGATATCTCAATGCTTTGACATTGAATTATTTTTAATTAACAGTTCTTGCTTGAGAAGATTACAGACCTTTTGATTGTGCCTTCCCCATCGTTGGAACCATTATAAATTTTTAATATTTTCACTAATTCATAATTTGTACGCAGTGGAAACTCCCGACCAGTTAAGTTAATGAAATATTTCCATTTTGAAAATGATAAAAGATCTTTCATGCACGAGAGTTCCGCTAGTACTATTCCTATTTTCCCCCATTCCACCTCAATTCTTTTAGATGCCAACTTCACATTTGGAAAGCATTGTGCAATGCATGAGAATTCATTAAACACGTTTTCGGTGGTTTTTCTGTCAACGTGAACACAGTAAGCATTTTGTGGGCGGTATATGGCTCTCAGAAGAATTTCAAATTGTTCTGGACTTTCGTAAACAAGAATACTATATGCAATTGGGAAATCTCTTTCCTCGTCGGTTAAATAATCCATAATATATCCTCTTGATAAAATGAAACTGTTACACTCGATTGTTTGATTGCAAAACGTAGGTGATTTGCTTGTAGTATTCAGGTCACGAACTCTCTCAATTTCATTCAAATTTTGTTGAAACAGCGAACTACAATCCACATTTGATAAATGTCTGTCTGTGTCAAAGTTTTGATGTCGAGTATTTCTTTCGATGATTTTTGATGACTTGTTGTGATACAAAGGTGAAAAGGAATAATCAAATCGTGGTCCATTATCGAAAACCTTGATTATCCTTCGCAAAAATCGATCTTTAGTTGCACCTTTCTCCGGTTCGTCTGTAGCGTTTTGGCTTGTCCAAGTAATAACTGATTGAATTCCGTTTCTTTTTTCTGAGCAAGAATTGTTCATCAACGTTGTGAACATGATAATACAAATACCTAATAGCACATAAAATATCCACATTGTTTTGTTTGTAAGTTGCAAATCCTTCAAATTCATTGTATGAAATATTAACTTCCAGTGTTTTCTTTTTTTTGTAAAAACGCAATATTACGTGACTGCATAACTTAGTCTGGATTTATCTTATCTGAACCCATCTGATATTTTATAAATGATGTCCTTAAATGCACTCATATCTGCATTGGAATAAGGTTACTGGGTGCATTGAGAACATAGTCTATAATCGGAAAAGTAAAGCTCATTTTGTCGACAAAACTACCTTATTCAACATTTTATATGAAAAAAGAAGAAAACATTTATAACAAGCGTAGGTGCTGAAAAATATCAACGTTGGTGTTTTAGGTTTCACTCTAAGCAGACAATAGTTGTGTAACGTGTTATATTGTTTGTGGTTACATTTAATTTTTGGGCGACTCAACCTAATGTTAAAGTTTATGATTGTGAATCAAATTGTGTCATTTAAAGACAGGCATTTCAGTTATTAATAAAGGAAACTTATGGATATACCTGATAATGTTTGTAGAACAAAGAGTTACGCTGTACATGTTAATGATTTTTATATCTATGACATGATCATTATAAAAGTGTTCGAAAGCGTAATATACAACCCTAGCAAAAGAAAATTCAGGTCAAAAAGAAAACTTAAGCATTAAATGATAATTTACTAAGCGTATAGAATCATTTTATTGCTTTCTAATTTTGAGGCATCATTTCTAAGCAAGTTTTAAAACTGTGAACGTTTTACGATTAGAGATGTGATTTAACGTATCAACTTCGTTGCATTACTACAGTACAGCTCACGAGTATCCCGACAACAACACCGACCACCGTGTTTGAAAGTCCACGCTGAGCGTGGAAGTGTCGGTACCTTTGATCTATTGTTCTCTGTTATGGCCACGAAACGAGAAAAAACACGGTGCGACACGGTGCAACGCGATGCAACACGCCCAGTAACACGGTGAAACACGCGGTATTTACCTGTGAAAAAAGGAAGATTTAGGAATAAAACTTTTAAAGAATTAAATATTTATTGATGTACGTAAGAGAATTAAAGACAAAGAAATAGAAAAAAATAAATAAAATTTTTAGGCACGCAATTTTCAGACGTATGCGATTGTTGATTTTTGTTGAGATTAGGAACAAAAAAATCGATATCGCCCACATAAAGGTTTGATCAAATAAAACACTAACACTTTATTTTCCTTTTTAAAATTTAAAATTTAAATACACTGTTCCATAATTTCTTTTTTTTAGTCCGTTTTTAAACGTAGTAGTAATCGTAGTTGCTGTAGATTGGCAGTTTCAATAGTGCATAGAATCATAACTGTGATCTCTCACTTATACTCTATTCAACGATAACAAATCTAACGGGTTGTTGAAAACAACTGTACTTTCTCTAAATAATATAAATATACAGCTTTATATTCATATTTTCAAATTTTCTTCTTTTATACATATGTGTGATGTACTTGTCCATGTAGTAGCGCACGGTACATATTCATAGCGCTTAGAATCCGTGGATCGGTACTTGATAATTTTTTATTTCATCTTTATAAGCAACTTGAGTTTAGAAATTATTTGTGTTCCAAGAAACTACTCAGAATTACAATAATTACTGTATGATTGTTTAATGATCGTCATATCAAATCAGCCCGCAATATAGACCACGTGCTCCTTCCATGATAAGGAATAAATGTCGTTGTATTGTTTTTTAAAGTCCGCAAAATAGAAAAATGTTTTACAATGAAGTATTTATCGTTTGAAATGTTTAGTTTTTTTCATTCTAATACTGCATAAATGAGGGTTGGAATATTGCGCTGTAAAATCTCTCTCTCTCTCTCTCTCTCTCTCTCTCTCTCTCTCTCTCTCTCTCTGTACGTTTGTCTTTTGTGCAATCATTTTAGAATTATAAGAGTTCTATTTGTATGAATTTAATTCATTTATTTTAATTCCATGGTTTTAATAACGATTTCAACACAATGACTAGAAGTTTGTAAAGTATAGGATGTAATAAGATTTTTCGTTTAAATTTCGATGCTATTTCACATCACACATATTAGATTGGTTATAAAGTAAATAAAGTTGTGTTTGTTATAAATGCTTGCAAAAAGTTACCGGTGTTGTATAGCAGTTTTTCCCCCATAGTAGCTTCTCCCCCCGGAAAACCTACTATATAGTAGCCTTTCCCCCTGGGGGGAAAAGCTACTATATAGTAGCTTTTCCCCCATAGTAGGGTTTCCCCCTCACGTTTTTGGTTCAGATTTTATAAAAATATTGATGGAAATCCAGTAAGGATTAAAATTAATGTTTCTACACTCCCAGGTTGCATACATGTACAACTGCATTCATCTATAAAGGCTAAGTTTCGTTTTGCCGATTTATTATTTTTATAGACCATGCTGAAAATTGAACATGTGTGTAATGGAATTACACATAAAACTTAATTTAGGTAATTAATTGAAGAAAAAAAATACTTGGTTTTACAAGTTATACACTTATATGCATAATTCTGTGTTCTGAAATTGTACTAAGCGAGAATGTTTTAAGAATTTTTTGATAAATCTATCAGACTGTCTGTCTGTTTTTGAAAATTTCATCCAGGCTAAAACTCTGTTTTGAAGAGATTTTGTTTCCAATGTTTCAAACCCCGATATTTAAAATCCTATTATAATGATAAAGTGCATATTCTTAAGGGTCCAATGTCTCATAAACTAGCTAGAGACGACCATATCACCATATTTTCATAGTGGCAGTGGTTTACCACTTGTAGATGACTCTGAAAATGTCAGCCCTCAGGGAAGGGGCCATTGATGTTTCAGGGCCCGATGTTTAAAACCCCATTATAATGATTGAATAGTGTTCTATAAGTGGGGGTCCGAATTTCATATTCCAGAGATGACCACTTAACCATATTTTCACAGTGATAGTGTTATACCACTAGTAGATGACACTGAAAATTTTAGCCCCCATGCAGGGTAGGGGCCTTTGTTGTTTTCGAGCCCGATGTTTGAAATCCAATTATAAAGAAAATGTATTTTTTAGGGCCCCATATCTCAAAAACTAAAGATGACCACATGAACATATTTTTACGGTCATTTAAATGTAAAAACATCATTTAAAAATACACAATCGCTCATATATTTCCTTATCAAAATGATTGAAAATTACGATTCTGCTTTTCTTTTTTCAGAACTATATATAATATGACTTAAATTTGGCCCCCATAATTCGCAATTTTTTAAAGTGTTTCGGGTACAGTAAAATTTTATGTTATTTTTTAGAAGAGTTGATTTAAAATATATTTTTTACCTATTCATTTGATTTTTTGCACTCACTTGCATGTATGCTTATATGACGTCAGAAGTAACGCTATTACTACAATTCAATCAAAATCGGTCAAAAATTGACATTTTTCTTATCCGTTTACGAATGGGAAATATAGAACGCATGCTTGAACAAAGATATTTTTTTGTTACTTATTAGTCTTGGCTATTTATATCTCTGATTAAAATATTTTGTTTGTTCAAGCATGCGCTCTATGTTTTCTGAAAGAAAATCTGCTTGAAAACAAGCTGTTTTATGCTAAATTTGCAAAAATGGCGGGAAAAGGTTGTCTTTACGATGTCATGTTTCTTAAATGTGAGCACTTGAATCAAAATGAACATTATGTATAAACATCACATATATATATATGTACAAAGAAAAAAAGAATTGAAGTAAAACGACGATGTTCATTTTAGGGGGCCATCTAGGCGCCCATATCATACATAGTCCAAAGTTTACGAACATATTTTTTTAAAAAGGTACGCAGGTAAACTCATAAAAAAATCAAAAAACATTTAATCAATTCATAAGATGACTAATGATATAATAAATAACTAGAAAAAATAAATCAATAAACTTTTATCCATAAAAGGAGCAACCGAAAATCAAAAATAAATAACCAACCTATATAAGCGCATACATGTATACGACTTTTTTAACTTCTTAGTTGATTAGAAGACCAAGCTTATATTTTAAAAAAAATCAGTCAGCTCATCACAATAGATGTGTTGGTTTTTTGGGGGTTTGGGTTTTTTTTTAATTACCCTTGTTTCATTGTTCGAAGAAATAATATGGTACACAAGTAAATCTTTATTGCAAAAATATGAAACAAATAGTAATATACGATTTTTAGGTAAGTGAATCGTATATCTTGATTTGTATGGCACCGTTTTCAAAATTGTATATTTATAAATCACGTTGCAAACTTAAAAGTGGAAAATTAGCAAATACTGAGTGTAAATATATACATAAGGTTAGTTCAGGCTCCATTTCACATTTTCCAAAGTAACCAGCAAAGATACCAACATTGTTCTGGTTGTGAAGACACTTCCTTTTTTTTTTAAACAAAATGTTTACATCATAAAATCTCGCGTTTCGTAAAAAATGTGCTAAAAATATGAATATGCGTAACTTTAAAACAAAATTGTAAACACTAACTTTTCACATGCTTTTAATATATAATCAATTAAAATACCCCTTACCCATGATTTAGAACCCCATCAATTAAAATAAAACTAAACATTTCAGTTCTCATCATATCATTGCACCCTGTCTCCCGATTGATATTTAGAAGAAGAAATATATAATTGTTTTTAAGATCGTCAATTCGAACGGTATTAATTTAAAACTAATAGCCTTTTGGACGAAGGGAGTAATACATTTCCACTTTTTATTCTCTTCCTCTACAAAATTAAGTCAAGATTGTACAGTTAGTTCCCTCGGAGAAGCTTATACAGAGATGGTGATACATTGGAAAATTAAAGTTCCAAACCAGCATATTTTTACTCAAATGTGTTCTCACGTGTTCTTAACGTCGAAGTCGAAACTGTAGATAAGCATCGATTAGATGAAAAAGATTCGAGGTATTCCGAAATCCGTGTAAAAGGTGTTCCAAAAAGGTGTAAAAACAGGTGAAATAAACGATGATGACACATGAATGTTATGTAGGCGCGTGCCTTAGTTCATATTTGGGGTTAAAAAACCATGAAATTCTATTTTATTCAATGTATTAATAAATGCCATAATTATCCTTTTTTATGAGAAATTAATATCTTATCAATTATTGCAAATTATTGCCACGAATGGTCCACCATATACATGGCCGGAATGTAAAAAAAGGGGGAAAATCCACTATATAGTAGGTTTTCCGTGGGGGTAATCTGGCTATAAAAAGGGGGAAAGCCCACAATATAGTCAGCTTTCCGTGGGGGAAAAACTGCTATATAGCCATTTTTCCGGGGGGAAGAACTGCTATATAGCCATTTTTCCGGGGGGAAAGATGGCTAGGGGGAAAAGGCACTATATAACACCGGTATTACCTCATTCATCTTTTTAATCAATCAGGTTTTTTCGTACATACATGTATGTTTACCCGGTAAATAATTTCTTGTCGCAAGTTAATACGTTGTGAAATTCCGCATTTATAGAGTTGCTGAATTCGGAATTCGTCTCCGAATCCACGCGCCAATAGTCTTACGTGCAGTAGTTTGTGTACACATCTACAGACAATTTTTTGTTTGTTAGAGATTAGGAAAAATCATAGGAGTAAAATATATTCAGACCATACACACGACGGGTTGTGATGAGTTACCTAACAGGTGTCCGTGGAAATGTGTGAATAACGGCATCTCGAGTACACCTGTTCAGACGTCCAAATATACACATAGTTAGTTGTAAATTACAATGACACCTAACAAGACAGACAATAACACCTGTTGTGTATAGAACCCAAGATGAAAGACAATGTTGTGTATCTGATCAGCTTCCGTACAGGTGTATCGCACGAGTGATTTTTTCATGTGAAATCACGGCGCCATTACCAGCTGTACGGAAATAAAGTTGGAAGTTATTTTATTAAATGCGGGTATATTTTTAGTACATGTGCAATGCTTGAATATAATTTAACAAGAGTGTGTACATGTATTTATCTATAATCTAAAATATAAAAGAGATTTTTGTTTATTTATTTCTACATAAATAGTCCAAATTATTCGAGTCACCGGTAATATGGGGTTGTTATTTACTACAGCACATCAACATGTTTTTAAAAAAACATGAACTGAAATGTTTTCATTTCTCATTTTCAATTGGTTTAAAGTAAGGCTGTAAATTAATTAATAAATCAGAAAGTGTTTTCATATATAACAGAAAATAAGACGTTTAAACTCCCGATATTTTAATCGGATCGTCACTTACAACATCAAGCGTGTTTAGAAAAAAAAAACACGATGAATTAAATTGATTTGAATTTTGATTATACATCATTTGATTATTAAATATATTTGGTGAATTTATTTCAATTTATTTAAGAACAAATGAATTAAAAGGTACCCATTTACGTCGAGTTTTCAAATCACAAAAAAATACCTTCACGTTGACAGCCCCGACAATTTTCTGGGTCCGTGCAACTTAAGTCGACATTCTTTTTTTTAAATATGAAAAGAATATATATGTTTCAACCCTTGTTTAGCCATAATTTATTTATTTCTATACATACGCTATTTCTATCAACTTCTCAGGTAACAATATCCACGGAGTAACACATGCGGCCACCGTGAGACACGGTGCTTTTTCTTGAATTTTCCAATACACATACGTGTACACGGTGCAACACAGACCGTTTTCCACCGTGTTTTTTACACGGTGGGTGTCGGGATACTCGTGAGCTGTACTGTATCTTTTTAAAGATTTGTTATAGTAATATAAAAGTCATAAATTTATAATCGTGATATTCAATGTCGTTTTGTCAATTGTTGTAGTGCAAGCATATTGCGATTCAAGATCTGTTTATCAATTGTTGTAGTGCATGCATGTTGTGAACGGCACTAGTGTTTTATCTTATCTCATTCAATGCAAATAATCCTTGGTTCAAGCAGTACATGCCGCTTTTTGTTTTAAGTGCATACATCTTAACCAGACATCAGATACAAATAAGTACTTTGTCTGTCGTAATATCCACTACAATGCCCCTTCTGTCATTGTGTTAGATTTTTTATTTGCAATAAACTCTTCTTTTCACCATTTTTGTTAATTAAAATGGTCAACAGTTTAGAAATGTACCCTTTTCCTGTAAATTGGTTTTTTCCTCACTGTGAAATACTGTACATACTTCCACACTTGTACCGACATATTTTGCATAATTTAAATCGTGGAACTGAAAAGGTAATTTTTTTTTGCTTATCTTGGCAACTTGTGTTTTTGTCATTTTTTCTTAAAAAAGGAAACCATATTTGAATTCAAAATTCAAACTTTATGTATGGGATATGAAATACTTTGTGTACTCTGTTGTTTCATGGTTCTGGATAAATATGCTCTAATAATGTTGTCAAAACATGTTTTAGACATTTATTAGTATTCATTTAAAATTAAAACATATAAGTTTCTCTGGTCCTCATTTTGTCATGAACTTCTCACAATATCACAATGAGTGAAGAAATTCATTTGTAATATTCATTTCACAAACTCGCTCGATTTCTTAAAAGCTATTTTATACAGTTCAAAACTACAGTCAACGTATGAACAGGCATACCTCTCTCAGTCCCCAAGTCGCCTTGCAGCATTTACTGAAAAGCTTCGACAGTCGATGTTAATAGTCTATTTTACAAAGGGGCAAAAGACGTATCAAACTTTACTCGTGCCTCAAAAAGTTGTATTTTTGCTGTTGGTTCAAATCTTACTATTTTGATTGATTACCCTTATCAATTTCATTTGGTGTTTGTTTTTTCAGTCTAGTAAGTCTGATATTAAAGCCTACCTCTTTAAATATGTTAGTGTTGTATGGCGTTGAAGAGCAACAAATAAATACTGTGGAATCATTAAAAATCGTGGGGTCAATTGTCCTGGATTGCTTGAATTTTACATGAACATTGGGACGTAATTTCGTGTATTCTCATATTCATAAAAGGAAAAATGACTTTATAACTCTAATTTATTAATTCGTGGAGGATGGTAATTCGTGGCGGAAAAGTATCCACGAATTCCAAGAAAACTGAGCCACCACAAAATCTTATGATTTCACAGTAATACATTTCAAAAAATGATTCTTTTTTTAAGAATATTATTTCTTTGAAAATCATCACGAAGTCAAACCTGTTTTCTTTTACTGGACCATATATAGATGTATAGCTTCCGTTGTTTGGATTGTTTCTCAATAAACCGATTATTTTATTTAAAGCTTTCTGACGCGTTGCGTAATATTCGATGACTATGGACAAGTTGGCAAAACTGTGTTTCTGCAACACTTGTAATGATTAAGTAAAAAAAAAGTAAAATTAAAATTTTACAAAAAGGGGTCCCATTACCCGGGTAGGCACACACTAGTATTATGAAATATAAATCCTAAACATGGAACTCATTACGTAGTGCATAATAATCAAAATGAGAATTGAAAAGCTTTTCTTTATTATAGTTTTTTTCCACTTGAATATGGGTATGGCGTGGTATAAACCTTTAAAAAATTTTGTTTCTAACTATAACGGAAGGACATGAAATAAATGTTGTATGTCGACTCTCTACGGCGCATCTCTTTTTAATTATGATCTGCACATGTCACTCTATGTTATCTGGGTTTCTTTTCTGATGCAATTCTATTGTTGTCTGAATACAAGTTTATCATTTTATCACTTACTTTGTATAGCCATATCTTATTTTTATAAACATTGCAAATCTATATATTTCAAAGGTTACAATGTCTCCAAACTTGCGTATCTACGGATGGATTGAGTTGGTGAACACATTTTCGGCTTCATTATTGGATTTCACTTAGTTTCATTATGCTATGGGATTTTAATAAAAGTTTCTGTAAAATATTTCCAAGCATTATGAAGTAAAACATTTATTTAAAAGGAACCAAGTAACACACAAATATATTTTTATATTAATTCCATCAAACAATTTGCTCATAATGTGTGAGCATGCGTTTAATGAAATTTTCTTGCAAGTTTCCTTTTTCATTCATGTGCGTCTTAACGATCAATAATATATCAAAAGTCTCTACAAAACAAAGCAGATTATATGCATAGTTGTGTTTTACTACAACGTTATAAACATGAAATGAATAACGTATTTTCTTTCTTAGTATAAATAGAAACTCATGAAAACGTGTTTAATTTTCCGCATATTAACATGCCATGCTGCCAAAATATTTGAGGAAAGATAAACCCAAAAAATATAATGCCAACAAGGGGAGGAAAGATACCTTAAATCAATTATGATGTCATCACTGATGTAGGACGAATGAAACGGTCGAAACTCACTAACTAGCTTAGATCTTTACCTTATGTAATCTGGAAAATTATCAATTAAAATGTCTTGACAATAATAGCAGATGGGCGATGAATTGAATTTTCCGCTTTTTATATTTACTTTAAATTGAGTTTCATGTACCGTACTTTCCTTAGAGTGCAATCAACAAGTAAAATTATATTATATTTTTTTTAATCTATTTACTGATGTATTCATTTATCTTGGGTTTATTTATGTTTTTGACGTCAGAAAAAATATTTTCCCGTATTTTACTCTAATTTTTTCAGAGCAGAAGCACAAATTCTGCCGGGTTTTTTAAAATAGAAAACCATGTCCGCAGCCGTCGCCCATTTGATATCAAATTAAGCATACAGTAAAACTCGTATGATACGAACAATGATATCCTCGTGTAGCGACAGAAGAAAAACAAGGAGCGGATCGAGGATCTGATTTAAATCGGATTGTCAAGTTTTATGAAATATGATTTCATTTCCACATTACGGTCATAAAAATTATTGTCGGTTAAAAACATACACACAAAAGTGTGTTGATAAAAATGGTTATATATATTATTAACCCCTATAGGTTGACTTTATGAGACTGCAAAGATTACAATCGTGTCGTTGAATATTTTATTATACACATTCCATCATTGTCATCAGTAACAATTTACAAAATACAAAAAACCGTCCAAATACTTTTTATCACATTTTCAAACGTCTATATGATGTTCCTGATATGTGGTAGTTTTTCATAATACTGTAAATCAAATCCTAACCGTTGATAATACTCATCTCTGGTTCTGTTGTATATTAACTGATCCATACAAAGCAAAGCGGCTTCCTGGTAATCTGTGTGGAATTTATTGGTAAAGAATTCTGGTCGTCGAGCCAATAGAGAAAGATCCCCGACTCCAAACACACAGACTGATCGAACATGTTTACCATGACACTGCCTTTGATTTGATAAACCCTCCCAGTTTACAAATCGTGATAGAAAAGGCTTTCTTACGCCAACATCTGTTTCCAGATCTCCTACAAAGCAAATCCTACACTTAGTTGTAAATATAAAATAGGTGTATTGTCTAAAAATGAATAACTGTCCTTGTAGATCTGGCATATTTTCATTTTAACAAATTAAGCAATAAACACATGCATTTTGACTAGTATTTATTGCTAAAATTAAAAAATAACACAAGGCCACTATTACTGAGTAATAGCCTTATTTTATTACCTTTAAAACTTCCCGGAATTCCCAGCTGAGGATTATGAATCAAACTTGCAAAGAACGTCTCATCTGGAATGTTTGTTTTGTTCACCCATGTAAGAAAATCGGCAGCTACATCATGATTGATGACGTATTCCACAACTTTTCTGTTTAAAGTCACGTGGACAGAGCCTTTGACTGGCTGGATAGTATGAGGAGGTTTCTCAGTAATATTCCATCTTTCCTTGTTTGCCCTAATTTGATGAACGTCGAATTGGAGCAAATGAATAAATGGGTGAATTACTATTAAAGATTGTGATTGTATGGGGACTTTTTGTAAATGAAAGGTGTTATATAGTCATTATTTCATCGTCCCTAGTCGAAATTTGTTTCATGTAATTTCATGTACATATTATAAAAATTCTGCAAACCTTTTGATGGTGCCTTCCCCATCGTTGAAACCGTTAAAAATTTGCAATATTTTTACCAGTTCATAATTTGTACGAAGGGGAAATTCCTGTCCAGTTAAGTTAATGAAATATTTCCATTTAGGAATTGATAAAAGGTCCTTCATGCATGTGATGTCTGGTAATAAAACACTTATTTTCCCCCAATTCACTTGAATTCTTTTGGACGCCATCTTCACATTGGGAAAGCATCGTACGATGCAGAAAAATTCATTGAAGACGTATTCAACTGTTTTTCTATCTACGTGAACACAGTACATATTTTGTGGACGGTAAATTGACCTCAGAAGAATTTCAAACTGTTCTGGGCTTTTATAAACAAGAATGCTGTAGGCAATCGGAAAATTCCTCTCCTCATCTGTTAACGAATCCATAATGTATCCTTTTGTTTTGATGAAATTTTCACATGCTTTTGTTTGTTGGCAAAACGACTGCGATTTGTTTATTACCCTCATTTTACGAACTCTCTCAATTTCTTTGTCATTCTGTTCAAACAGCAAACCACAATCTACGTTCGGTATAACTCTTTCAGAACCAAAGTATTTCTGTGATGAATGTTCGAAAGATTGTGATCCCGATTTGTTATAATACAGAGGCGAGAAAGAGGCATCAAATTGTGGTCCATTGTCAAACAATTGGACACTCCTCTTCAAGAACATATCATCAGCTTTCCGACTTTGCCAGGTCCCTGTTACGTCCTGGTCGTTTCTATAGAAAACGAATTTTCCTCTCGTTGTCTCATTAGATATATAATTGAAGATTACCTGTGTGGCTAGTATAAGGCAGAAAAAAACTAGCGCATAACGGGCGCATCTTTTTCTTGTGCTTCGATATGATGAGGAGAAATCCATTTTATCGAGATGGGAAAACGTTCAGTGTATTTCTTTTGGATTATTTTTCACGAAAGAGTTATTGTGGTACGATTTAATGAAAATATGCAAATAAGTTGCTAAAGACGCAAATAGGTACGTATGGCCTCGACGGATCATACGACAGTCAACTTGTAAACTGCTCATAGGTACATATAATATTTATATATTTATATATAGTTGCATCCATCAAGAGTGATTCCTTCTATTTCTTACGGAAATTGATTGTAATTGAAAATGACAGGACTGAAAACGACACGCCCCGTTTATCGAATGGTCGAAACATCCAGCAACCTAAGTGTGGCTACCTTCATATCACGAATAAATTACCACAGAAAGCATTCTATTGATTAAATATATTTTTTTTCTCCTTTCAGAAAACACATCTGCGCTGCATTTTACAAAGTTAGTTGTAAATCTTCTATGTATAATGCAATTACTCTTATGACAATGTGCAAAACATTCAAGCAAAACTAGGAATGAGGCCCAAGGATGTCGCCTTGTGTATATCATAAGAAATCTATGGGTTATTTTATTATTCCATAAGTGTTTTGCCTCGTGTAAACCAACCATTTAACTATTTTAATTTAATTTGACATATTTTTTTAATACGACCGACATTTTAAATTAATTTAGTTCCAGCAAACAATTTTGTATATTTTAAGTGTTGACATAACAAACAAAAGGCTCATTGTCCAACTGAGCAACAATAGCCATAATTAAATCAGTTGTATATAGCCCTATTCAAAATATATGGCGATTAATGTTAAAAACACACACACCTATATATATATATATATATATATATATATATATATATATATATATATATATATATATATATATATATATATATATATATATATATATATATATATATATATATATATATATATATATATATAGGTGTGTGTGTTTTTAACATTAATCGCCATATTTATTTATTAGATGATAATTAACACTTTACACATTATTATGATATAATGCTTAATATTATTTTGAACCATTTTTTGTTGTTCATTTTTTGTATATACTCTGTCTGATTTTATCCTTATCCTAATCTTTAAAATCGAAATTTAAAAAAAATGCATTGGAGAGGTCATTGATGAAAAACTTAATTGAATCGTATAATGTATATACATGCAGGTGGCATTAATCTTGTCTGTTGCAGCTGAATGGAAAAAAAAATTATTTTTTTTATTTCTAACCTGTGAATGGGTATTAAATTTAGTGTCTCTATCTCTAAATTTTGTTCTTTATGTCAATTTTCAGTACAATTTCAGATAAAAGACTGTTTTGAAAAACAATTTGGAAGGGGTGAGGCATTCCCACTAAACTTCCCGTTTTGTTTATAAATCATTTATCCATTTAGACGCAGAATGCAATGATCTGTTCATAAATCATTCATGTTTACAAATTAATATCTAAGGTTTACAACCAATGTCGTGGTATAAAAGAAGTATGAAATTAAAACAAGCTAGGTTATGCACTATTATCTATTTGCATGCATATTTTTAAACCAAAGTTGTCAGATTCATAGTATCTGCCTGCCCTACACTTTCCGCCATGATGTCAAATAGTCAACCCGTTTCTAGGCAACCCGTTCTGGAAAGTGCTATCCATTAAAACTAAAATCACATTAATTGTTCCAATTGATTTACTAACGTTTTGTATCAATCGTTCCGATCCAAGGTATATACCCGCGATGCATGATGAACTCGTCCTAAACTTTTCGTTAATTAGTCAATCCGCGTTCTTGGTTACCCTATTCTGGAAAATACTATCCCATTCTCTCACCAGAGGCCGTGGTTCGCAAGCGAATGAGTATCAAAACTAAAATCGCCCACTAAAGAAACGGATTTTTTTATTTATTCTTAACTTCTATGTATTCTCTGAATAGGCCTACAGTAAATATATAGTTACTCTTTACGTAATCATTTAATGTTATTTCATAGTAATAGTATATATACATCTATATATATATATATATATATATATATATATATATATATATATATATATATATATATATATATATATACACTACATTTGGAGGAAGAGAAACATCTATAAAACTAGCTGGATTTTTTAACGTGTAAAAGCCAGGTATTTTTTTCTAATTGTGTATCTAGAAAACATTTCAACAGTTAATATTCATATCTGAATATGAGAAATACTGAAAAAAAAACTGTCAAAAGATCAAGTATCAACTTATGTTAATTCAACCTTGAATGTAATAATACTCTGTTAAGTGTAATTTATAAATAACGAAACTGTGTACAGACGCCATACTGCAAGCTTCCTTCATTAATAGATCAAAGCAAGGCCCAAATGTTCACAAGTGAATAATCACGTTTGCGGAAATGTTTATTCATTCGACTTCAAAAATCAACCTGTGGCTCAACGCTTGATGATCAGTCGAAGATTCGCTGACTGATAAATATTCAAACTTTTCAAGTTTTCATAGGTGTTCTGTGACGTTAATCTGACACCTCTGTATCACCCAATGCCAGTACATGTACTAAGTTTTCTCAGAGTGTTCGATAACAACATATGTTTAATTTGTTTACAGACACCATTGTATGTTTCTTTTTTTTTCAAGGTAGACTTAGTACAAAACAGATATTATCTAATTTCACTTAAGCTATTTTTTCCTTTAATTCAAGTTTTTTTGCGATTTAATATTTTGTTCTTCAAAACAAAATCCATAAATATGTAAAATTTGAAGAAAAATCCTTTCCGAAAATTTTTTTGGTAAACATCGTCCCTAAGCTACCATATTAATCTCCTTTCAGTTAAATATAAAATTAAATAGCCATTGATATGATTTTTTGTGTCAGTAAGTTACTTTTCAAGATATTACAAATGATTTTACTGTTATATATACAAGAGACTTTTTGTTACTTCAAGACACTGAAATATATTATTACTGGTGACTTTATTTTGATGAGTGGTTAATGTTTGAAGTCTATCAACCAACCCACCACTGTATATCTTATACCGTCATCAACACATTGCATTTACATTGCATTCCTTTGTTTCATTTGCGCACCTAGCAAGTCAATTTTTACAATCTGTGAAAAGGGAAAAAGGCGTGAAGATCTAAATAAACTCCAGCTGTTGCTAATTGTCTATGCGAGATAGATTTAAAGTGCTTCGAAACTTTTGAAATTATACCTTACCTCTTACTCTCCAGACGACAGACGACAGACTAGATATTTCCAATACATTTTATTTTGGGTTTTGTGTTATGGATTTGTTGGAGATATTTTTCTCTTACTTTCTGGATTCTTGCAAGCATTAAAACATTCTAATCTTCTCTGGTCGATTTCTGAAGTCTTGCTCGTCGTCATTTGTAGCTTTAAATTTATTATGAGAATCAAATGAATTTATTAAGCTCTAGAAACCTGATCATATTTTTAATTATATCAAAAAAATATATTGACGAAATAAAGAACATTTTCTTCTTACAGAGTTACTGTGGCATCGTTTTTATTCGTGGGGATCAATATTCCTGAGAAGCAAAGAAATTTCGAGTTTCTTGGACGTAATTTTGTAGAAAGCAAGTTTGGGGCAATTTTCACAGATATTAATCAAAGGCTTGTGTATACGTTCTTAAGGATGTTAATTCATGGGCAAGGATTACCCACAAATGCCACGAATATTGGTCCCCCACGAACTATGATGATTCCATAGTATAAACATTCATGTATATATGTTGTTTTAACATGTTTTTTCATTAATGTTTGGTGTTCTTTTGACAACAACATCTAAAAGGAAATTATCACATTTTCTAAATAATTATAGTCTACTTACTACATGTATGTTTTAAGCATTGCCATTGCCTGCCGCATTTCACTGAAGGCGATTTTAGATTCAAAAGGATCAAACTCAAAGTCTAATAAATTCGTATGTCAGATTACTAATTTTGAGGCATGTTATAAAATGCACCCAAATCTATTTGAAAACAAGCTCAATTCTAACACTTATTCAAACTCATAGTATACACAGGAATTCAATTTAAGAATGCCTATTAAATGATATATAATGACCACAAACCGGTTGTTTTTAAATAGAAATATGATTAAAATATGTGGGTCAGAATTGAAAAATATCGAGTTATTCCATTACATAAAACATACCTAAACATAAATCAAGGTGGTGTATCCCTTAATCTAATTAATAAACAAAAGATGTTTGTAAAACACTTATGCCCGCTCCCTTGGAAAGAACTGCGAAGAAAATGAACGGAAACTACAAATTAGTGAAATTTTTCTAAGTCCAAGGCACACAACTCTTTCGAATATTGCTCGATTGCACCCAAAATCGAACTTGACTTAGATATTATTTTGATAAACCTGTATACACAATTTCATTTCAATAAGTGTATCCTATGCGAAGAAAATGAACGGAAACTGTTGGTAGACATACCGACCGACCGACAGACAGCAGCAAAGCAATATGCCCTTCTTTCTTCCAAGGGGGACATAAAAATGTTTATTTCTGTAAATTTGTATGAACAATTATTAAGTTATCTTTGAGAAATGCTTACTAGTGATACCCTCGCTCTGATGGGATTACACCAGGGACGTAGCATCGCTTTTGAAAGTGGGGGCCAGACTCATTCAAAAAATCTTGACAAACCAAGAAAAAAAAGTTACATTCAAAAATCCAGAGAATCCTTATCCTCCGGGGGGGGGGGGGGGGGGCAGCAAGTATTCCTTTCAGTTACACTGTTCATTTTCTTATTTTCAATTCAATTTTCCCTGGTATATCTATTTCAAAAAGTGTGATAAAATGTCCAGCATATGCAATTACTAGGTGCTGAAAAATCTTTAACAAAGATTGTTACGGACAGACAGACACACGGTCATACAGACAGGCACACAAGGGTAAAACGGTATACTCCCCTCTCCTAACAACAAAAGACCGTCAATTCGGAATGAATAACTTTTGAAATTAAAATTAGATGTAGATTCAAATGTAGATTAAAGTGTTTGACGAAGAACTATAAGACTAGTGTTTTCTTTCAGTCATGGCCGGACTCTGTAAAAATTGAAAGCATCAAAAGAAATAAATTGCAATATCTGTACACTCTGTACTAGTTAAGGATTTGGGGGGGGTACCTGCAACTCTATTGAAACCAAATTAACCTTTGTTCTGGTTTTTTGTTCAATTTTTTGGGCTGAATTGTAGAGTCATTTTTAATATGATGTTGAAAAGATAACTATAAACTAACTAAGGAATATATTTATTGAAAATATGAATAATGAAATAATCAGATTTATTAGAAATAATGGGGTCGTGAGATTTAAACAAGTTTTCTTGTCTATTTATGTACTAAATATGTTATTAACGGGTGAAAATAAATCAATGCCAATTTTATTTTTCTTAACTTAATTAATAAAGAGAAGACACTTTAATAAAATCATTCAGCCTTATATACAAAGACTTATACACTAGTCTATATGATCATATTAATATGAGATAAAGTGGATAAACTTAAAGAAAAGCCAACAGTGATTGGAAGTTTCCTCTTGTATCTAACCTTCTGGGAAGTCAAATCTGTTATAAATTATATATTAAGTATTTGTTGCCAAATTTTAATAAGGCCACACTTGAGTAACTCTTTGAAACTTTTAAAACTGAAAGATATTCCAGATACGCACCTCCAAGTAAAAATTCTTGGAGGTACTCACGTGTGTTCAAAATGTAATTTAAAATTTTTAAAAAAAATAGTAACAGATAATAAAACAGAACACTCTATTATAGCGTCCCAGACAAGTTTTTTTAATTACAATGTTCCTAATTCTAACTATTTTTTACCATAACAATGATAAAATGTAAGGAATAAAGAATAACAAAGCAATTTGATTTAAACTCAATCAAAATTTACTTATTAATAAGAGCTTTAGGAAAATCAAAAAGGTAGAGATAACCGACGATATAAAAATCACAACGTTAACATCTCGTGCGTTCCCAATTCGCACTAATAACAGCATTTCATAGAGACCCCACAATTCAACAAAAAACCTTTGTGGATGGTTATTCCATTAGTTTTATATGTGGTCTAGTTCTGCGAAATTCGGATGCTGATGAACTGTCTAAAATCTTAGGTTCATCTCGTCCCATCCATACATGCCATTAAATTATTACAAAATGTGCCAGACAGTAGCGCGTGCTGTACGGTGTCTATCAAAAAGGTGAGTTACCTTAATGTAGCGGTTATGTTGACGTGTCGCTATATGACATTTTGCCATTCATGGTAGGTCTTCAACACTTCCGGTTGCATTAGATTTACGGACAAGCCTGAGAATGATTTTTACGGCGTCCGTTATAAGATCTAGCAATCTATCAGAAATATTTTCAATTTAAAATAGCTGTTTAATTGTTTATATGACGTCATTTTACACGGTTAAAAGTAAATAAAGCAAATGTTGTTAAAGGAAACAAACACAGCGTGAACCGCAATCTGCTTGGACCACGTCAACGGATCTTAAAGGTTCTTGGGAATACATGCGCCGCATTTTACTCAATTAGTTTTATGATTTTTGAAAGCAGTTAAAGGCAGGGAATTGATTGAATTGTGTCTCGAAAAACACATCCGAAAAACATAAGCATCGAACAAATACAATCATGGTCGAGTAATTGATTACTAGATTACATTTTTTTTTACATGAACAGTTGAGTATTTTCAACAGCAGTCGGTAGTGGCAACGGCTTTCTAAATAATACAAAGTAAGAGTGGGGCGTTAAAAATTTTGACCAGTGTATATGTTTCTATTCACCCCCTCTGAATTTATTACAATTTTATAACACAAATTCTACATGCTTTCTATGAATTCAGCCTTTCAAAACAATGCAACACCACTATTCAACATCTACTTGTTAAAAACGTATTGTCAATGTGTGTTTCATGCGCGGATCCAGCATGAATAATATAAATTGTATTGCCAGCAGAGTAAGGTCAATATATACTTAGTTTAATAGTATAAATTTTTAGTATTATCATCATTCCGTTTTTAGCCCACCGAGACGAAGTCGGGGGGAGCTTACGGTAAAGGCCTGGCGTCGGCGTTCGGACAAGGTTAAGATTTTTATTGCAGGTCCTGTATCTAAGTTATTGTTCTATCTTAACCAAACTTGCATGGATGATGCATCTGGACCTACTTATGGACTTAAAAACTTGGGATGTTGAATCTGGGCCATGAATATCAGGTTAAAGTTTTAAGAGCTTGTTAAAGGTTTTGGTGCAGGTGCTCTTTAATAGCCATTTCTAAGTTACTTATGGTCCTAACTTCACCAAACTTACAGGGACGGTGCCTATTATGATACTAATGCATCTGACAGGCTTGAATGCTGAATCGAAGCCATAGGTTTCGAATGCTGGATGAGGTTAATGTTTTTAAAGCTTGTTTAAGTTTATAAAGCAGGTGCCCTCTGATGATTATATCTTAGTAATTACCAGTTCTAACTTCACCAAACTTGCAGGGACGGTGCCTATTATGATACTAATGCACCTGACAGGCTTGCATGCTGAATCTAAGCCATAGGTTTCGAATGCTGGATGAGGCTAATGTTTTTAAAGCTTGTTTAAGTTTATAAAGCAGGTGCCTTCTGATGATTATATCCTAGTTATAACTGGTCCTAACTTCACCAAACTTGCATGGATGGTGCGTCTTATGATACTTATGCACCTGACAGGCTTGCATGCTGAATCTGAGCTTTAGGTTTCGGATGCTGAAGAGGTTAAGGTTTTTAGAGCTGGTTAAACTTTATAGAGCAGGTGCCTTCTGATGATTATATCCTAGTTATAACTGGTCCTAACTTCACCAAACTTGCATGGATGCTGCGTCTTATAAAACAAATGCACCTGACAGGCTTGAATTCTGAATCTAAGCCATGGGTTTTGGATGCTGGGCGAAGTTAGGTTTTTTTTTGGAGCATGGATGGTGCGTCTTATGATACTGAAGCACCTGACAGGCTTGAATGCTGAATCTGAGCTATAGGTTTCAGTTGCTGGATGAGGTTAAGGTTTTTAGAGCTGGTTAAACTTTATAGAGCAGGTGCCCTCCGATGATTATATCTTAGTTATAAGCTTATAACTGGTCCTAACTTCACCAAACTTGCATGGATGGTGCTTTTTATGATACAGATGCACCTGAAATGCTTGAATTCTGAATCTGAGCCATAGGTTTCGGATGCTTGGCGAAGTTAGTTTTTGTGGAACTGGTCACATGTTTAATAGCTAGAAGTACTTTTTCAAACTTGCAAAGTTCAAATTATCAAAGGTTATTAAAAAAAACTCCTACCTCACACAAACTTGTTTAATGGATGTGTTTGTTGTAAAATTATATAACATGATTCCTACGATGCAGTATTGTATGATATGGAACATAATTGTTTTATATGATACAATATTTCATCATTTATTATATTGTAAAAATTAAATGATACAATATGATATTATATCTGTTTTTTGTATATTGTGATATGATATTGTATCATTTTATTGTTATATATAGCATATATTGTATATTACGATATTGGATTATATATTATTGTATCACATGATATTTTCCATATGATATTGTAATATAACATATTAAATCATATGATATAATATTGTTATATGTTATATTGTATAATATGATACGATATTGAATAATACAAAATTGTATTATATAATATATTATTATATAACATGATATTGTATGATTTAATACAATGTTGTATCAAATTAATTTTGATATATGATACAATATCATACAATACAATATCATATTGTATCATACAATATAGTATCGTATGTTAAAATTTTGTGATATGATTTTTATCATATGATACTATATTGTATCATATATTCTACATTATGATATTTTATTATGTGATCAAACACGAAAATGTTTTACACGATAATTCCCATATCATATTACATGATACAATATCATATTTTGATACAACGGTGTATCATATGTTACAATATCATATTGTATCATTATTTATTACAGTACTATATTGTAACATATATATTTGATAGTTCCATAGGATGCCAAAGGCTCAAGTGAGCTTTTCCAATCACAATTTATCTGTTGTCTGTCTTCGTTGTCGCCGTTGTCGTCGTCGTCGTTGTTGTAAACATTTTACATTATCATCTTCTTCTCAAGAACCACTGGGCAGATTTCAACCAAATTTGGCACAAAGCACCACTAGGTG
Organism: Magallana hongkongensis; assembly: GCA_015776775.1. Lineage (NCBI taxonomy): Eukaryota > Metazoa > Mollusca > Bivalvia > Ostreida > Ostreidae > Magallana > Magallana hongkongensis. The sequence continues at coordinate 28,522,057 of CM027471.1, read as the reverse complement.
AAGGGAATTCAAGTTTGTTCAAATGAAGGGGAGATAATTGAGTATTATTGAAAATTTCTTGGTATTTTTCTTCTTCTCAAAACCTATTCGGCCTGAAAAGCTTAAACTTGTGTGGAGGCATCCTCAGGTGGTGTAGATTTAAGTTTGTTCAAATCGTGGTCCCCAGGGGTAGGGAGGGGCCACAAGAGGGGGATAAAGTTTTACTTAGGAATATATAGAGAAAATCTTTAAAAATCTTCTTCTCAAAAACTATCAGGCCAGAAAAGCTCAAATTAAAATGGAAGCATCTTCAGATAGTGTAGATTCAAGTTTGTTCAAAGCATGGTCCCCGGGGGTAGGGTGGGGCCGCGATTAGGGGATCAAGTTTTACATAGGAACATATAGAGAAAATCTTTAAAAATCTTCTCAAAAACTAATAGGCCAGGAAAGCTCAAATTAAAATGGAAGCACCCTCAGGTAGTGTAGATTCAAGTTTGTTCAAATCATGGTCCCTGTGGTTAGGGAGGGGCCACAATAGGGGGATAAATTTTTATACAGGAATATATAAAGAAAATCTATGAAAAAAAATCTTATAAAAACTATTTAGCCAAGAAAGCTCAAATTGGCGGGTAACTATCCTCAGATAATGTAGATTCAAATTTGTTTAAATCATGGTCCCTGGGTATAGGGCGGGACCACAATGGGAGATAAATTTTTATAGATAGAGAAAATCTTTAAAAATCTTTTTCTCAAAACTATTAGGCCAGGAAAGCCCAAATTTGAGTGGAAGCATCCCCAGATCGTAAAGATTCAAGTTTGTTTAAATAATAGTCCAGGGGTAGGGTGAGGCTACAATGGGGGATGAATTTGTACATAGGAATATATAAAGAAAATCTTTAAAAATCTTCTTTTTAAAGACTATTTGGCCAGAAAAGCTTTAACTTATGTAGAGGCATCCTCGGGTAGTGTAAATTCAAGTTTGTAAAATCACAGTCCCTAGTGGTTGGGCGGTGCCGTGAGGGCGGTTTGAATTTTTACATAGGAAAATATAATGAAAATCTTTAAAAATATTGTGGGAAAGTTTTCGGTCCAAAACTAAGTACTTAGTTTGAAAGTTCAGGTTATGCAGATTTTAGTTTGATGAAACCATGATTCCCTAGAGAAAAGTGGGGCCATGAAATGGGAGGGGGGGGGGGGGTTTATAGGAATAGAGAAAAATCTTCTTACAGGTACAACAACAAAAGGGGCTTGGTATTTACCAAAACAAAAAGAGGTGGATAAAAATTGGCAGATTTTCAATTTTTTTAGCAATATCTACTGTACTTAGTTGTCAAGATATTTTGATACTGTAATGCTTATTTGATCAGAATTAAGGCAATTGTTGCTCAGTTGAGCGATGTGGGCCCTGGGCCTCTTGTTATATGATTGTATTGATTAAGATTGTATCTTACAAAACTGTATTAAATGAACATATTATGATCAAACTATTTTTAACGTATGAAATACGATGTTGTGTCAAAACGGTATCCATTAAATATCGAGGATCATTAACTATGATTTTTATATAACATGATAAAGGTGGTCTTAAAAAGATGGTGCCTCATCTCGGTGAGCTTTGTAATCTGTGATTATCTATGGGGTTGGGGTTTTTTTTGGTTTTGTTTTTTTTTTGGTTAAATTTAATCAAAAAAAATAAAATTTGAAAACTGATAGAGGAAATTTGGACTGGAAAATGTATAAAAACTGTGAATGAAAACTTAACGCTTTTTATCTTTTTAGTGTCAATACCATTCATAAACTGTATTTCAATTTTAAAAGAGTTAAGCAAATTTTATCATTTTCACAACAAGGAAAATCTCAATCTTAGTGTAAATATTTAATGGATTTTTCTTAAATATTTCAAAAGATATTCAATGGCCATTACCTCAACAAATAGGTCATTGGCCTACTTTTTGAAAGAAAAAAAAGCTGGTCAATGACCTGCTTTTTTAAAGTGAAAAATAACACTTCCATAAAAGGTCTATAACACACGATAGATGGTTTTAATTATCATCAGTGCATTTTTTTTCATTTGGGTAAACGTCATCCTTAACAGTTGAAATTCAAAGTGTCATGATTGACAGTTAATGTTTAATGTCGGAGTAAAACGCTGATGACGTGTTCTATTACCGGCTAAGACACATCATTTTCTCTAAACGACATTCTTTATATGGTTCAAACTTTCGTAATACTTAGTATCGAATTTCAATCGGTGAAGATACTCATCCCTGGTCCTGTTGTAGATTAACTGATCCATGCAAAGTAAAGTACGCCCCTGGTAATTGGAGTGAAATTTATTGGCAAAGAATTCTGGCCGACGAGCTAAACGAGCGAGATCTTCGATTCCAAAAATGCAAATCGATCGAACATATTTACCACCACATGGCCAAGAATTCCAGTTTTTGAATCGGGAAAGAAATGGCTTCCGTATTCCAAAATCTGTTTCCAGTTTTCCTGCCAAAACAAATAATCATTTATTTGGTCGACATTTATGAACTTATTTAGTTAAAATGAAAAACAAAAACGGGGAAAACTCTCTTAATGGTAAAGAGATTACCCACCTTTGAAACTTCCAGGTATTTCTAGGTGAGGATTATGAATCAAAGTTGCAAAAAATGTTTCATCTGGAATGCCCGTTTTATTTACCCATTCAAGGAAGTCAGCAGCTACCCTGTTAGTGATGACGTATTCCACAAACCTTCTGTTCAGTGTTACGTGGACAGATCCTTTTACCGGAACTATATCGTGGGGAGGTTTCTCTTTTATATTCCATCTTTCTTTGTTAGCCCTAGAATAGGTATTCAGGAAAGTTAAAGGGACTTGGACACGATTTGACTTAAAATTTTCAAATTTTATTTTTCCATTTTCAGTGTTTATACTTATTTATATAGAAGTTTATAATGCTTTGTCAAAATTTGAAAGTCAAATATCAAATTATAAGCAAGATACAGAATTCATAATTCTTTTTTTTTAAAAACAAAGCTCAATATTGTCATTTTTTACATATGTGTTGTATTGGTTTAAGTTTCAATCAATGTATCTTTCTTTTGCTGATAATAGTATTTATAATGATATTGAATTATTTTGAATTATTTTTACATGTCATTTTGTCTAAGAAATGGTAATTTTCTATATTGTATTTTTTGTAAACAACTATAAGACTCGAGCTTTGTTAACATAACAGCCAATTCTTACCTCTGTAACTTTCTTGTAACTTGACTTTAACATTCAATATTTTGGTCAATCATTTAAAACGCACCAATTAACCTTTTAATACATAAAAAAAAATTTGATCTTAAATCGTGTCCAAGTCCCTTTAATGAAATGTACGTAACATGTTTAAAACAAGTATTGAATGGACAAGTACAGCGCTGTGACAAAAGTATTGACGATTTTTGAATAATATCGCAGACGTAAACTATGACGCACTTCGTACATGTAAATTGCGACATAATCATAAATAACCGACTTACTTTTATCAATACTTTGGTAAGGTGGTCCTTAGACTTGATAAAAGAGTTCTTTTAATATTTAGTCATATTTTTTTCATTTTATTAATGTGCGGTGGTTGAGATGTTGAGATGGTGGTTATGATGTTGTTGTATGTAAATTTGGGTAATACGAGCTCTGTGAACGGGGCGTTGTCGTAATGAAAAAGATTGGTTGTGTAGAGTAAATGTCAGTGACTGACAGTCCAAAGTTTGTCTTCTAATATGAATATGTACAGTATTTGCCTGCATTAATATTCCCATTAACCTACATAGGGCACCTTCCCTGTGGTAGGTAAACATCCTGTTTCATGTTCTGCCTGATACTGTCCACAATCATCATATCGATTATTTTGGCAGGTCGGGGGTTCGCATAAAGCACAAAAACATTAAAAAGCTTAAAGTTTCAAAATAGCACTGCACTGTGTTCCAACTGTACAAGTGGGCGGACACCCGAGTCTTAAATTCAATTCTTTGGGTGTACAAGCTATCTTGATGTCTGGGAGAAGTTTATTCCATTATCCGATGCTTTGTGGAAGGAATGAGTGTTTGTGAAACTAGAAGTCACTATTGCGAGTTGATATTTGATGGGCAAGCCATTGGGTATTGCGTGAAGGTCGTAGAATTGGTGTTACAAGCGTTCCTGTTGATGGCGACCTGGTCATTTAATTACTCTTTAAAATAACACTTTGTCTAGTTATGCCATACCACTACGTTTTTCAAGTGACTGCCATCTGGAATGTTGGATCATGCTGTCCACACATGATCTGTTGCCGACATAACTTGATGAACGTCATTGTACTATTTCTAGAGTTTGGATGTCTTTCTGGTTGTAGCTGTCCCCAACAGGTTAAGCAAACTCCAGTAAAGACCTGGTTAATGATTTGTATGCACTTTCCTTCATGGATGTGAAACTGATGTTTAAATACCGGCGTAATTAAGAAGCACTGTGCATGCCTTATTGTCCTTGCCACAGAAGTTATAATGTTGTCACTCCAATTCAGGTTTGATGTTATATGAGATATTTTTTCACTTTTAACATGTTCCAGGATCTGGTCATGTAGTTTGTATTTATGGTCTGTTGGCTTGGTCTTCCTGCTGATTGACAAGACGTTGCACTTTCCAGGATGAAAATCCATTTCTATCTCCTTTCTCAAATGCTAAATATATTTAGGTCGACCTAAAATGTTTGGGTGTCCGATTTTGATGTGACAGTAAGATACATCAATGTTGTCTTACTGTGGCCCTCTAGCATATCAATGATATAATAAATAGAAACAAGCTTGACCGACCATTGGGGTACTTTCGACTAAATACCGGCGTAACTGGACATTTCCTCGTTGACAATTCCAGCTTGAGTTCAGTTGGAATGTAAACTCGCGATCCAGTTGTTCACATTGTCCTAGATCCCATAGGATCATAGGTTTGATGAGAAGGCTGTGAGCAACTTTGTCAACAGCCTTGGAGAAGTCCATAATAAGCACATATGTTTGCCTTCCAGAAGCAAAGTTATCGATTACGTCATCAATAAACACAATAAGTTCGGTTTCACAGGCCCTTTTGTTGCCGATTTCCCCACACTATAACCCTTCGAATTCGCTAGAGAGGGAGGCACATGCATAGCTGTAAGTAGCGTAGGGCTCTTTAGATGTTATACACTCTGATTTTCTCCTAAAGTTATCAGCTCTCATCAAAAAAAATGACAATGTTTTAAAAATTATATACTGTTAGTTTTTCTTTTCAAAAAAACACAAGGCAACTCATCGCATAAAATATATAGAAATCATGCAAAAATCATAAGTATGTCCGTTGGTGAATAGAGTTATTAGCATATCTTTAATTACTAGTAATTCCTTTTAACATATGTCTTTCACTAGTTTTTGTATCTTTTATTATACAGTTACGACGGTCTTTCTTTCCGACGATTTGATCTCACCAGTCAACAAATATTTTTCCCAAAAAATTTACAATAAGTAATATTTTTGCCCCTCAAATTTCATATCTACGATAATTTTTTTGTTATCACTGTTATTTTTACCGATATCCTACCCATTGTAATTTCAATTTGTTAACATTAAATTCCAAACTGCAGACTATAAAACATACAGGTATAACGTCACTTCCGATGTGAAGATAACTCTGAAAGAATTTAGATGGTCAACAGGGCATATAAGTAGAGTTACCTCCCATTCACCAAGCGAAGCCCACGCTAGAACGACGTCATTGCGTAAATATTGTGTTTTTTTTTGTCATAGTGCAGTAGGCTATATCCAATCATATGAATATTTTAGAAACAACTTCTGTCACTTCATCAAAATGTTTGTATAAACCTGTAGTGTTGTTATCAGTGAAAAAACATAAGTATAATATCGGTTCTTTATTTCTGATATAAATTAAAATAAATTGAAGGTCCACATCTCAGAATTATCTATTTTCCACTTTGTCATCACATTTGCGCTGTATTTACAAAGGAACTTACGATCATAAAGCCATTTCGTCTTCAGCAATGATTTCTCAATGCGATGCGTAATACATTAACAAACCCACTGGGAGTTTTTCAAAACCACTTATTCTTTTGAAACATATTAAAATGTTTCTAAGTTAATACAACAGTAACGGAAACTGATAGATGATTATTTGATGGATTTGGCCAATTTAAAAAAAGGTTGACTGTGCTCTTAGTGAGTGAGTACGGCTGAACAAGATTTCAAACCTTTACTTCAAATTTTCTTGCTGCCCGAGAAGTACAAAATTCACCATACCGGTGGCTAAATTATCAATCAAAACATCTTTTGATCGAAAAAAAAAACCCAGCAATAATTATTCTGATATATAATTGACATATCAAACTGAGTGTTATCGGGCGAAAATTTTAGCTTGAAGCCATTTTTCATTGGACGATCTTTTTTTAGTCCAATGTAGAGAAAATCAGATGTTATATTGACCTCCTAGGTCACGTGCAGGTGAATATAACGTTTTGTTTTTTCGGGATAGTTGAATATGAGCCTAAAGGAATCAATCATATCATACATTAATAATATTCAATATATGTGAAAAATTTCGGATGTTTTGTTTTCAAATTTTGAGTCCCTAATTTTTATTTAAGATTCGAACACATCCTTGTTTAACTCCAATCCTGTTATTCAGGTCTGAAAATTTCATATTCATATCATGAATTATTTTTGAGAATTGTTCTGTACAAAATATGACGTAAACATTAAAAAAATTGTCGATACATTTGAGCATGAAACATTTCACAAACTGTAAAATTTATATCATTTTTTATCATCTTTGAAAAAATAAAATAAAAAACGGTTATTTTTTATATAAATCGTCTGACAAGATTTTACGGAAAAAAGTAAGAAGCTAAGAACCAATACCAAAAAAAAAATAACAAAGGAAGACTTTGATTTTAAAAAATTGCGCAAACCTTTTGATGGTGCCATCTCCATCGTTGGAACCGTTGTAAACTTTTAATATTTTTACCAATTCATAATTTGTACGAAGAGGAAATACCTGTCCTGTTAAATTAATAAAATATTTCCATTTAGAAATTGATAAAAGGTCTTTCATGCATGTAAGTTCTGGTAATAGAACACTCATTGTTCCCCAAGTCACTTCAATTCTTTTAGACGCCATCTTCACATTGGGAAAGCATCGTAAAATGCATGAAAATTCATTGAAGACGTTTCCTATTGTTTTTCCATCCACGTGAACACAGTAACTGTTTTGTGGTCGGTAAATGGACCTCAGAAGAATTTCAAACTGCTCTGGGCTTTTATAAACAAGAATGCTGTAGGCAATCGGAAAATTCCTCTCCTCCTCTGATAACGAATCCATAATGTATCCTTTTGTTTTGATGAAATTTTCACATGCTTTTGTTTGTTGGCAAAATGACTGCGGTTCATAAATTACATTCATTTCACGAACTTTCTTGATTTCTTTGTCGTTTTGTTCAAACAGCAAACCACAGTCTACGTTTGGCACAACTCTTTCAGAACCAAAGTACTTCTGTGGTGTATGTCCAAAGTTTGGTGTTTGCGGTTGTTTATGATACAAAGGCGAGAAAGAGGCATCAAATTGTGGTCCATTGTCGAACAATTGGACACTTCTCTGCAAGAACAGATCATCAGCTTTCCTACTTTGCTTCGCTCCTGTTGGGCCATGATTGTTCGAATTGAAGACGGAATCTCCTGCCATAGTCATTTGAGACACATAACTATAGAAGATCAGTGTGCAAAAAAGTAAAATAATCCAGAAACAAACTAATGCATAACGGACACATCTTTTTCTTGTAGTTTGATGTGATGACAATGAATTCATTTTATCGCGATGAGAAAAAACTTCAAATGTAAGGGGTTTTTTTATCATCTGGTAATAAAGGTTTTTCTATATGCGCAACGTGATGAAAAAATGCAAATGAGTTGTATAATTGCATGTACCCAAAAGATCTTGTGACAAGCGACATATAAAGTGCTCAATCATAAGTACACTGTCACATTATCATTATAACTATATACCAGTATACTTTTTTCCTCTCTAAAAACACATATGCGCTGCATTTTACAAAGAAAGTTTCGACTTGACTGTATATTTTTTTCCCTTCAATCGAAATATCAATACAATGCGCAAAATTAAATCGAAACCAACCTTTTCATAAATTTTATGAAAGAAAAATTTGAAAAATTATCATATGGAATAAAGAGAATCCTCCATTTTTAAACATCATTGTTAGATCGGTTAGAAGTATATATATATATATATATATACGTGTATCATCCAGATCAATTGTATAATCTGTGTGATGTATTCTGCAAAGCGTCAACATTCTTTAATTCATTCTTTCCTTTATCATCAGGGGGCCAGGGTGGAACTCACCCCCCCCCCCTCCCACACATTCACACACCGACTTTTATCGCAAGCGCAGAAGACATTTTTCTTAAATTTAGGTATTGAAAATTGAATTATCATGGAGGTGCCCCCCCCCCCTTCCACTTGTTTGGGTGCATGCAATAACGGAATTCAAAAGTGAAGTTGAAGCTAAAGAAATGCTACGCACCTTCCCCCTTCATTTATGCAACCAATGATTAAATGGAATTAAAAATATGGAATTAAACTTTGAAATTGAAGCTAAAGGAATACTATGCACCTCCAACCCCAACCCCCCCCCCACAATAGAAAAGAATTTTATGATTTATAATTTTTAGATTTTTCCTTTTTTTCTTTTTTTAGCTTGTCAAGATTTTTTGGATGAGGCTGGCTCCCTCCCTATTCAAAAAAGGCGATGCTACGTGTCTTATATGACATTTTCTAAATGTTACAGTAATTTAATTTTAGCCAACAATAGATTATGATTTTAGCATTTACATAACAAAAGATGGTACTAATATCCTAGAAACTTGATCGTCAGTACGCTTTATTTCGGTGAGGTTCAAGCATTGTCGTTGAATTTTGAGAGAGTAAATATTTTCACAACGTAGTGTTACAGAATTGGGCTTTATACATTCATAATTTTGTTGTTGTTATTTTTTTAATTTGTTTTTATTTTGTTTTCCGTACACTCGCTTAACACGTTATTAAGTGGTAATATCAAATAATTTCAAAACATTTTGTTTATGTTTTTCATTTAATACGAATACGTCCATTTCATTAATTCTTTTAAGCCTTATTTTACCTCCCTTTTGAGCGATAATCTGTACCTTCAGTTTGTTCAAGATTACATTAAAATCACAAGTGCACGTTGAACTTACACATATCTTATCAAGAAATTTTATCGAATGTAAATCGTGATCCTGTATAAACACTAGCTGAAGAAATATATTTGTGATTGAAATATGCAATCGAATACCCTGCTTCTGTAAAATGAAATCAAAATGGAGAATTGCTTTCTTCTGCTGCTCTCGGTGGCGAGTTTACTAAATATTGGTATGTATCAATGTTTCACTGTGATTTTGCTTAAATGGGACAATGATTTGTTGAGTTGTTTTTTTGTTTTCGCGACAATCATAATTACGAATGAAAAACAATAATAAATGGTTTGTATGAATATGAACTTGGTTGGAACGTGGTCAAAAAAATTGATCACATGATCCATTGAGGTTTTTGTTTATGCTGTATATGCGTTTGCATTGTAACACTATCAGCTGTGCTGGCAAGTTGAAAAATATAGTAAGCATAAGCGTGAACGTGTGCTTGAGTGAATGAGTGAGTGAGCGACTGGCTGAGTGAGAGAACGAGAGAGACAGAGGAATATAGAATATGATATTTACAATATAAGAAGGTTTCATTTGTATTTCTTAAGCTCTTGGAGAATACACTACATCCAAATGCTATGGCAACCATTTCATGAACTCACAATGTCCAGGAGCAGACAGAGTGATAGCCGTTAAAAAACTACAGTACGGCATGAAGTGGTATATCAGCGATGAGTGTCCCAAAAACATAGAGTCAGTACAACATGTCAATACAACGACATGCTGTCAGTATGAGGAGGGTGATTGCTTAAGAAACATCACAGAATATAATGATAAGTATCTGTACTTATCACGCTTGTCGAGACGACCGGGTATATCACAAAACACTGCTACTCCACGGCATTATATGACATGTACTAACAACACCCGTACTTACTCCAACTATGTTCAAGTTGTCTTTGATTGTGTCGAAGGTAAGATGACTGTTCTCTTTTATACGTTGTGTAAAGAATTTCAAACACAGAATCCAAATGATAAAATACATTGACTCTTGTATGTAAATTTTATCGAATCTGAATGTAAGGGTTGTGTTTACTGTAATCTCTTGGTTTTTTCCCCTTTTTTTTGGGGGGGGGGGGGGGTATTTTTTTTCATTGGTGAGGGAAGGGTTCATTTTTTTCAAACCACTGTACCAATTTCAGCAATGCTTTCATTACATTTTAAAGCGTGCGTTAGTGAATACACTTTATCTTCTAAATAAAGAACTCATTTGCCATTTGTGTTAAATTATACATCTGTTATACCTGATATATATATACCGATTAGTATTAGAGTTCCCAAGGAATAATTCCATGTCGTAAAAGAAAACGAGAGTAAACAGAAAAGATTTAGACAAAGACTATGGAGGCTATAACGTGTGAAATTATTTTTAAAAGCAAGCTTACGTATAAAAGCTGGAATAAAGTTTTTTTTAGCCCTGTTCAATATTTGTTTTAAAATTTACAAAAATAATCAGCAGAATATGTTTCGTTTTTTGTGTAAAATAAAAATAAGGAAGCATTCAAAGGAAGATGGGAAAAAATGGTGAAAATGTATAGATATTTTAGACATAAACATGTAGCCAATTGTTTATTGTTTCTTTGGTGCATTTGATTTTATGTATCAACTAAGTTAAGAGTTTTACCTCAACTGAATAATTTCTCTCAATAATCGTTAACATAAATAGTGATTTATATTTTATAATTATGATAATTTACAGCAGAGAGAATCAAGAACTTTTGCAGTTTTCAGAGGTTCGTATCAGTAAATGGGACCGTTTACTTGTATCGGGAACCTTATTATTCAATTCAAGAGTCTTGCGAGTGTAGATTTGAATCGGCCAGCGATTCGACCATTCAAGTTTTGGCGATTGATGTTCGCCTTCAGCCAGTATTGTACATTCCAGATAGTAACTATACTGGAGAATGTTTCAATTATTCCACAAATCGTCTAACTTTTAACGATACAAACAATAATTCCAAAGTCTTTGTATGTGAAAATAGGACCATCTATTCGGAATATGAACCTATCTATTCTTCAAGTGGAAATGTGTTGAATGTCTCGTATACGGAAGACGGGCCGGAGGCACAACAGATATGGATTCTTGTACAAGGTATGAGTAAAGGTTTTATGTTTTATTAAGAGGGTTTGGATGGTCGTGGTCGTTTTTAGACTAAAAGTATCTCACAAAGAAGAAGAGGTCTGTAAAAAGATACTAAAAAAGAAATATTTTAAATTACAAAGCTAAAATATATGGATTTTGGTTTTACTTAATAATACTGTATATACAGGGATATAATCGCCCTTGTTTTATTTTCGCCCCTTTCGCCGTCATTGTTAGTGGGCGAATTTAGGACTGGGCGAACTCCAATGTCTCAAATTGTCTTTCTTTAAACACAACTGTGTCTTGGCGAATACAAGACGGGGAAAAGCAGTTAACCTTAAACACAAAGGCAAATGATTAACTAGAACTATTGAATTAGAATATATTACAATAAATATGTATTATGAATTTCATAAATTTCCGTCATAAAAAAAATAGGAAGGAATGGAAAATGAATAACTGATTTTGATATCAATTTGTTAAAACCAATATATTTTTGCTTTCCTTGAAAAGCCAGCAAAGGAAAGCTTGAAGTGGAATGTAATCCTAAGCTATCAACAACAACAAACTTTACGACGCCAGCTACTTCTGCTGGTGGTGGAATAACATCAAAACACACAAACAGCCCAAATAATACTAATAATCATACATCTGGAGGCCACGGACACGGCAACAACATAAAGACAACAAACATACCGGGTAAAAAGGACCCAGGTAGGCTTACCGTCTTACTTTCTAACTCGTTCCATTTAACCAAACCACCTACTTACGTTCAAACCCACTCATTCCCTGATTGACCGACTTACTTTCTTACTAATTCTCTTGCTGACTGACTGACTGACTGACTGACTGACTTACTTACTGATTGACTGACTGACTGACTGACTGACTGACTGACTGACTGATTGACTGACTGACTGACTGATTAACTGACTGACTGACTGATTGACTTACTCTATTACTTACTTACACCCTACTTCACTCAAGTAATAATACATTTGTATTTGCTAACTCACCGTTTTCTTACTTTGCACAAAGTTCAAGACTTAGAACATGTATATGTTACAGACCCTTTCGGACGATTAACTATTTAGTTTTATGATTGATTGTGTTATCGGTAAATGTTGAGAGAGTAAATATTTTCACAACGTAGTGTTACAGAATTGGGCTTTATACATTCATAATTTTGTTGTTGTTATTTTTTTAATTGTTTTTATTTTGTTTTTCGTACACTCGATTAACACGTTATGTGGTAATATCAAATAATTTCAAAATATTTTGTGTATGTTTTTCATTTAATACGAATACGTCCATTTCATTGATTTTTTAAACCTTATTTTACCTCCCTTTTGAGCGATAATCTGTACCTTCAGTTTGTTCAAGATTACATTAAAATCACAAGTGCACGTTGAACTTACACATATCTTATCAAGAAATTTTATCGAATGTAAATCGTGATCCTGTAAAAACACTAGCTGAAGAAATATATTTGTGATTGAACTATGCAATCGAATACCCTGCTTCTGTAAATGAAATCAAAATGGAGAATTGCTTTCTTCTGCTTCTCTCGGTGGCGAGTTTCCTAAATATTGGTATGTATCAATGTTTCACTGTGATTTTGGTGCAGGATTTCTTGAGTTGTTTTTGTTACCGCGACAATCATAATTACGAATGAAAAACAATAATAAATGGTTTGCATTGAATATGAACTTGGTTGGAACGTGGTCAAAAAATTGATCACATGATCCATTGAGGTTTTTGTTTATGCTGTCAAATGCATCTGCATTGTGACACTATTAGCTGTGCTGACAATTTGAAAAATATAGTAAGCATAAGCGTGAACGTGTGCTTGAGTGAATGAGTGAGTGAGCGACTGGCTGAGTGAGAGAACGAGAGAGACAGATGAATATAGAGTATTATATTTATAATATAAGAAGGTTTCATTTGTTTTTCTTAAGCTCTTGGAGAATACACCATATCCAAATGCTATGGCAACCATTTCATAAACTCCCAATGTCCAGGATCAGGCAGAGTGATAGCCGTTAAAAAACTACAGTACGGCATGAAGTGGTATATCAGCGATGAGTGTCCCAAAAACATAGAGTCGGTACAACATGTCAATACAACAACATGCTGTCAGTATGAAGAGGGTGATTGCTTAAGAAACATCACAGATTATACTGATAAGTATCTGTACTTATCACGCTTGTCGAGACTACCAGTTATATCGCAAAACACTGCTACACCAAGGCAATATATGACATGCACTAACAACAATCGTACTTACTCCAATTATGTTCAAGTTGTCTTTGATTGTGTTGAAGGTAAGATGACTCTTCTGTTTTATACGTTGTGTAAAGAATTTCAAACACAGAATCCAAATGATAAAATACATATACTCTTGTATGTAAATTTTAATGAATCGGAATGTATGGGTTGTTTTTACTAAATCTCTTGGATTTTTTCTCTCTCTCTCTCTCTCTCTCATTTTTTCCAAACCTCTGCACCAATTTCAGCAAAGCTTTCATTACATTTTAAAGCGTGCGTTAGTGAATACACTTTATCTTCTAAATAAAGAACTCAGTTGCCATTTGTGTTAAAATTATACATTTGTTATACCTGAGATACGGATCAGTATAAGAGTTCCCAAGGAATGATTCCATGTCGTGAAAAAAAACAAGAGTAAACAGAAAAGATTAAGACAAAGCCATGGAGGCTATAACGTGTGATATTATTTTTAAAAGCAAGCTTAAGGTTGTTTCTAGCCCTGTTCAATATTTTTTTAAGATTTACAAAAATAATCTCACAGGTTTTTGTGTAAAATAAAAATAAGTAAGCATTTAAAAGAAGGTGGGGAAAAAAGGTGAAAATGTATAGATATTTTAGACATAAACATTATGTTTTATTGGTCTGTGGTGCATTTTATTCTATCTATTAACAACATTGTGAGTTGTACCTCAACTGAATAATTTCGCTCATTAACCGTTAACATAAATAACGATTTATATTTTATGATTATGATAATTTACAGAAAAGAGAAACAAGAACTTCTGCAGTTATCAGAGGTTTAAATCAGTAAATGGGACCGTTTACTTGTATCGGGAACCTTATTATTCAATTCAAGAGTCTTGCGAGTGTAGATTTGAATCAGAAAACGCTTCAACCATTCAAGTTTTTGCGATTGATGTTCGCCTTCAGCCAGTGTTGAACATTCCGGATAGTAATCATACTGGAGAATGTTTCAATTATTCAACAAATCGTCTAACTTTTAACGATGGAAACAATTCAATTTTCTTTGAATGTGAAAATAGGACCATCTATTCGGAATATGAACCTATCTATTCTTCAAGTGGAAATGTGTTGAATGTCTCGTATACGGAAGATGGGCCGGAGGCACAACAGATATGGATTCTTGTACAAGGTATGAGTAAAGGTTTTATGTTTTATTAAGAGGGTTTGGATGGTCGTGGTCGTTTTTAGACCAAAAGTATCTCACAAAGAAGAAGAGGTCTGTAAAAAGATACTAAAAAAGAAATATTTTAAATTACAAAGCTAAAATATATGGATTTTGGTTTTACTTAATAATACTGTATATACAGGGATATAATCGCCCTTGTTTTATTTTCGCCCCTTTCGCCGTCATTGTTAGTGGGCGAATTTAGGACTGGGCGAACTCCAATGTCTCAAATTGTCTTTCTTTAAACACAACTGTGTCTTGGCGAATACAAGACGGGGAAAAGCAGTTAACCTTAAACACAAAGGCAAATGATTAACTAGAACTATTGAATTAGAATATATTACAATAAATATGTATTATGAATTTCATAAATTTCCGTCATAAAAAAAATAGGAAGGAATGGAAAATGAATAACTGATTTTGATATCAATTTGTTAAAACCAATATATTTTCGCTGCTTTCCTTTAAAAGCCAGCAAAGGAAAGCTTGAAGTGGAATGTAATCCTAAGCTATCAACAACTACAACCTTTACGACGCCAGCTACGTCTGCTGGTGGTGGAATAACATCAAAACACACAAGCAGCCCAAATAATACAAATAATCATACATCTGGAGGCCACGGACACGGCAACAACATAAAGACAACAAACATACCGGGTAAAAAGGACCCAGGTAGGATATTCCTACTAAATTACATGTACTTACTTACCGTCTTACTTTCTAACTCGTTCATTTTAACCAAACCACCTATTTACTTTCTAACCCACTCATTCCCTGATTGACCGACTTACTTTCTTACTAATTCTCTTGCTGATTGACTGACTGACTGACTGACTGACTGACTTACTCTCTCGCTGACTGACTGGCATACTCTCTCTCGCTGACTGACTTACTCTCTTGCTGACTGACTGACTGACTGACTTACTTACTCTATTACTTACTTACACCCTACTTCACTCAAGTAATAATACATTTGTACTTGCTAACTCACCGTTTTCTTACTTTGCACAAAGTTCAAGACTTAGTACATGTATATGTTACAGACCCTTTCTGACGATTAACTATTCAGTTTTATGATTGATTGTGTTATCGGTAAATGTTGAGAGAGTAAATATTTTCACAACGTAGTGGGCTTTATACATTCATAATTTTGTTGTTATTTTTTTAATTGTTTTTATTTTGTTTTTCGTACACTCGATTAACACGTTATGTGGTAATATCAAATAATTTCAAAATATTTTGTGTATGTTTTTCATTTAATACGAATACGTCCAGTTCATTGATTTTTTAAACCTTAAAAATATAGTAAGCATAAGCGTGAACGTGTGCTTGAGTGAATGAGTGAGTGAGCGACTGGCTGAGTGAGAGAACGAGAGAGACAGATGAATATAGAGTATGATATTTACAATATAAGAAGGTTTCATTTGTTTTTCTTAAGCTCTTGGAGAATACACCACATCCAAATGCTATGGCAACCATTTCATGAACTCCCAATGTCCAGGATCAGGCAGAGTGATAGCCGTTAAAAAACTACAGTACGGCATGAAGTGGTATATCAGCGATGAGTGTCCCAAAAACATAGAGTCGGTACAACATGTCAATACTACGACATGCTGTCAGTATGAAGAGGGTGATTGCTTAAGAAACATCACAGATTATACTGATAAGTATCTGTACTTATCACGCTTGTCGAGACTACCAGTTATATCGCAAAACACTGCTACACCAAGGCAATATATGACATGCACTAACAACAATCGTACTTACTCCAATTATGTTCAAGTTGTCTTTGATTGTGTTGAAGGTAAGATGACTCTTCTGTTTTATACGTTGTGTAAAGAATTTCAAACACAGAATCCAAATGATAAAATACATATACTCTTGTATGTAAATTTTAATGAATCTGAATGTATGGGTTGTTTTTACTAAATCTCTTGGATTTTCTCTCTCTCTCTCTCTCTCTCTCTCTCTCTCTCTCTCTCTCTCTCTCATTTTTTCCAAACCTCTGCACCAATTTCAGCAAAGCTTTCATTACATTTTAAAGCGTGCGTTAGTGAATACACTTTATCTTCTAAATAAAGAACTCAGTTGCCATTTGTGTTAAAATTATACATTTGTTATACCTGAGATACGGATCAGTATAAGAGTTCCCAAGGAATGATTCCATGTCGTGAAAAAAAACAAGAGTAAACAGAAAAGATTAAGACAAAGCCATGGAGGCTATAACGTGTGATATTATTTTTAAAAGCAAGCTTAAGGTTGTTTCTAGCCCTGTTCAATATTTTTTTAAGATTTACAAAAATAATCTCACAGGTTTTTGTGTAAAATAAAAATAAGTAAGCATTTAAAAGAAGGTGGGGAAAAAAGGTGAAAATGTATAGATATTTTAGACATAAACATTATGTTTTATTGGTCTGTGGTGCATTTTATTCTATCTATTAACAACATTGTGAGTTGTACCTCAACTGAATAATTTCGCTCATTAACCGTTAACATAAATAACGATTTATATTTTATGATTATGATAATTTACAGAAAAGAGAAACAAGAACTTCTGCAGTTATCAGAGGTTTAAATCAGTAAATGGGACCGTTTACTTGTATCGGGAACCTTATTATTCAATTCAAGAGTCTTGCGAGTGTAGATTTGAATCAGAAAACGCTTCAACCATTCAAGTTTTTGCGATTGATGTTCGCCTTCAGCCAGTGTTGAACATTCCGGATAGTAATCATACTGGAGAATGTTTCAATTATTCAACAAATCGTCTAACTTTTAACGATGGAAACAATTCAAGTTTCTTTGAATGTGAAAATAGGACCATCTATTCGGAATATGAACCTATCTATTCTTCAAGTGGAAATGTGTTGAATGTCTCGTATACGGAAGATGGGCCGGAGGCACAACAGATATGGATTCTTGTACAAGGTATGAGTAAAGGTTTTATGTTTTATTAAGAGGGTTTGGATGGTCGTGGTCGTTTTTAGACCAAAAGTATCTCACAAAGAAGAAGAGGTCTGTAAAAAGATACTAAAAAAGAAATATTTTAAATTACAAAGCTAAAATATATGGATTTTGGTTTTACTTAATAATACTGTATATACAGGGATATAATCGCCCTTGTTTTATTTTCGCCCCTTTCGCCGTCATTGTTAGTGGGCGAATTTAGGACTGGGCGAACTCCAATGTCTCAAATTGTCTTTCTTTAAACACAACTGTGTCTTGGCGAATACAAGACGGGGAAAAGCAGTTAACCTTAAACACAAAGGCAAATGATTAACTAGAACTATTGAATTAGAATATATTACAATAAATATGTATTATGAATTTCATAAATTTCCGTCATAAAAAAAATAGGAAGGAATGGAAAATGAATAACTGATTTTGATATCAATTTGTTAAAACCAATATATTTTCGCTGCTTTCCTTTAAAAGCCAGCAAAGGAAAGCTTGAAGTGGAATGTAATCCTAAGCTATCAACAACTACAACCTTTACGACGCCAGCTACGTCTGCTGGTGGTGGAATAACATCAAAACACACAAGCAGCCCAAATAATACAAATAATCATACATCTGGAGGCCACGGACACGGCAACAACATAAAGACAACAAACATACCGGGTAAAAAGGACCCAGGTAGGATATTCCTACTAAATTACATGTACTTACTTACCGTCTTACTTTCTAACTCGTTCATTTTAACCAAACCACCTATTTACTTTCTAACCCACTCATTCCCTGATTGACCGACTTACTTTCTTACTAATTCTCTTGCTGATTGACTGACTGACTGACTGACTGACTGACTTACTCTCTCGCTGACTGACTGGCATACTCTCTCTCGCTGACTGACTTACTCTCTTGCTGACTGACTGACTGACTGACTTACTTACTCTATTACTTACTTACACCCTACTTCACTCAAGTAATAATACATTTGTACTTGCTAACTCACCGTTTTCTTACTTTGCACAAAGTTCAAGACTTAGTACATGTATATGTTACAGACCCTTTCTGACGATTAACTATTCAGTTTTATGATTGATTGTGTTATCGGTAAATGTTGAGAGAGTAAATATTTTCACAACGTAGTGGGCTTTATACATTCATAATTTTGTTGTTATTTTTTTAATTGTTTTTATTTTGTTTTTCGTACACTCGATTAACACGTTATGTGGTAATATCAAATAATTTCAAAATATTTTGTGTATGTTTTTCATTTAATACGAATACGTCCAGTTCATTGATTTTTTAAACCTTAAAAATATAGTAAGCATAAGCGTGAACGTGTGCTTGAGTGAATGAGTGAGTGAGCGACTGGCTGAGTGAGAGAACGAGAGAGACAGATGAATATAGAGTATGATATTTACAATATAAGAAGGTTTCATTTGTTTTTCTTAAGCTCTTGGAGAATACACCACATCCAAATGCTATGGCAACCATTTCATGAACTCCCAATGTCCAGGATCAGGCAGAGTGATAGCCGTTAAAAAACTACAGTACGGCATGAAGTGGTATATCAGCGATGAGTGTCCCAAAAACATAGAGTCGGTACAACATGTCAATACTACGACATGCTGTCAGTATGAAGAGGGTGATTGCTTAAGAAACATCACAGATTATACTGATAAGTATCTGTACTTATCACGCTTGTCGAGACTACCAGTTATATCGCAAAACACTGCTACACCAAGGCAATATATGACATGCACTAACAACAATCGTACTTACTCCAATTATGTTCAAGTTGTCTTTGATTGTGTTGAAGGTAAGATGACTCTTCTGTTTTATACGTTGTGTAAAGAATTTCAAACACAGAATCCAAATGATAAAATACATATACTCTTGTATGTAAATTTTAATGAATCTGAATGTATTGGTTGTTTTTACTAAATCTCTTGGATTTTCTCTCTCTCTCTCTCTCTCTCATTTTTTCCAAACCTCTGCACCAATTTCAGCAAAGCTTTCATTACATTTTAAAGCGTGCGTTAGTGAATACACTTTATCTTCTAAATAAAGAACTCAGTTGCCATTTGTGTTAAAATTATACATTTGTTATACCTGAGATACGGATCAGTATAAGAGTTCCCAAGGAATGATTCCATGTCGTGAAAAAAAACAAGAGTAAACAGAAAAGATTAAGACAAAGCCATGGAGGCTATAACGTGTGATATTATTTTTAAAAGCAAGCTTAAGGTTGTTTCTAGCCCTGTTCAATATTTTTTTAAGATTTACAAAAATAATCTCACAGGTTTTTGTGTAAAATAAAAATAAGTAAGCATTTAAAAGAAGGTGGGGAAAAAAGGTGAAAATGTATAGATATTTTAGACATAAACATTATGTTTTATTGGTCTGTGGTGCATTTTATTCTATCTATTAACAACATTGTGAGTTGTACCTCAACTGAATAATTTCGCTCATTAACCGTTAACATAAATAACGATTTATATTTTATGATTATGATAATTTACAGAAAAGAGAAACAAGAACTTCTGCAGTTATCAGAGGTTTAAATCAGTAAATGGGACCGTTTACTTGTATCGGGAACCTTATTATTCAATTCAAGAGTCTTGCGAGTGTAGATTTGAATCAGAAAACGCTTCAACCATTCAAGTTTTTGCGATTGATGTTCGCCTTCAGCCAGTGTTGAACATTCCGGATAGTAATCATACTGGAGAATGTTTCAATTATTCAACAAATCGTCTAACTTTTAACGATGGAAACAATTCAAGTTTCTTTGAATGTGAAAATAGGACCATCTATTCGGAATATGAACCTATCTATTCTTCAAGTGGAAATGTGTTGAATGTCTCGTATACGGAAGATGGGCCGGAGGCACAACAGATATGGATTCTTGTACAAGGTATGAGTAAAGGTTTTATGTTTTATTAAGAGGGTTTGGATGGTCGTGGTCGTTTTTAGACCAAAAGTATCTCACAAAGAAGAAGAGGTCTGTAAAAAGATACTAAAAAAGAAATATTTTAAATTACAAAGCTAAAATATATGGATTTTGGTTTTACTTAATAATACTGTATATACAGGGATATAATCGCCCTTGTTTTATTTTCGCCCCTTTCGCCGTCATTGTTAGTGGGCGAATTTAGGACTGGGCGAACTCCAATGTCTCAAATTGTCTTTCTTTAAACACAACTGTGTCTTGGCGAATACAAGACGGGGAAAAGCAGTTAACCTTAAACACAAAGGCAAATGATTAACTAGAACTATTGAATTAGAATATATTACAATAAATATGTATTATGAATTTCATAAATTTCCGTCATAAAAAAATAGGAAGGAATGGAAAATGAATAACTGATTTTGATATCAATTTGTTAAAACCAATATATTTTCGCCGCTTTCCTTTAAAAGCCAGCAAAGGAAAGCTTGAAGTGGAATGTAATCCTAAGCTATCAACAACTACAACCTTTACGACGCCAGCTACTTCTGCTGGTGGTGGAATAACATCAAAACACACAAGCAGCCCAAATAATACAAATAATCATACATCTGGAGGCCACGGACACGGCAACAACATAAAGACAACAAACATACCGGGTAAAAAGGACCCAGGTAGGATATTCCTACTAAATTACATGTACTTACTTACCGTCTTACTTTCTAACTCGTTCATTTTAACCAAACCACCTATTTACTTTCTAACCCACTCATTCCCTGATTGACCGACTTACTTTCTTACTAATTCTCTTGCTGATTGACTGACTGACTGACTGACTGACTGACTTACTCTCTCGCTGACTGACTGGCATACTCTCTCTCGCTGACTGACTTACTCTCTTGCTGACTGACTGACTGACTGACTTACTTACTCTATTACTTACTTACACACTACTTCACTCAAGTAATAATACATTTGTACTTGCTAACTCACCGTTTTCTTACTTTGCACAAAGTTCAAGACTTAGTACATGTATATGTTACAGACCCTTTCTGACGATTAACTATTCAGTTTTATGATTGATTGTGTTATCGGTAAATGTTGAGAGAGTAAATATTTTCACAACGTAGTGGGCTTTATACATTCATAATTTTGTTGTTATTTTTTTAATTGTTTTTATTTTGTTTTTCGTACACTCGATTAACACGTTATGTGGTAATATCAAATAATTTCAAAATATTTTGTGTATGTTTTTCATTTAATACGAATACGTCCATTTCATTGATTTTTTAAACCTTAAAAATATAGTAAGCATAAGCGTGAACGTGTGCTTGAGTGAATGAGTGAGTGAGCGACTGGCTGAGTGAGAGAACGAGAGAGACAGATGAATATAGAGTATGATATTTACAATATAAGAAGGTTTCATTTGTTTTTCTTAAGCTCTTGGAGAATACACCACATCCAAATGCTATGGCAACCATTTCATGAACTCCCAATGTCCAGGATCAGGCAGAGTGATAGCCGTTAAAAAACTACAGTACGGCATGAAGTGGTATATCAGCGATGAGTGTCCCAAAAACATAGAGTCGGTACAACATGTCAATACTACGACATGCTGTCAGTATGAAGAGGGTGATTGCTTAAGAAACATCACAGATTATACTGATAAGTATCTGTACTTATCACGCTTGTCGAGACTACCAGTTATATCGCAAAACACTGCTACACCAAGGCAATATATGACATGCACTAACAACAATCGTACTTACTCCAATTATGTTCAAGTTGTCTTTGATTGTGTTGAAGGTAAGATGACTCTTCTGTTTTATACGTTGTGTAAAGAATTTCAAACACAGAATCCAAATGATAAAATACATATACTCTTGTATGTAAATTTTAATGAATCTGAATGTATGGGTTGTTTTTACTAAATCTCTTGGATTTTCTCTCTCTCTCTCTCTCTCTCTCTCTCATTTTTTCCAAACCTCTGCACCAATTTCAGCAAAGCTTTCATTACATTTTAAAGCGTGCGTTAGTGAATACACTTTATCTTCTAAATAAAGAACTCAGTTGCCATTTGTGTTAAAATTATACATTTGTTATACCTGAGATACGGATCAGTATAAGAGTTCCCAAGGAATGATTCCATGTCGTGAAAAAAAACAAGAGTAAACAGAAAAGATTAAGACAAAGCCATGGAGGCTATAACGTGTGATATTATTTTTAAAAGCAAGCTTAAGGTTGTTTCTAGCCCTGTTCAATATTTTTTTAAGATTTACAAAAATAATCTCACAGGTTTTTGTGTAAAATAAAAATAAGTAAGCATTTAAAAGAAGGTGGGGAAAAAAGGTGAAAATGTATAGATATTTTAGACATAAACATTATGTTTTATTGGTCTGTGGTGCATTTTATTCTATCTATTAACAACATTGTGAGTTGTACCTCAACTGAATAATTTCGCTCATTAACCGTTAACATAAATAACGATTTATATTTTATGATTATGATAATTTACAGAAAAGAGAAACAAGAACTTCTGCAGTTATCAGAGGTTTAAATCAGTAAATGGGACCGTTTACTTGTATCGGGAACCTTATTATTCAATTCAAGAGTCTTGCGAGTGTAGATTTGAATCAGAAAACGCTTCAACCATTCAAGTTTTTGCGATTGATGTTCGCCTTCAGCCAGTGTTGAACATTCCGGATAGTAATCATACTGGAGAATGTTTCAATTATTCAACAAATCGTCTAACTTTTAACGATGGAAACAATTCAAGTTTCTTTGAATGTGAAAATAGGACCATCTATTCGGAATATGAACCTATCTATTCTTCAAGTGGAAATGTGTTGAATGTCTCGTATACGGAAGATGGGCCGGAGGCACAACAGATATGGATTCTTGTACAAGGTATGAGTAAAGGTTTTATGTTTTATTAAGAGGGTTTGGATGGTCGTGGTCGTTTTTAGACCAAAAGTATCTCACAAAGAAGAAGAGGTCTGTAAAAAGATACTAAAAAAGAAATATTTTAAATTACAAAGCTAAAATATATGGATTTTGGTTTTACTTAATAATACTGTATATACAGGGATATAATCGCCCTTGTTTTATTTTCGCCCCTTTCGCCGTCATTGTTAGTGGGCGAATTTAGGACTGGGCGAACTCCAATGTCTCAAATTGTCTTTCTTTAAACACAACTGTGTCTTGGCGAATACAAGACGGGGAAAAGCAGTTAACCTTAAACACAAAGGCAAATGATTAACTAGAACTATTGAATTAGAATATATTACAATAAATATGTATTATGAATTTCATAAATTTCCGTCATAAAAAAAATAGGAAGGAATGGAAAATGAATAACTGATTTTGATATCAATTTGTTAAAACCAATATATTTTCGCTGCTTTCCTTTAAAAGCCAGCAAAGGAAAGCTTGAAGTGGAATGTAATCCTAAGCTATCAACAACTACAACCTTTACGACGCCAGCTACTTCTGCTGGTGGTGGAATAACATCAAAACACACAAGCAGCCCAAATAATACAAATAATCATACATCTGGAGGCCACGGACACGGCAACAACATAAAGACAACAAACATACCGGGTAAAAAGGACCCAGGTAGGATATTCCTACTAAATTACATGTACTTACTTACCGTCTTACTTTCTAACTCGTTCATTTTAACCAAACCACCTATTTACTTTCTAACCCACTCATTCCCTGATTGACCGACTTACTTTCTTACTAATTCTCTTGCTGATTGACTGACTGACTGACTGACTGACTGACTTACTCTCTCGCTGACTGACTGGCATACTCTATCTCGCTGACTGACTTACTCTCTTGCTGACTGACTGACTGACTGACTTACTTACTCTATTACTTACTTACACCCTACTTCACTCAAGTAATAATACATTTGTACTTGCTAACTCACCGTTTTCTTACTTTGCACAAAGTTCAAGACTTAGTACATGTATATGTTACAGACCCTTTCTGACGATTAACTATTCAGTTTTATGATTGATTGTGTTATCGGTAAATGTTGAGAGAGTAAATATTTTCACAACGTAGTGGGCTTTATACATTCATAATTTTGTTGTTATTTTTTTAATTGTTTTTATTTTGTTTTTCGTACACTCGATTAACACGTTATGTGGTAATATCAAATAATTTCAAAATATTTTGTGTATGTTTTTCATTTAATACGAATACGTCCAGTTCATTGATTTTTTAAACCTTAAAAATATAGTAAGCATAAGCGTGAACGTGTGCTTGAGTGAATGAGTGAGTGAGCGACTGGCTGAGTGAGAGAACGAGAGAGACAGATGAATATAGAGTATGATATTTACAATATAAGAAGGTTTCATTTGTTTTTCTTAAGCTCTTGGAGAATACACCACATCCAAATGCTATGGCAACCATTTCATGAACTCCCAATGTCCAGGATCAGGCAGAGTGATAGCCGTTAAAAAACTACAGTACGGCATGAAGTGGTATATCAGCGATGAGTGTCCCAAAAACATAGAGTCGGTACAACATGTCAATACTACGACATGCTGTCAGTATGAAGAGGGTGATTGCTTAAGAAACATCACAGATTATACTGATAAGTATCTGTACTTATCACGCTTGTCGAGACTACCAGTTATATCGCAAAACACTGCTACACCAAGGCAATATATGACATGCACTAACAACAATCGTACTTACTCCAATTATGTTCAAGTTGTCTTTGATTGTGTTGAAGGTAAGATGACTCTTCTGTTTTATACGTTGTGTAAAGAATTTCAAACACAGAATCCAAATGATAAAATACATATACTCTTGTATGTAAATTTTAATGAATCTGAATGTATGGGTTGTTTTTACTAAATCTCTTGGATTTTCTCTCTCTCTCTCTCTCTCTCTCTCTCTCTCATTTTTTCCAAACCTCTGCACCAATTTCAGCAAAGCTTTCATTACATTTTAAAGCGTGCGTTAGTGAATACTCTTTATCTTCTAAATAAAGAACTCAGTTGCCATTTGTGTTAAAATTATACATTTGTTATACCTGAGATACGGATCAGTATAAGAGTTCCCAAGGAATGATTCCATGTCGTGAAAAAAAACAAGAGTAAACAGAAAAGATTAAGACAAAGCCATGGAGGCTATAACGTGTGATATTATTTTTAAAAGCAAGCTTAAGGTTGTTTCTAGCCCTGTTCAATATTTTTTTAAGATTTACAAAAATAATCTCACAGGTTTTTGTGTAAAATAAAAATAAGTAAGCATTTAAAAGAAGGTGGGGAAAAAAGGTGAAAATGTATAGATATTTTAGACATAAACATTATGTTTTATTGGTCTGTGGTGCATTTTATTCTATCTATTAACAACATTGTGAGTTGTACCTCAACTGAATAATTTCGCTCATTAACCGTTAACATAAATAACGATTTATATTTTATGATTATGATAATTTACAGAAAAGAGAAACAAGAACTTCTGCAGTTATCAGAGGTTTAAATCAGTAAATGGGACCGTTTACTTGTATCGGGAACCTTATTATTCAATTCAAGAGTCTTGCGAGTGTAGATTTGAATCAGAAAACGCTTCAACCATTCAAGTTTTTGCGATTGATGTTCGCCTTCAGCCAGTGTTGAACATTCCGGATAGTAATCATACTGGAGAATGTTTCAATTATTCAACAAATCGTCTAACTTTTAACGATGGAAACAATTCAAGTTTCTTTGAATGTGAAAATAGGACCATCTATTCGGAATATGAACCTATCTATTCTTCAAGTGGAAATGTGTTGAATGTCTCGTATACGGAAGATGGGCCGGAGGCACAACAGATATGGATTCTTGTACAAGGTATGAGTAAAGGTTTTATGTTTTATTAAGAGGGTTTGGATGGTCGTGGTCGTTTTTAGACCAAAAGTATCTCACAAAGAAGAAGAGGTCTGTAAAAAGATACTAAAAAAGAAATATTTTAAATTACAAAGCTAAAATATATGGATTTTGGTTTTACTTAATAATACTGTATATACAGGGATATAATCGCCCTTGTTTTATTTTCGCCCCTTTCGCCGTCATTGTTAGTGGGCGAATTTAGGACTGGGCGAACTCCAATGTCTCAAATTGTCTTTCTTTAAACACAACTGTGTCTTGGCGAATACAAGACGGGGAAAAGCAGTTAACCTTAAACACAAAGGCAAATGATTAACTAGAACTATTGAATTAGAATATATTACAATAAATATGTATTATAAATTTCATAAATTTCCGTCATAAAAAAAATAGGAAGGAATGGAAAATGAATAACTGATTTTGATATCAATTTGTTAAAACCAATATATTTTCGCTGCTTTCCTTTAAAAGCCAGCAAAGGAAAGCTTGAAGTGGAATGTAATCCTAAGCTATCAACAACTTCAACCTTTACGACGCCAGCTACTTCTGCTGGTGGTGGAATAACATCAAAACACACAAACAGCCCAAATAATACAAATAATCATACATCTGGAGGCCACGGACACGGCAACAACATAAAGACAACAAACATACCGGGTAAAAAGGACCCAGGTAGGATATTCCTACTAAATTACATGTACTTTCTTACCGTCTTACTTTCTAACTCGTTCATTTTAACCAAACCACCTATTTACTTTCTAACCCACTCATTCCCTGATTGACCGACTTACTTTCTTACTAATTCTCTTGCTGATTGACTGACTGACTGACTTACTCTCTCGCTGACTGACTGGCATACTCTCTCTCGCTGACTGACTTACTCTCTTGCTGACTGACTGACTGACTTACTTACTTACTCTATTACTTACTTACACCCTACTTCACTCAAGTAATAATACATTTGTACTTGCTAACTCACCGTTTTCTTACTTTGCACAAAGTTCAAGACTTAGTACATGTATATGTTACAGACCCTTTCTGACGATTAACTATTCAGTTTTATGATTGATTGTGTTATCAGTAAATGTTTTTTCGTTCGGCTGTTGTTGGGGTTTTTTTTTTGGTTTTTTTTTTTTATGGGGGGGGGTATGTTTTGTTTTTGTTTCTTTTTTGTTCTTGTTTTTTTGGGGGGGGTGTTCTGTTTTTGTTTGTTTGTTTGTTTGTTTGTTTGTATGGTTTTTTTTTAATCCAAGTACCGAAATAACTATATAAAAATCCTAAGCCCTTTCATTCAAACATCTGTTCGCTGCATTTGATGTTTTTATATAATTTGTTGATTGCGAAGTTCTGCAAATTCCGATCACGTGGAAAATGGAAGTGGATCCTCAGCCCGAGGCAATTAAATCAGTTGTGTGTTGAAAATGGTTTTGTTTTTAGAATTTCTTAACGCATTCCATGTACCCTTGTCAGTTAAAATGTTGTACACATCCTCCAAGACTTGCAAAATCCATGGCCACAAATAATACCAGAATGAGTAAAAAACACTTCTCGAATGATTGAAATATTCTTTGTTGAAATGTTTGCAGTGATATATTCCCGGGGTTAATAAAATATCGTATCATATTATCAAACAAAATATTACCCATCAGTTTTTAATATTTTCAAACACTTCAGTTTTTTCAAATTTTTAAAGAATATTTTTCTGTAGTATTATTTTTCGTCCAGCTGAGAGGAGGGCGGTAGAAAACGCAGCGTTGTACACTGTTATTTGAGTAGCCGCATTGGCGGCTCTATTAATCATCATGGCGGGGGTCTTCATTACAAGAACCAGAGGGTTTGTCTGTCTTCACTTCTACCTGTCAATCATTACGCTTGTATGTAAAAGCTTATCTTATATCATCGTTGATTTGCGAACCTAGGAATTTACCAATTCATCAATAACAGCTAGATAGGCGTCCTTGAATTTGGAACGTTAAGAGTGATATTTTTTAAAATTCCTTTGAAAAATTTGGATCGGAGCAAAAGCGCTAATAGGGTTATGAAAGCAATTGGGTATTGTTAAATTTATAGAGCAATCGGAGTGCTTAAGCTTTTTAATGTACGTAATATTTAAAAATCTAAGCATTGTTCCTTGTGAATTGCTTCCCAATATGCCATTGTCATCTTTATGAAAACCGTTTTAGTTATATTAACTATGCTTTAACTAATATAACTATTTATATGTATATAATATTGTACATACATAGGTTTAGATGAATCTTGTATATTGTGCATTATAATTTTTAGGTCAGCAAAACGTCGTCGGATAGTAAATGCGATCATGGTGCGCTCCGATTCATTATGTAAATGCTAGTGTCACATGTCTCACACTGGAAAAACTCCCACAAAAAATAATTGGTCAAGAAAATTTGGGCTACACCGATCATTTGTACTAAAAAAAAGCGAGGCTCAGCATTATTTCATCTCATTTGGATAGCTGCTTTCAACGTCACAAATGTGGATTAAGCGGAAAGTATCGGGGAACCTATTTCTATGGATTTATTGTGTTTGTGGATATATTATAGTACATATTGGTTTGTATTATCCAAGATTCGTAATAGACTTGTGTTTGTTTTATGTTTTTATTTCATTTATGGGCCCTTCATTTTGGAGGCGTTTAAATGAAAGACGGTTTTAATTTCGCGTCTAGGATAATGGCGTGCCGGTCATTTTCAAAATCATGCCAGTTTACTGGTAATTTTCTATACAGTATGTATATTAATTATGATTAATATAAGATTTCACAATAACTGTTCATTTTTGACTAATCTTACTATTGCATGTAAATTTTGTATGAAAAACATAGAATGCTAGACAAGAATTGTGATGTCATTCTTGCTTTACTTGCATTTGTCTCCCTCACACACATATGTATATAGATTCATGTATATGCACATAAATATCAGAATAATTTATTAATTAACAGATTCAAAGAATTATTTTTTTTGCATTTTTTTAATTTGTAAGTTATCTGTGTAAAAAAGCAATTATAATGAAATACAATGTATTTCAATGAAAACTGATTGTTAATAAACAACAAGTGTATAGTTAAATATAGTTGAACACAATTTAGGATTTAATTGAAAACACATTAGAAATTGATCTATGTAACTGTAAAAAGTTAACAGTAACCCACAAAAACAGTTTGTCTTCAACTGTTTTTAAAAAAAACTGTGGCAGTGTTTATACAGATATTGTAATGTTTTAATAGCATCAAGTAAACATGAATGAAATGTAAAAATAATTTGCTCTCCACTATAAAATGCTACTTCTTCACATCTTCTAAGCAGCATTTCTTTCTACAGTACCTATCTACGAGGATCTAAAAAATGAAAATATCAACAACAAACCACTGAAGGTGTAAGGTGAATTTTTGTGATGTTTAAGGACGTTGGATCCTGCGATAAAAAGTCTCTAAGTTTTTTTCTAAAGTAATTTTTTAACATCTACACATATATCTAAACCAAAATTCAAAACAAAATTTTGGGGTCTATATGCTCCTTTCGGTGCTACGGTGTATTTAATATGACCTTTCTGCACTGAAAGTGCGAATTGCACATAAATTGCTTTTCCCTCTATAACTTTTTATTGAAATGAACCATAGTATCAAATACAAATTTACATTATTTAGAATTAATAAAATTAAAATTATTATAATGAAAAAGTTTGCAATTACTTCACCTTATGGATATTTTGACCTTTTTGCACTGAAAAAATACTATTTTTATTCATAAATGATTCAACATGCAATTAAATAATTATAAAGTCTCAAACTTTTTCTCAAATTCTGACAGACTTGTCAAAAGAAACTTAAATATTCAGAAAATAAAACCAAAAGTATGGGTCCATATTGTAAATTTTGAGATATGGCATGAAATAAGCTAATTTTAGGGGAAAATTGGAGTTGAGTTTTTCTTTACTTTTATGAAATATCACTTATACATGCCAATATATGTCGATAGAAATATTGAAATATTGTTGAAATATGTTTTTTGAAACAACACGAAGATATCCCAATGCATAAACTATTTGAAAATTTGGTCTGCACGGAAAATAAGAAAGCCAAAATGACGGTACTCTAAAACAACTGAGTTATGAAAAATGTTCATTTTCTTCTTAAAAACCTTCCGCCACAAAATATAGTCCCTTACTACACTCTCTAAATATGGAATGTTTCCTTCACTATTTTATTCAATATAGTTTATTTGGCATTGTAAAAAAGGAATTTACAAGTAGAATTCATATATGACACAGAATTTCCAGAGAAGAGGTGACACAAAATGGCTACCCAAAATCAGAGGATCGAACCTCTTTAACACGTAGAGTAACTCTATCCATGTAGTAAAACCTTTTTGTCCTTCAGTTAAACTAAAAATTAAAAGTCCAGTAATATTCATAAAAATGGCTGTTAAACATTTTCAAACATATAAATTTTGGTAATTTTTTTCCCCTAAACTTGAACATTAATATTTTGAAATACCACTGTTTTTCAAATCCTGACAAGTTACCAAGAACTGTTCAGCATGTATGATATGGGTGAATAACATGTACAGTACATGTTTTTACACTCTTTTCACATTGGTCTTGCATAAGGTGGATTATATGTACATGTATGTTAATGCTAGTGTCAGATGTCGAATGTTTCTGACCTTCCCAGGCATAGGTTATGGGGCTGAAAAAATTGTAGTCACATTGAACATTTTGATTTAATTTATACATATCTCTCTCTCTCTCTCTCTCTCTCTCTCTCTCTCTCTCTCTCTCAAAACAAGGGCCAATACTGGCCAGTACTATAAAATTCATTTCAACTAATATTGCATCATATCTAATCAACATGCATTTCTTAACTGCAATTCTTGGCTGAAATGGAATAGAATTGATCAAAATCTGCTGTATTAACATTTTTAAATTATTGATTCCTAGATTAGCTAGAAACTGTGTCTTCATGTAATCTACACTTTGTATCATTGATAAAACTGTTGCCCTAGATAATGTTAGGATAGCCAACCTTGAACCCTCTCAAAAATGTTTTACTATTATTATAATGCTATCATTATTTGATTCATAACTCTTCAAAAATTATCAAATCGGTTTTTCCCAGAGCTAGAACAATCCAATCATTCACTGTCAATATCACATTATAAAGATCATCATAAAACTACCAGCACCGATTACATGACCGGTATATCAGAAATTATCATGAGGATAATCAAGTAAATAAAAAAAAAATATTTTTAAAATAAGATAGAAATTACTTTTTTGGGGTTTTCACTTTGATGTTGAAATCTTCAGGCGCCATACTTCTTATATCAGCATAACTGTAGGGAGAGAAAACCTCAGTTGAAAATGTAATTTTCCTAATCTCGGCCCATGATATGAAAATTGTGTATCATGAAAACAGCTACAGTAAAACTCGGCTATCGCAAAGTGCTAGGGACCAATGGAATTTTTTCGTTATATCTGTAAATCGTTATATCTGTATAACATATTCATAATATTATTTACAGCACATTGACTGTATACTGTTTTTCTTTCACTATAGACAATAATTTTTGCTAATTGAGGCATAAATAAAAATAAATTACATTGATACTTTTAATATTCGGATTGTGAATTTAAAACAAATTATATGAAAATAGATTCATTCGAAATATTTTTTTAAATGGTAGTGCAATCTTTTTTAAACTATAAAGAAATTCATTATAAAGGTGTTAAATATTTGTTACTATTTTCTTCTACGATACTCAAAATCAGTTCGCTATATTTGTAAATTTGTTATATCCAAATTCGTTTTAACCGTAATATTTTGCAAAAATTTGTTAAGAATTTCACCGGGGACGAAAACACTTCGCTTTATCCGAGAATTCGCTATATCCGTGTTCGTACTAAACGAGTTTTCCTGTTTTGTATACAGGGAAATATTTGCCCTCGTTTTATTTTTGCCCCTTTTGTCCCCATTGTCAGTGGATGAATTCATGTTTAAGACTCATGTTACACTTTTTAAAAACAACTGTGTCTGGGTAAAATCAAGACGGGGGAAAAACTGTTTGCAAGTTTAGAATGGCTAAACGGGGCGAAAATAACCCTGTATACAGTTGACCCCTGTCCATTCAAGGCCATGATTCTAAATATCATTTCTATATTTAACTAGCAAAACAATGAAGTTTGTGAATGTCAACAGTACAAATATCTACCGAGATTGATTCCAGCTATTTCGTATTATATTTCCCACTATAGCAATCATTGCAGAAAAGTTTATATAGCCCGCTAACGCGGGTTACGTATTTTTACTGCAATGACGCTAGGTTCATATCCCGCTGAGCATCCGCAAAGCGTACATGGCGTCCTAAGAGTTTTGACTTTGCGATCACGGCGTGCCTAGTGCACTGACTGCGTACACAAGACGTTCTTTACTTATGGGAATATAC
Source organism: Magallana hongkongensis (assembly GCA_015776775.1). Lineage (NCBI taxonomy): Eukaryota > Metazoa > Mollusca > Bivalvia > Ostreida > Ostreidae > Magallana > Magallana hongkongensis. Next base: position 28,489,010 of record CM027471.1, on the reverse strand, counting down.
ATTATAATTTGAACGCGAAACAACAAGAATTTTTTTGAATTTTATAACAAGTAAATAATTTAAAAAAAACATGATTTTGTTTGTTTTAATGACATAAGAATAAGGTTATTGAAACATCACTTTTGAAATAATATGTGACAAGTCAAAATTCTGGTAGACGTGTCTACAAAAATATCCGTTATTAGCTGCTAGAAAACATGAATGGATAGTAATAAAAAAAAACATTGCATGAATTACATGATAAAATAGGTCCTGATATAACCCCAGACGTTGCTTTTTACATGGTTATCCACATCAGGTTTGATAATACTATATTTCTTGCTATAGTACAACAACCATTGTTCAAGATGTGTGGTCTGGCTTACATCGCACTAGAAATACCGAAGAGGTGCGTTATAGATGTCAATGAACACAGAAGAAACGCCATGAGAATGCGATAATCGCAGCAACAGCTCTTTAGGGGAATGATAAACAACAGATTTATACGCTGCGGATGCGTACGCCAGTAAGAGCGCGCTTGAGACCCGGCAGTCACTGTGTCTCTGTGCAAGCGCAATTGACTAAGTACTGCGTCTAAGCTCCGATTAAGTGCGTTACTTGAGAGCGCCAGCGAAGCTATAGTGGTTCTGTTGGAGACCTTACGACGCTGTCACAGCGACCCCACTTAGATTCTATCGATTGTTTATCAGAACGCAGAGCCAAGACTCGTACTTGTGCATTCTCAAAGTGCGCGCCGTCGCATGGCATTTTTGCAATCCCAACGCGACAAATGAATATGCCGCTGTGCTGTTGCTACGCTGTAGGATACCCTTCTGCGTGTATAAGCACCTAGGCGTTTTACAATTTTTTGATGTGCAACGGGATCACTGAGAACGCAGTCAAGGTGCAATTCCTGTAATTAAAGAACATTTAGACATTTATAATCTCTATATAAATATGAAAAATACTGGAAATAAATTATCGACAGTAGAAATTTTAACTATAAGTGTAATATATCTCTGTTAAACTAAACTTATAATACTAAAACTGTGAACATTGAAAATAAAAAGAAATTACAATTTTGTTTCACCACTTTATTCTGTTTCTGGTCCTTAACTATGTACTTTTTTTTCAGGACAGTAAACAGAGGAAGGGTTGCAGCTACAGGTAGCAAGGGACAGTTTCACATATAGTACCCGTCAATATTTTAGTAAAAATGTGTTACTGTATTTGAAGGCCTGTATGTACTATGAAAATTAGTGAATTGATTATAGGTGATAATTTTATGATAGCGGGAATTCATTCCTGTCTATTTATGTAAAGCGTGTAGATCTCATAGTGTTATAGGGAATGCTTGGGAGTCAGATGCGAAACGGTGGCTGTTGACAGGTGTGCTCACTTGTCATGCAAGAAGAAAGTAGGTCAGACGGTAAGTGAAATAGTGTGAAAATGACATGGATGGGAGGTGGGCGGCACAGACTGGCGGGGAGGGAACATGTTAGACTACAGGTTGCACCCTATCCCGGGGGTCATATCTCTGCAGGGAATACGGTAGGGTGGGGTCTAAATGGGCCAAAATGGGTAAAATTTTAACATTACACAGGGGGGGGGGGGGTCAATGAGACATTTTATTGGACCAGAAAAAGATATGGGTGTCATTTTCGGTAAATTTTTAACCTTAATGTCCTTCCTTAAGGATGGCGTTTACTCAGAATGAAAAAAAATTCCACTGATGATAATGAAAAACCAACTATTGTGTGTTATAGACCTTACATGGTAGTGTTATTCTTCACTTTCAAAAAAGTGGGTCAATGACTTACTTTTGGAGTTGATGGCCATTGAATATTATTTGAAAATTTGAGAAAAATCCATAAAAATTTTAGACTATGATTGAGATTTTCTTAATTGTGAAAATAATACAAATTGCTTAACTCTTTGACAAATGAAATACAGTTTATGAATGGTAGTGACATAAAATTGATACAAAGCATTAAGATTTCATTCACAATTTTTATAGATATTTTTGTCCGAATTTCCTCTATCAGTTTTTTAATTACTACCCATTTTTGATTCAATATTACAAAAAACTGAATGATGATAATGCTTAAACATTATTAGTATTAAACTAAGTATATTGACTTTTCTCTGCTGGCATAAAATTTATATGAGGTAAATGATCAAAATTTTGAGAAATGGTGTCTTTTAAGCATTTTTCAATATTTTTGTAGTGTGTGCCATGCGATTATCTAAACGAAAGAGCAAAATAAAACCAACAGAAAATATGAAAAAATGTGTTGACTAACAAATAAAATCTTAACTTTAAATATTAAAGTACTTCCAAAGATATTTGAGAGAAAAACCAAATCTGAAAAATTTAGTCCGAATTTCCTCTGTTTCGCTAAAAGTCAAACTTTGTCAGAGCCTAATTCCATAATTTAGTAAAGATATCGATTGTTATGTCAATAATAATTCATTTCATAAATACTTCTTGTATTTAAAACAAATTTTACTCATGAAATTGAACTTTTTAACAATCCGGATTTGAGAACTCAAACCCTGAGTAAACAACGTCCTGAAGTCTAATAGGTAGTTACAAGTCATTTTGATCCAGGTGCAAATTATATTTTTCCAGCAACATAGTGCTAAATAGGGGTACCCCTACACCACAATTTCATGCATCAATGCTTTGTTCATGCTTTGTCTAATGAAGTTTAAAAGCAGAACTTATTACGGTGAATAATTCGTAAAAACCTTTAGATGTGCCTGGTATTTGGGTAGTTGCATTTTATGATTCATTCTATCACAAAAAAAAACCACATACTATATAATGCAAAATAAATGAAATTTATATTTTGACCTCTGGATATACTGTCATTACATTTGATGTTTGTACATCTGAAGAGTTATAATAATTCTAAGGTTATAATTGATCTGCCAAAGTTATATCTAAATTAAAAAGGTTTCTACGTTGGATTATTAAATTAAACTTATTCAATGTGACAATTAAAGTATGTCTGTCCCGATTAAACCACGACCATGTTTCCAACGGCATGCAGACAGTTTTTGTGGCAAAAATGGGATTTCTTTGGGCGACGGTCGGTAGTTCATCAGCTGATGTCTTTGTGGATATCTCGTATTTCCTCTGCCGAACAATTTTCTCTCCGTCGGGCCAAGTTAATTTTTTTTTCGCGTCAGTGGTCGATTTCTCCAGTTGAACCAGCCATTGAATATTCCTCGAGCATTAAATGATCATCTTCCGACCGTCGGCAGACAGTTTATTGTCGACATTTAGGCAGTTCGATTTTTCTTAAAGTCATCGATTGACGACCGAATATTAACCAAGGGGCGACTGGTCTGACGGACGATTGAACTTATACGGATCGTTAAACACCCACCGTCTATCGCTTGATAAGCGCCGGCCAGGCACTTTTGTAGCGGCCGACCGTAAAAATTTACCTGTGGCCGAACACATGATGATCTGTCAACTATTCGCTGATTATTTAAATTCAAACTTTTGAAGTTATCGGTTTTCCAAGGACTTCATGTCAACGCTCCGTGCCGTCGTTTGATATTACAGTATTAATGTTTAGCATTGCGAATGTGTTCGATAAGAACATATGTTCAATTAATTCAGATAATTGTAGTTTTCTCTCTTTTTAATTAAGTCAGTTATAGATAAATCAGCAATACATCTTTTTTTCCTTATCTTATTTTTCATTTTTGTTGGTTTTTTGGATAAAATGAGATTTATTGATGTCTAACCATCTTACAATACATTGGCAATCATCAAAGGAGACAATCCTTTATTGTTCTAGGTAAATGAAGCAAATATTAATTAAATTCTGAAGTCTGTTGTACATCAGCCAACCTACTACTGTATATTTTATTCCGCCTCCACTATTTGTCCGTTGTAAACCTTTATATTCCTTTCTGCAGCTACTTTTGATGTGCAATCTGTGGTTAAAGAAACTTAGTGTAAAGTTATTAACTCCAGCTGTTACTAATTGCTAAGGCAAAAGATTTAAAGTGTGCTATAAACTTTTTTTCAAAATCTCCCCTACCTTTTAATATCTAGAAGACAAACTATATAATTCTAATGCAATTTTGTTTTGGACTCTGTGTTATAAAGATTAAAATAAATGTATATTAATTTGTTACTTTCTGGGTTTTTGCAGGCAGGATAATCTCTCTCTCTCTCTCTCTCTCTCTCTCTCTCTCTCTCTCTCTCTCTCATACACGTCTAATTTTCATATTTTCTAATTCAATTGAATGACTTTAATAATCGTTACGAGATACATCACATAGTAATATTGGTAGAATTTTTTTTATATATATATTTTTACATTTTATGAAAATCTATAAACCATTAACTACATAATTGTATCTTTAAATGGCTGATATTTACTGCTGTATTTCTTTGAAACAGCTATTCAAGGAATTTTTTAATTTTGTCGCTCAGGTGACTTTTGTGTCATCTACACGTGCATGACATATCATAGGATTGTTAAGTCGTTATGAATAGATATGAGAGTTGAGATAGTTCTACATGTACATAAAAGTGGTCTACAAACTTTTCCGATAATTGTGAGCGGATTCTGTACAAACTGAAAGAACATAAAAAGAAATCAAATACAATTCCTGTTCAATTTATACTTATTAACGATTTTGGGAAAACCCGCAACTCTGATGAAAACCGAATTAACCAATATTCGCATTCTGCGTTCTGTACTGTGTTCAAGTAAATTACACTTAACATTTTATAATTTTCGGGGACCAAATTGAATATGATGTGGTAAAAATAACCATAAATCAAAACAAATAGATAAAACATTAATAAATAAACTATATCACAACGCATAAAAAATAATATAATAAAAAAAAAGTTTGATTGATGATTCTAATTACAAATAAACATACCTCATATTCATTATGTAACGCAGATTAAAGAATTTTTCCCTTTATATTGTTTGCCTGTATGTTTTTAAAAATATATTTAAAACGCGAAGCAAATTAACTTTTGTTCTTGCATATGTTTAAAAATGTAATTAAAGAAGACGAAATCAACCAGACGCTCTCTCTTAGCGCAAATCTTCAAAGCGCTAGGTAGACTGAGCTTATCATAGTTTCGCGGAAACGCACATCTTCTTATTTCGTAATTGACCCCAGTAATCAATGGATCTCCATGCGTGTCCTTGTAAAACTACAACCATCAATAAAGATAAGCGGATGACAATTTATTTTCCCAACCCACAATGATGGCTCGAATTCTCCGAAAACCACCGCTTATTCTAATCCCTATGCATATCACATTAATGTCTAGCATTTGAAAGACACGTTATAAGACCTAAGATTGACAGTTGTTATACATGTACTGCAAACTTTCTTTATATCATTTGTTGAAAGTTTTCAATATGATTTTTAGACGAGTGAAATTATATCAAAAGTTATAATTGATGTAGGAAGTTTTGTTTAAATATGACTACAGTCTCCTTTAGGAAAAAAATAAACAAATCTAAAATTAACCCATTCTAGTCTTATAATGAATTTCTGTACATGTTCAATCGTCTATCAATTTTAATTTACAGAAAGACAGTTCTACAAACACAATTTTTTCCTAGAATTGCGTCGTGGTAATAAAAATGAATGCATATTTTTGAAAAACAGGAGAGATGTGAAATGATATGTTTTTTAATAATATCTTGAACAATACAAAAAATGAACATGTAAAACTATATAATGATAATTTCGACTTCAGAACTGTGCTCAGTTAAGAAATATTCTCTTATTTCTACTTTGCTCATAAAAACGTTTAAAAATGCTGTTTAATCGCAATATTATTAATTATTCTGATTTCTCAAAAATAATGGTGGAAAAAATGTTCTTGCCCATACAGTGTATATAAAAACGTTATTGATGTGTGACAATTAATTAATACAAAACACGGATTTCAACCCCCACATAACCCATTTACTATTTTAATTACTAAATATATAAAGTATAGAGACGTTTTCACAAATTCATAAGCAGCTTTATAGATTAAAGAGGTTACATGTAACCAGATTATCATCGACAAGGGCCACCAGCGACTGGAACGTGTCCTCTTAGCCCACAGGAAAGCAAATTGTACATACTTGTACATGTATATTGAGCATCTGCATGTCAATGCAAAATGGCCGTGCGAATAAATTTCTGTCGTAATTCAATGTAAATAACAACCGGGGGGGGGGGTGAAAATGATTTGATGACAATTGAAAACCTTTGATTGTCTTTTTTAAGAAAGTTAAGAGGCTTTTTACCTTAATTTGTCCTAAATGGACATTAAGTTGTGCGACTGTGTATAGAAATTGAATGATATTACAAACGATGCTTGTCTGCGATTCCAGGGATGGAACCTTCTGACTATAATGGCCAGTTTTAGAGAAAAAAAACACATACCACAAAAAAGCATTTATGCATAAAACACTATTTTTTATTTATCAAATAGGTCTTCAAACATGTAAATGCATTTATACAATGTTTCGGATATGTTTTAAGTTTTTATAATACTCTGTATCAAAATCCAGTCGTTGGTAATATTCATCCCTTGTCCTGTTAAAAATAAGTTCATCCATACAAAGTAAAGATTCTCTTTGGTAATCGAGATGAAATTTATTGGCAAAGAACTCAGGTCGACGAGCAAGAAGAGGGAGATCTCCAACTCCAAAAATACAGATCGTTCTAACGTATTTACCATTACATGGTAAAGAGTTGGGTGAGGTTTCCCAGTTTTTAAACCGAGATAGAAAAGGTTTTTGTACACCATAATCTGTTTCCAGATCTCCTATAAAAATAACTTGTACATTAGTATCCTTCTCATGAAAACCTGATACTACTATGAAGTTGATGTTTTAAAATTTGTGTATCTATTTCATATTGACATCAGTAAAATCAGTAATGAAATTTTGAGTATTTGATAAAAAAAAAATCAAGGTTTGTCAAGGTTTGTAATGCGTACATTTTAACCACAATATATAAAAAATCATAAAGTGACCTATACAATGCCAATAGCTTTTTTTACTGAATTGTATTGAATTGAATTATTGTTTTACTTTTCTCTTTAGTTTCCCTTACCTTTAAAACTTCCTGGAATTCCAAGATTAGGATTGTGAATTAGTGTGGCGAAGTATGTCTCATCTGGAATTTTTGTTTTGTTTACCCAAGTTAAAAAATCAGCAGCTACACTATTGTTGACGAGGTGTTCCACAAACTTTCTATTAAGTGTGACGTGAACCGATCCCTTTACTGGATGAATATTATGGGGAGGCTTTTCTCCAATTTTCCATCTGTCTTTGTTAGCCCTTTGAAAAAAGATAACTCCATGCTTTGACATTGAATTATTTTTTATTAACAGTTCTTGTTTGAGAAGATTACAAACCTTTTGATTGTGCCTTCCCCATCGTTGGAACCATTATAAATTTTTAATATTTTCACTAATTCATAATTTGTACGCAGTGGAAACTCCCGACCAGTTAAGTTAATGAAATATTTCCATTTTGAAAATGATAAAAGATCTTTCATGCACGAGAGTTCCGCTAGTACTATTCCTATTTTCCCCCATTCCACCTCAATTCTTTTAGATGCAAACTTCACATTTGGAAAGCATTGTGCAATGCATGAGAATTCATTAAACACGTTTTCGGTGGTTTTTCTGTCAACGTGAACACAGTAAGCATTTTGTGGGCGGTATATGGCTCTCAGAAGAATTTCAAATTGTTCTGGACTTTCGTAAACAAGAATACTATATGCAATTGGGAAATCTCTTTCGTCGTCGGTTAAAGAATCCATAATATATCCTCTTGATAAAATGAAACTGTTACACTCGATTGTTTGATTGCAAAACGTAGGTGATTTGCTTGTAGTATTCAGGTTACGAACTCTCTCAATTTCTTTCAAATTTTGTTGAAACAGCGAACTACAATCCACATTTGATAAATGTCTGTCTGTGTCAAAGTTTTGATGTCGAGTATTTCTTTCGATGATTTTTGATGACTTGTTTTGATACAAAGGTGAAAAGGAATAATCAAATCGTGGTCCATTATCGAAAACCTTGATTATCCTTCGCAAAAATCGATCTTTAGTTGCACCTTTCTCCGGTTCGTCTGTAGCGTTTTGGCTCGTCCAAGTAATAACCGATTGAATTCCGTTTCTTTTTTCTGAGCAAGAATTGTTCATCAACATTGTGAACATGATAATACAAATACCTAATAGCACATAAAATATCCACATTGTTTTGTTTGTAATTTGCAAATCCTTCAAATTCATTGTATGAAATATTAATTTCCAGTGTTTTCTTTTTTTTGTAAAAACGCAATATTACGTGACTGCATAACTTAGTCTGGATTTATCTTATCTGAACCCATCTGATATTTTATAAATGATGTCCTTAAATGCACTCATATCTGCATTGGAATAAGGTTACTGGGTGCATTGAGAACATAGTCTATAATCGGAAAAGTAAAGCTCATTTTGTCGACAAAACTACCTTATTCAACATTTTATATGAAAAAAGAAGAAAACATTTATAACAAGCGTAGGTGCTGAAAAATATCAACGTTGGTGTTTTAGGTTTCACTCTAAGCAAACAATAGTTCTGTAACGTGTTCTATTGTTTGTGGTTACATTTAATTTTTGGGCGACTCAACCTAATGTTTAAGTTTTTGATTGTGAATCAAATTGTGTCATTTAAAGACAGGCATTTCAGTTATTAATAAAGGAAATTTATGGATATACCTGATAATGTTTGTAGAATAAAGAGTTACGCTGTACATGTTAATGATTTTTATATCTATTACATGATCATTATAAAAGTGTTCGAAAGCGTAATATACAACCCTAGTAAAAGAAAATTCAGGTCTAAAAGAAAACTTAAGCATTAAATGATAATTTACTAAGCGTATAGAATCCTTTTATTGCTTTCTAATTTGAGGCACCATTTCTAAGCAAGTTTTAAAACTGTGAACGTTTTACGATTAGAGATGTGATTTAACGTATCAACTTCGTTGCATTACAATCTTTTTAAAGATTTTTTATAGTAATATAAAAGTCATAAATTTATAATCGTGATATTCAATGTCGTTTTATCAATTGTTGTAGTGCAAGCATGATGTGATTCAAGATCTGTTTATCAATTGTTGTAATGCATGCATGTTGTGAACGGCACTAGTGTTTTATCTTATCTCATTCAATGCAATTAATCCTTGGTTCAAGCAGTACATGCCGCTTTTTGTGATAAGTGCATACATCTTAACCAGACATCAGATACAAATAAGTACTTTGTCTGTCGTAATATCCACTACAATGCCCGTTCTGTCATTGTGTTAGATTTTTTATTTGCAATAAACTCTTCCTTTCACCATTTTTGTTGATTAAAATGGTCAACAGTTTACAAATGTACCCTTTTCCTGTAAATTGGTATTTTCCTCACTGTAAAATACTGTACATACTTCCACACTTGTACCGACACATTTTGCATAATTTATATCGTGGAACTGAAAAGGTAATTTTTTATTTGCTTATCTTGGCAACTTGTGTTTTCGTCATTTTTTCTGAAAAAAGGAAACCATATTTGAATTCAAAATTCAAACTTTATGTATGGGATATGAATTACTTTGTGTACTCTGTTGTTTCATGGTTCTGGATAAATATGCTCTAATAATGTTGTCAAAACATGTTTTATACATTTATTAGCATTCATTTAAAATCAAAACATATAAGTTTCTCTAGTCCTCTTTTTGTCATGAACTTCTCACAATATCACAATGATTGAAGAAATTCATTTGTAATATTCATTTCACAAACTCGCTTGATTTCTTAAAAGCTATTTCATACATTTCAAAACTACAGTTAACGTATGTACAGGCATACCTCTCTCAGTCCCCAAGTAGCGTTGCAGCATTTACTGAAAAGCTTCGACAATTGATGTTAATAGTCTAATTTACAAGGGGGCAAAAGACGTATCAAACTTTACTCATGCCTCAAAAAAGTAGTATTTTTGCTGTTGGTTCAAATCATACTATTTTGATTGAATACCCTTATCAATTTCATTTGGTGTTTGTTATTTCAGTCTAATAAGTCTAATATTAAAGCCTACCTCTTCAAACATGTTAGTGTTGTATGGCGTTGAAGAGCAACAAATAAATAATGTGGAATCATTAAAAATCGTGGGGTCAAATGTCCTGGATTGCTTAAATTTTACTTGTACATTGGGACGTAATTTCGTGTATTCTCATATTCATAAAAGGAAATATGACTTTATAACTCTAATTTATTAATTCGTGGAGGATGGTAATTCATGGCGGAAAATTATTCACGAATTCCAAGAAGACTGAGCCACCACGAAATCTTATGATTTCACAGTAATACATTTCAAAAAATGATTCTTTTTTAAAGAATATTATTTCTTTGAAAATCATCACGAAGTCGAACCTGTTTTCTTTAACTGGACCATAAATAGATGTATAGCTTCCGTTGTTTGGATTGTTTCTCAATAAACCGATTATTTTATTTAAAGCTTTCTGACGCGTTGCGTAATATTCGATGACTATGGACAAGTTGGCAAAACTGTGTTTCTGCAACACTTGTAATGATTAAGTAAAAAAAACGTAAAATTAAATTTTACAACGTGGGGTCCCATTACCCGGGTAGGCACACACTAGTATTATGAAATATAAATCCTAAACATCACTTTTTAAAACTCATTACGTAGTGCATAATAAACAAAATGAGAATTGAAAAGCTTTTCTTTATTATAGTTTTTCTTCCACTTGAATATGGGTAGGGTTTGATATAAACCTTTAAATTATTTTGTTTCTAACTATAACGGAAGGACATGAAATAAATGTTGTATGTCGACTCTCTACGGCGCATCTCTTTTTAATTATGATCTGCACATGTCACTCTATGTTATCTGGGTTTCTTTTCTGATGCAATTCTATTGTTGTCTGAATACAAGTTTATCATTTTATCACTTACTTCGTATAGCCATATCTTATTTTCATAAACATTGCAAATCTATATATTTCAAAGGTTACAATGTCTCCAAAATTGCGTATCTACGGATGGATTGAGTTGGTGAACACATTTTCGGCTTCATTATTGGACTTCACTTAGTTTCATTATGCTATGGGATTTTAATAAAAGTTTCTGTAAAATATTTCCAAGCATTATGAAGTAAAACATTTATTTAAAAGGAACCAAGTAACACACAAATATATTTTTTATATTAATTCCATCAAACAATTGTCCAAACATAAATGTATATTTAGTAATTTGCTCATAATGTGTTAGCATGCGTTAAATGCAATTTTCTTGCAAGTTTCCTTTTTCATTCATGTGCGTCTTAACGATCAATGATATATCAAAAGTGTCTACAAAACAAAGCAGCTTATATGCATAGTTGTTTTTTACTACAACGTTATAAATATGAAATAAATAACGTATTTTCTTTCTTATTATAAATAGAAACTCATGAAAACGTGTTTATTTTTCCGCATATTAACATGCCATGCTGCCAAAATATTTGAGGAAAGATAAACCCAAAAATTTTTAATGCCAACAAGGGGAGGAAAGATACCTTAAATCAATTATGATGTCATCACTGATGTAGGACGAATGAAACGGTCGAAACTCACTAACTAGCTTAGATCTTTATCTTATGTAATCTGGAAAATTATCAATTAAAATGTCTTGACAATAATAGCAGATTGGCGATGAATTGAATTTTCCGCTTTTTATATTTACTTTAAATTGAGTTTCATGTATCGTACTTTCCTTAGAGTGCAATCAACAAGTAAAATTATATTATATTTTTTTTTTAATCTATTTACTAATGTATTCATTTATCTTGGGTTTATTTATGTTTTTGACGTCAGAAAAAATATTTTCCCGTATTTTACTCAAATTTTTTCAGAGCAGAAACACAAATTCTGCCGAGTTTTTTAAAATAGAAAACCATGTCCGCAGCCGTCGCCCATTTGATATCAAATTAAGCATACAGTAAAACTCGTATGATACGAACAATGATATCCTCGTGTAGCGACAGAAGAAAAACAAGGAGCGGATCGAGGGTCTGATTTAAATCGGATTGTCAAGTTTTATGAAATATGATTTCATTTCCACATTACGGTCATAAAAATTATTGTCGGTTAAAAACATACACACAAAAGTGTGTTGATAAAAATGGTTATATATAATATTAACCCCTATAGGTTGACTTTATGAGACTGCAAAGATTACAATCGTGTCGTTAAATATTTTATTATACACATTCTATCAGTGTCATCAGTAACAATTTACAAAATACAAAAAACCGTCCAAATACTTTTTATCACATTTTCAAACGTCTATATGATGTTCCTGATATGTGGTAGTTTTTCATAATACTGTAAATCAAATCCTAACCGTTGATAATACTCATCTATGGTTCTGTTGTATATTAACTGATCCATACAAAGCAAAGCGGCTTCCTGGTAATCTGTGTGGAATTTATTGGTAAAGAATTCTGGTCGTCGAGCCAATAGAGAAAGATCCCCGACTCCAAACACACAGACTGATCGAACATATTTACCATGACACTGCCGATGATTCGATAAGCCCTCCCAGTTTACAAATCGTGATAGAAAAGGCTTTCTTACGCCAACATCTGTTTCCAGATCTCCTACAAAGCAAATCCTACACTTAGTTGTAAATATAAAATAGGTGTATTGTCTAAAAATGAATAACTGTCCTTGTAGATCTGGCATATTTTAATTTTAACAAATTAAGCAATAAACATATGCATTTTGACTAGTATTTATTGCTAAAATTAAAAAGTGCCACAAGGCCAGTGTATTTTGAGTAATAGCCTTATTATATTACCTTTAAAACTTCCCGGAATTCCCAGCTGAGGATTATGAATCAAACTTGCAAAGAACGTCTCATCTGGAATACTTGTTTTGTTCACCCATGTAAGAAAATCGGCAGCTACATCATGATTGATGACGTATTCCACAACTTTTCTGTTTAAAGTCACGTGGACAGAGCCTTTGACTGGCTGGATAGTATGAGGAGGTTTCTCAGTAATATTCCATCTTTCCTTGTTTGCCCTAATTTGATGAATGTCGAATTGGAGCAAATGATTTAATGGGTGAATTACTATTAAAGATTGTGATTGTATGGGGACTTTTTGTAAATGAAAGGTGTTATATAGTCATTATTTCATTGTCCCTAGTCGAAATTTGTTTCATGTAATTTGATGTACATATTATAAAAATTCTGCAAACCTTTTGATGGTGCCTTCTCCATCGTTTGAACCGTTAAAAATTTGCAATATTTTTACCAGTTCATAATTTGTACGAAGGGGAAATTCCTGTCCAGTTAAGTTAATGAAATATTTCCATTTAGAAATTGATAAAAGGTCTTTCATGCATGTGATGTCTGGTAATAAAACACTTATTTTTCCCCAATTCACTTCAATTCTTTTGGACACCATCTTCACATTGGGAAAGCATCGTACGATGCAGAAAAATTCATTGAAGACGTATTCAACTGTTTTTCTATCTACGTGAACACAGTACATATTTTGTGGACGGTAAATTGACCTCAGAAGAATTTCAAACTGTTCTGGGCTTTTATAAACAAGAATGCTGTAGGCAATCGGAAAATTCCTCTCCTCATCTGTTAACGAATCCATAATGTATCCTTTTGTTTTGATGAAATTTTCACATGCTTTTGTTTGTTGGCAAAACGACTGCGATTTGTTTTTTACCCTCATTTTACGAACTCTCTTAATTTCTTTGTCATTCTGTTCAAACAGCAAACCACAATCTACGTTCGGTATAACTCTTTCAGAACCAAAGAATTTCTGTGATGAATGTTCGAGAGATTGTGATCCCGATTTATTATAATACAGAGGCGAGAAAGAGGCATCAAATTGTGGTCCATTGTCAAACAAATGGACACTCCTCTGCAAGAACATATCATCAGCCTTCCGACTTTGCTTGGTCGCTGTTACGTCCTTGTAGTTTCTATAGAAAACGAATTTTCCTCTCGTTGTCTTTTTAGATACATAATTGAAGATTACCTGTGTGGCTAGTATAAGACAGAAAAAAACTAGCGCATAACGGGCGCATCTTTTTCTTGTGCTTCGATATGATGAGGAGAAATCCATTTTATCGAGATGGAAAAACGTTCAGTGTATTTCTTTTGGATAATTTTTCACGAAAGAGTTATTGTGGTACGATGTAATGAAAATATGCAAATAAGTTGCTAAAGACACAAATACGTACGTATGGCCTCGACGGATCATTCGACAGTCAACTTGTAAACTGCTCATAGGTACATATATAATTTATATACTTATTTATATCCAACAAGTATGATTCCTTCTATTTCTTACGGAAATTGATTATAATTGAAAATGACAGGACTGAAAACGACACGCCCCGTTTATTGAATGGTCGAAACATCCAGCAACCTAAGTGTGGCTACCTTCATATCACGCATAAATCACCACAGAAAGCATTTTATTGATTAAGTATACTTTTTTTCTCCTTTCTAAAAACACATCTGCGCTGCATTTTACAAAGTTAGTTATAAATCTTCTATGTATAATGCAATTACTCTAACGACAATGTGCAAAACATTCAAGCAAAGATAGTAATGAGGCCCAAGGATGTCGCCTTGTGTATATCATAAGAAATCTATGAGTTATTTTATTATTCCATAATTGTTATTCTTCGTGTAAATCAACAATTTAAATAGTTCAATTTAATTTGACATATTTTTTAATATGTCCGACATTTTAAATTAATTTAGTTCCAGCAAACAATTTTGTATATTTTTAGTGTTGACATAAAAAACAAAAGGCTCATTGTCCACCTGAGCAACAATAGCCATAATTAAATCAGTTGTATATAGCCCTATTCAAAATATATGAGGATTAATGTTAAAAACACACACACCTATATATATATATATATATATATATATATATATAATCATCTTTTGTTGTTCATTTTTGTAGATACTTTGTCTGGTTTTGACCTTATCCTAAGCTTTAAAATCGAAATTAAAAAAAAAACCTGCGCATTGTTGGTTGATCAAACATCTAAACTGAATCGTACAGTATTTATACATGTAGGTTGCATTAATCTTGTTTGTTGCAGCTGAATGGGGAAAAAAAATTTATTGTATCTATTTCAAATTTGTGAATGGGTTTTAATTTTAGTGTCTCAATCTTTAAATTTTGTTCTTTAGGTCTATTTAGTACAATTTCAGATAAAAGACTGTTTTTGAAAAACAATTTGAAGGGGGGCATTCCCACTTAACTTCCCCGTGTTGTTTATACATCATTTATCCATTTAGACGCAGAATGCAATGATCTGTTCATAAATCATTCATGTTTACAAATTAATATCTAAGGTTTACAACCAATAATATGGTATAAAAAAGTATGAAATTAAAACAAGCTAGGTTATGCACTATTATCTATTTGCATGTATATTTTTAAACCAAGTTGTCAGATTCATAGTATCTGCTTGATGGTAACTTGCCCTACATTTTCCGCCATGATGTCAAATAGTCAACCGTTTCTAGGCAACCCGTTCTGGAAAGTTCTATCCATTAATACCAAAATCGCATTAATTGTTCCGGTTGATTTACTTAGTAAATCCGCATTCTTGGTTACCCCGTTCTGGAAAGTTATATCCCATTCTCTCACCAGAGGTCGAGCTTCGCAAGCAAATGAGTATCAAAACTAAAATCGCCAACTAAAGAAACGGATTGACTCATTTTATTAATTCAACATTCGTCAAATCTTAACTTCTATGTATTCTCTGAATAGGCCTACAGTAAATATATAGTTACTCTTTACGTAATCATTTAATGTTATTTCATAGTATATATATATATATATATATATATATATATATATATATATATATATATATATATATATATATATATATATATATATATATATATATATATATATATATATTACATTTGGAGGAAGAGAAACATCTATAAAACCAGCTGGATTTTTTAACGTGTAAAACCCGGGTATTTTTTCTATTAATGTATCTAGACAACATTTGAACAGTTATCATTCATATCTGAATATGAGAAATACTGAAAATAAACTGTCAAAAGTACAAGTATCAACTTATGTTATATCAACCTCGAATGTAATAAGGCTCTGTTAAGTGTAATTTATAAATGACGAAACTGTGTACAGACGCCATACTGCAAGCTTTCTTCATTAATAGATTGAAGCAAGGCCCAAATGTTCACAAGTGAATAATCACGTCGGCGGAAATGTTTATTTAATCGACTTCAAAAATCAACCTGTGGCTCAACGCTTGATGATCAGTCGAAGATTCGCTGACTGATAAATATTCAAACTTCTCAAGTTTTCATAGGTGTTCTTTGACGTTAATATGACACCTCTATATCACCCAATCCCAGTATCAATTTTTCTCAGTGTGTTCGATAACAACATATGTTTAATTTGTTTACGGACACCATTGTTTGTTTCTTTTTTTTAAGGTAGACTAAGTACAAAACAGATATTATCTAATTTCACTTATGCTATTTTTTCCTTTAATTCCAGTTTTCTTGAGATTTAATATTTTGATCTTTATAACAAAATACATAAATAAGTAAAATTTGAAGAAAAATCCCTACCGATTTTTTTTTTCATAAACACCAAAACTACCTTATTAATCTCCTTTCAATGAAATATAAAATTAAATAGTCATTGATATGATTTTTTGTGTCAGTAAGTTACTTTTCAAGATATTACAAATGTTTTTCCTGTTATATATACAAGATACTTTTTGTTACTTCAAGACACTGAAATATATTATTACTGGTGACTTTATTTTGATGAGTGGTTAATGTTTGAAGTCTATCAACCAACCCACCTCTGTATATCTTATACCGTCATCAACACATTGCACTTACACTGTATTCCTTTATTTCATTTGTGCAACTAGTAAGTCAATTTCTACAATCTGTGAAAAGGAAAAAAGGCGTGAAGATCTAGATAAACTCCAGCTGTTGCTTATTGTCTATGCGAGATAGATTTAAAGTGCTTTGAAACTTTTGAAAATGTACCTTACCTCTTACTCTCCAGACGACAGACGACAGACTAGATATTTCCAATACATTTTTATTTTCAGTTTTGTGTTATGGATTTGTTGGAGATATCTTTCTCTTACTTTCTGGATTCTTGCAAGCATTAAACATTCTTATCTTCTCTGGTCGATTTCTGAAATCTTGCTCTTCGTCATTTGTAGCTTTAAATTTATTATGAGAATCAACTGAATTTATTAAGCTCTAGAAACCTGATCATATTTCTAATTATATCAAAAAAATATATTGACGAAATAAAGTACATTTTCTTCTTACAGAGTTACTGTTGAATCGTTTTTATTCGTGGGGATCAATATTCCTGGGTAGTAAAAAAAAATTCGAGTTTGCTTAGACGTAATTTAGAAGAAAGCAAGTTTGGGGCAATTTTCACAGATACTAATCAGATGCTTGTGTATAAGTTTTTGAGGATGTTAATTCATGGGCAAGGATTACCCACAAATGCCACGAATATTGGCCCCCTACGAACTATGATGGTTCCACAGTATAAACATTCATGTATATGTGTTGTTTTAATATGTTTTTTCATTAATGGTTGGTGTTCTTTTAACAACAACATCTAAAAGGAAATTTTCACATTTTCTCAATAATTATAGTCTACATACTACATGTATGTTTTAAGCATTGACATTTCCTGCTGCGTTTCACTGAAGAAGATTTTAGATTCAAAAGGATCACACTCAAAGTCTAATAAATTCGGATGTCAGATAACTCATCTTAAGGCATGTTCTTATAAAATGCGCCCAAATTTATTTGAAGCAAGCTCAAAACTAACACTTATTCGAACTCATTGTTCACACAGGAACTCATTTAAAGAAGGCGTATTAAATGATATATAATGACCACAAACCAGTTGTTTTTAAATAGAAACATGAATAAGATATGTGGATCAGAATTGAAAAATATCGAGTTATTCCATTACATAAAACATACCTTCTTAAACATAAATCAAGGTGGCGTATCCCTTAAATTAAGATAAAAACAAATGATTATTTTCTGTAAATGTGAATGAACAAGATATCTGTGAGTCAATGCTTACTAGTGATACCCTCGCTCTGAATGTGATTATAGAACAAAAACTAAGTTAAAATTAACAAGAAGTTCAAATCAAAACTGTTTTAAAAAATCCCACCATATGACATACCGAAACAGGTTGTGTTAAGATTTAATGCATCTGCAATTGATAGTTTGTAAGTAAATTTGAACAGAAAATAGAGAAAAGAAGTCGACGTCTGATTGGTACAAAAATAATATTGTTTACAGATATGTAGCATAGTTTTTGAATGTGGGGGGCCAAACTCATCCAAAATATCTTGACAAGCCAAGAACAAAGAAAAAAACGTTACTTTTCAAAATCCTGAAAATCCTAATCCGTGTGTGTGTGGGGGGGGGGGGGGGGGGATCAAGTATTTCTATCAGTTTCACTGTTCATTTTTTGTGATCGGCTTCGGCCGATCACTATTGTGTCCATATGAGGCATCCGGCAAATGCTTCCACGTGTGCACACATTCCGCTTGCATAAGTAGTTCTTATAAAACTTGAAGCTTTGGTTTAATATTTAGATAACATTTTACTCAGTTTTATTTCCATTCGTTTACCTTAAGAGATGCAAACATACATTAAATAGAATTTGACCTGTTAATTCAAGAATGCACATTTTGTCTCACGCGTAAGAATTTCGATCGAAAGATTCATTAAGTAATGCAGTTGACCTCGATGAACTGACCTCGAACATAAGAAGATGCTCCATAAACTGACCTCGATCTATTGATGTTGCATAATAGTAGCTAGGAAGACGGCTTGATTTATAAACAAGGTTACGTTATAATGCGACCTCAATAGCAAGTTATGATGGCATTCAATGTTTTTCAGTCGGATTTAAATTATTTTAATTCACCTCTTTCTGTGTATACGTGTTAATGCTCTTTGAAGAGCTCTACCTAGTGTTCTGAAGAAGAAGAAGATACATTAACATTTAATAATTACGTTAAAAATATAAAACAAAAGGGGAGTTTATGTACGGCTTTCCCCAAATTATTTCAAAGTTAAATTTGTTGACGGTTTATAATGATAAAATTATGGTGTACAGATTCAGAATATTCGATATTTTTATAAAATACAGTATTTTTTAATTTTTTTACATCAAACTGATCATGTTGATTGCTTTTAGCTATCTATAAATCATTTTTGCCGATCATTCCTTTAAAAGGAATACTTGTTTTATTTTCAATTCAATTTTGCCTGGTATACCAATTCAATGAGTGTGTTACAAGGTCAAGAATATGGAATCACTAGTTGCTGAAAAATCTATAATGAAAATTTGTTACGGACAGACAGAAAAACGGACATACAGACAGGCACACAAGGGTAAAGCAGTATACTACCCTCTCCTTCGGAGCTTGGGTATAAACAACATAGGACCGTTAACTCGGAATGAATAACTTTTGAAATTAAATTAAATGTAGATTCAAATGTGCTCAAAATGTTCGACAATGAACTATATGTGGATTTTTTTCAGTCATGACCGGACTCGGTAAAAATTGAAAGCATCAAAAGAAATTAATTGCAATATCTATTCACTTTACACTAATTATAACTAAGGATTTTTGGGGAACCCGCAACTCTAATGAAACCAAATTAACCTTCGTTCTGGTTTTATGTTCAATTTTTTTTTGGTTGAATTGTGGAGCCACTTTTATTATGATGTTGAAAAGATAGTTATAAACTAACTAAGGAAGATATTTATTGAAAATATGAATAATGAAATATTCATATTTATTAGAAATAATGGGGTCGTGAGATTTAAACAAGTTTTTTTGTCTATTTATGTACTAAATGTGTTATTAACGTATGAAAATAAATCAATGAAAATTTTATTTTTAGTAACTAAATTAATAAACAGAAGACACTTATATAAAAACATTTCAGCCTTATATAGTAATACTTATATACTAATATATATAATCATATAAATATGAGATAAAGTGGATAAACCTTAAGAAAAGCCAACAGTGATTGGAGGTTTCCTCTTGTATCTAACCTTCTGGGAAGTCAAATCTGTTAACAATTATATATTAAGCATCTGTCGCCAAATTTTAATAAAGCCACACTTGAGTAACTCTTTGAAACTTTTAAAACTGAAAGATATTCCAGATACGCACCTCCAAGTAAAAATTCTTGGAGGTACTCACGTGTGGTCAAAATGTATTTTACAATTTAAAAAAAAAATAGTAACAGAAAATAAAACAGAACACTCTATTATAGCGCCCCAGGCAAGTTTTTTAATTACAATGTTCCTAATTCTAACTATTTTTTACCATAACAATGATAAAATATAAAGAATGAAGAATAACAAAGCAATTTGATTTAAACTCAATCAAAATTTACTTATTAATAAGGGCTTTATGAAAAATCAAAAAGGTAGAGATAACCGACGATATAAAAATCACAACGTTAACATCTCGTGCGTTCCCAATTCGCACTAATAACAGCATTTCATAGAGATCCCACAATTCAACAAAAAACCTTTGTGGATGGTTATTCCATTAGTTTTATATGTTGTCTAGTTCTGCGAAATTCGGATGCTGATGAACTGTCTCAATCTTAGATTCATCTCGTCCAATCCATACATGCCATTAAATTATTACAAAAAGGGGAAGGACAGTAGCGCGTGCTGTACGGTGTCTATCAGAAAGGTGAGTTACCCTAATGTAGCGGTTATGTTGACGTGTCGCTATATGACATTTTGCCCTTCATGGTAGGTCTTCAACACTTCCAGTTGCATTAGATTTACGGACAAGCCTGAGAATGATTTTTATGGCGTCTGTAATTAGATATAGCAATCTATATATTTTCAATTTAATATAGCTGTTTTATTGTTTATATGACGTCATCTTCCAAGGTTAAAGATAAATAAAGCAAATATTGTAAAAGGAAACAAACACAGCGTGAACCGCAATCTGCTTGGACCACGTCAACTGATATTAAAGGTTCTTTTATTCAATTAGTTTTATGATTTTTGAAAGCAGTTAAAGGCAGGGAATCGATCGAATCGAGTCGTCTTAAAAAACACATCCGACAAACATAAGTATTGAACAAATACGAAATAAGAGCGGGGCGTTAAAAATTTTGACAAGTATATTTGTTTCTATTCACCCCCTCCGAGAGAAAATCCATTTATGAATAAAATTTAATTTATTTACGGCCGAGTTTATTACAATTTTATAACGCAGATTCTACATGCTTTCTATGAATTAAGCCTTTCAAGACAATGCGACACCACAATTCACATGCTACATGTTAAAAAAAAATATTGTCAATGTGTGTTTCATGCGCGGATCCAGAATTGTAAGGTGATGGGTTCCGAGGGATTTTTCGAAGGCATTTTTTTTAATTTTACTATGTAAAATTAAGAGGTTTTGTGACATAAATTATCAGTGACTTCATGCTACAGTTGCTTCCAAATAGTGAACCCACAGTCTCTCTCTCTCTCTCTCTCTCTCTCTCTCTCTCTCTCTCTCTCTCTCTCTCTCTCTCTCAATGAAATAAAATCTTCATTTTCAAGAGAGTTAGGGTTGGTTTCTCAAATAAGATATAAGATATAGAAAAAATGAAATTATAACAATATTTATAATTGCTTGGTAGCATTGCATGCCTACGGAGTTATCTACTGTAATTGTTTCCTAAAAAATTCAAAATTTCTTGAGAAATCAATATTACATATATATTTAGTTAATGAGGAATATATATTTACCCGGCATCAAACTGCTATAAAACGTAAGGTTTAAAAATTGGTGTAAAAATAACGACGCTTGAAAACAAAAAATATTATCTATGAAAGATAGTGTGCAAATAATGTAACATACATGTTTTATCTACCTAAATTCTAGATTTATCTGTATTGTTGTTAAATTCAATTACATGTAACTTGTTTCTGTAATGGTTATAAATTGTTTTATATGTTTGTTTTAATATTGGTATAATTTACGGGAGACATAACTGAGCATAAAGTATCGGCGAAGCGGAGTTTGACAATGGTTTTCAAAGGGATGTCAATTTCAACAGTTACCCACCCAAACAAGCACTATTTATTTTACTTTATAATCATTATATACTGCTTTTACTTTGATTATTTATCGCATTAATTTAAACGCATAAAGGATTTTTTAGGAATGACGGGAATTCTATGGCAAACCATACGTGCATAATTTACGCGCATGTAACAATTAGTTGTGTTACCTGTTGTTATATGTGCTTCTAACGCTGAACGGATTAAAAACTGCGTCTAAACCAATTAAATATCAGTATTAATATTAAAGTAAAATAATATGTTTTATTACATTTCTTAAGTCATTACATCATTTCTGTCAAGCGTTGATAACATTTTGCATATTTACGAAATTTTCCTTTGTTTTAATGGCAGACAAATAAACTGTTAATAATAATGGATACTAATTATCCATTTATGTTCTATATACCTGAACCTTTGGTTTAACCATAGCAAGTGAAGTACACATTAATTAATTATTCAAATAACAACAGCAACTGGGGAAAATGAAAACCAGTCGGAGCATTGGGGCTGGTTGTTATGTACAATTAACCAATATATTACTGGTGAAAAAGGTGGGGGAAATGGAAATAGTGCAGAAATAAAATCAGATGAGTTGTAAGGGATCGATATTGAAAACGTTTCTTTTAGTCATGTGAGGAATTAAGAGAAAAGACTGAGCAATTGGGGTTGATTGTTAAGTGTGGAGATGAATATAATGGAAGGAACAATTGTATTCGAGTTTCCGGGTAAAGAAAACGAGGAAATGGAGAAATAGTGTAGGTATAGAATTGATAGAGATTAAAAAGAGGTGAATATTGGATACATTTCTATTAGCTAGAGATGATATGAATCATTGTTTAGTTTTCATGAAAAGGAAGAAAGGGGAATTACTCTAGGTACACGTATACTTTAGAATATTGCATGCATTTCTGAATGATGAATTATGGAAAAATAAAAAAAAATTAAAAAAAATCTGAGCCTGAGCAGCAGAGCTTTATGAATTATCTTCTGTGTGTGGTTCCTGTCTCATGCTGAGTGTAGGAGTGAGTCCATATATTCATAGATTTTACAAGTCTATATACGAGTCGATCTGGAAGCCCATGGAGCTCGCTCATTATATGCTAGGCTTAAAAGCTTTCATGTTCACTGCTCCGTATATGACTTCTGTGGAGTAGAGTCAGGCAGGCTGTAGATGGAACAGAACTTTTATAGTGTAGAGTTATCTGTGTATCAGGATAGGGGTGGTGGAGGGGATGCTCTATGATTGTATATAAAGTCAAGCAGGGGAACAGTTATTATATCTGTGTACATATGCAATGTCAGGATGGTAGTGGGGACTACAGGTGGAGCAGTGTCTAGGTATACACATGTAATCTATATATAGTCTAGGGGAGGGGATACTCCATGTACAGAACAGTTATGGTTAATGTCTAGAGAGGCAGGGGGACATGTATGACTGCATCACAAAGTTATGATATGAGAGAGAGTGAGAGTAAGACAGAGAGAGAGACAGAGACAGACAGAGATAATGTAGCTACGCTCTGTTCAGTGTACACTGCCTGTTGACTATCATAGAATGGTGGGTAGAGAATGAAGTAGTAATAACTGTTCCCGCCTGTCTACTGAGTCATACGTTTTGGTATCTCTATGTTACATGAAGTTCTGTGAGTATAAGAATCTGATGACGTAATGATCACCTTTGAACTTTGACCTGTCATCAGCTTTAAGCTTTGAAATGTTGTAAGATAACTCCATCTTTCTATGTACGAAATCCAAGTGAGGACACCTGACCTCAGTTTATGATACGAGAATTCATTCATATTCATAGAACATTACAGAACAGCATTAGAATCCTCACAAAGTTCTTTTACTTAACCCCTGTGTGGGTAGATCAAGGAAATATCATAGAGAGAGAGGAGAGAAAATAAAGTTTGTCAACAAATAGTGGGAAGAGATAAGAGTTTATAACATCCATTGAGAGAAGAATTAAGTTGGCTGACGTAAAAAAGAAAGAGAGATACTGGGGAGTGTATGGCATCCATTAGACGCGACCCTTGTGTCAAGTAATGGGGTACTTAGTTGATAGAGCAGGGAGCATTGATATTTGTAAAAAAAAAAAAAAAAAAAAAATCAGATAAAACAGAAAGTAATGTGAGAGAGTCTGCAGCGTCCAATAGAATCGCTCGCCTTGTGTTGAGTGTGGCCTGTAATTGTTGCTGACTTAGTGGGGGCATTCCCGGCATAGCCCGGTCCCCGGTTCCCGGTCTGTATCCTCGTTAGTTATCCACTCCAAACACACCGGAAAGTTGTTTCATGTTTTAATGCACAGTATCAGTTATGTAATTATATGCAGCAATATTTTCCTCTGTAGAATGTTACAACAGGAATTTGCACTGTATACTGCTAGGATACAGAGGAGTAACGTACTGTACTCCAGTAGGTTTGAGAAATTCTATTTAGTGACTGTTTAGTATGGTGGCATATCTCTGCCCCTTGTGTGCAATTTATTTTTCTATTAATTATGTGGACATGCAAGATAAATATGTTGACATGCAAGATAGTTATGTCAACATGCAACATAACTATGTATACATGCAAGAAAACTGCAATCAAATAAGAGTTATAAAAAAATTTGAATATCGCCAACATGTGACATTCAAGATGCTAGATACGGTACCTATTAATGTCAACATGCAACTTATTTATGTTAACATGCAACTTATTTATGTCGACAAGCAACTTATTTATGTCGACATGCAACTTAGTTATGTTAACATGCAAGATAAATATGTTGACATGCAACATATTTATGTCGACATGCAACTTAGTTATGTTGACATACAACTTATAAGTTGCATTTCAACATATTAATCTCGCATGTAAACATAACTAAGTTGCATGTCAACATATTCATCTCATGTCAACATAAGTAAGTTGCATGTTGACATAAATAAGTTGCTTGTCGACATAAATAAATTGCATGTTGACATAAATAAGTTGCATGTCAGCATACTTATCTTGCATGTTAACATAAATAAGTTGCATGTCGACATAAAAAGGTAGCATCAAGCATCTTGGATGTCACAAGTGGGCGATTTTTGAGAATTTTTGAGATTTTGTTTAATTCTTATCTGATTGCAATTTTCTTTCATGTCAACAGAATTATGTTGCATGTTGACATAATTATGTTGCATGTCAACATGTTTATCTTGCATGTCGACATATTTGATAGAAAAATAACTTTCACACAAGGGGCAAAGATATGCAACCATAGTTTAGGACATTTTATTTAGTGACTGTTTAGAATACATAGACAACACAGAATACTAGACTGTATTTATTTTGAGTTTTTAGATACTCTGTACAACAGTTTAAAATGAATTGTTCAGAAGGAGATACAAAATTTCAGTAAGTTTCTTTTTCATGTTTTGAGATGACCCCCTGTCAAGGTTATAAGATGGCTCTGTAGATGGTCGAATGATTGACAGGAAACTAGAGACGAGCTCGTTGCAAGCAACGATTAGGTTTTCCGTCGTAGCTGCGTCATACTTGTGACGTATTACAAAAAATTTATAGCTGACCATAGTACAATATTAGATGTACAAACACTGAGAAACAAAGAATCAAACGGATTTTGTTGTTTTATTACCAATTAAATATTTGCGTCTATTTTGAACTGCCGGTCAATAGACTGCGATCTATTAGACCGCCGGTCAATAGACTGCAATCTATTGGACCGGCAACGTATTTCAGAACGTGGGTATGTTAATGTTACATCCTTTCGATAGTTCTCAGGGAATGTATATTCCTTTACATAGACGTTGTTTTTAGTACTTGGTGAAACCAAATTCAATGTTATCAAAATGGAGTATCAAATAATCAACAGCTTTAAAGCCTCAAATAAGGTAAAAGACTATTTAAAATCTAATGGGTTTAAGCCCCCCTTCTTTTGTTTAAACTACTATTAAATTGAGATGTTGTAATGCATGCAGCAGGTTCTGTGCATGTAAAAGATGAAAAAAAATATCTTAGTATATTGCATAATGGCACGAAAACCATCTGCAATATGCAAATTGTAAACCCCGAAAACTAAAAAAGGAATTAGGTAATAAAACAATTATTTAATGCTTGAACAGTCAATAGACCAGATTTTTTTCCCTTGGTGCAGGGAACAGCTCGGTATGATCTATTGCCGTCGGCCGTTGGCCTCGGGCAATAGATCATACTGAGCTGTTCCCTGCACCTCGGGAAAAATATTCTGGTCTATTGACTGCTCAAGCATTAAATAATTGTATAATATTTCTGTGACCGCGTAGATTTTACGGTGCTAGAGAATTCTTCTGGATCTGCATCGGTCGTGTGCAGTACGAACCGGGTGAGGGAATGTTGGCGTAAAGTGTATAAGGTATAAGGTTGTGGCGCGCTGTGGGCTGTTAGCTAAAACGAAGGGTAGGTTTGCCGTATTCCCGAAGGTCCACCAGTATACAGTTCCAGAGAAATAAACAGGCAATTGATGCAGGATTCCACATTAATTGGACGAGACTCAACGATGGCAACATTATAACAATTTAACAGACAGACATGTTACAAACAAGTCGGATATGGCCAGTAGTGGCCTCCGGACTCAAGACTCTGGGAGAGTCGGACGTGGCCGGGGCTGGCCGCCGTATTCCAGACTGCGCATTGACAATTGTACATAACTATTTATAAGAATCTTAACAATGAGTATAAATTGACAGGTAATGATATAAGTAAGCTGAGTGAAAGGTTCACAGATATAAAATAATTAAATAAACTCAATGAGTCTTTGATGTCCAAGAAATGAAAATCTGATAATTGCACAATGTTTTTTTAAGAGATAAACAGTCCTTGAGACATAACACTCTGTCTCTTTGAAATCACATATAAAGTCTGAAAAGTGTCAATCACTAAATAAAAAAGTAACTTTGTTTTGTAAGAAATAAACTGTGAGAAAAAATTATACGAAACAAAAGTTGAATTTTACAAGTAAAGTAAACAAAAAATTATAATTGAACAGTGCATTTTGCACGATGATACTACATGTTTATAAGCAAATACAGATCTTAACACGTTGTCTCTAGCTTGATTCGCCGCATTTTATTCACAGAGTGGGACTATGGTTATGCCCGGTACGAAGGTAAAAAGACCATTGGCAAACGTTTTACACGCATTTTTATCGAAATCAAGCGCCAATGAATCTCTTAGTATATATGCGGATATCCTGGAAATCTTACAGGGGGTTCTGAAGAATAATTTTGTATTTCGAGGAAAGGAAACATGCGCGGATCAGAAAATTTTTCCGGGGTGGGGGTTGAAAGGTCAGACGGTTTTTTGAGTTTGCCAAGGGATGTCCGAGGCATATTTGGTAAGTTTATAATGTACACGTAATTGAAAGAAATTTCGCTGGGGAGGGGGGGGGGGGGTCTGGAACCCTTCCCCTTTTAGATCTGCGCATGGAGAAGACCGGTGCCGGTAATTTTACTGTAATTTTAACCATTGTTATTTAATTATTCATGTTCATAATTATCAGAAAACCAATATTATCTTTCAAAGCAGTTAAAACTTAAAACTTAAGATACGAACCATTTAGTCTCGGTGAGCATTGCGTCCGCGTGGGAAAGAAATGGCAATTTTCAAGAAATTCGGATGGACGATCTGTTTCCTAGGTCGTCCATCCGTTTCTTTTTCAGACTAAAAGCTACAGACCTGCAGTTAGAGATTGTCAAACTTTATTGATTATGTCAATTTGTTTGTCTAAAAGAATCATTTTTTAAATCAATAAAGTTTTACCTTAAAAAAAAGAAAGAAATCGGGCACAATTTTCAATGTTAGCATTTTACAATTTTATGGTCTAATAAAATTTCAAGAAACAACTCTTCATTGCTTTATCCGAAATAGTGCATGAAAAAAAATTACACCGCATTTTTTAAATTACAAAATGATATTCAAAATGAACTTGGATTAACCGCTAACAAACAGGCATAAAGAGAGACTGGGAACCAATTTCTTCTCTTTTTTTTTTTTTACATCAAAAGAAATTCAAAAATAAATCAAAATATATTTTTTCTTTGTATGCGTTAATGAAAATGTAGATCAGCAAGGGGTTCTTTGTCGTGCAAGCAGCTACTTAACAGATTGTTACACGGGTCTACAACGATGACAGGTATCGAAAAGGCAATATTGTGGGTGATGGATGAATGTGTAGTTTGTTTTTGAAGTTTATTTTTGATACATGTAATTATATTTATCTGGATCGGTTATGTTTGTTGGTTTGTTTTCTTTATTAAAGAAGGGAATAAAGAAATGAGTAATTTCCAGACACGTAGCATCGTTTTTGAAAGTGGGGGGGGGGCAAACTCATCCAACAAGTCTTGAAAAGCAAAAAAAAGAAAAAAAAAGAAGAATTTTGAATTTTTCAAAATTGTCAAAATTTCACCCATAATTTCATGATTTTTATACCATTTTTTTTACATGCTACCAAAATGGGGGGGGGGGGGGGCAACTCCATGATAATTCAATTTTTGTATGTAAATTTTAAAAAAATAGTTGCTGCGAGAAAAAGTGGGGAAAGGACATCTTTATGTCATTTAACATGTGAAACTGATTTCATTCCACCCACAAGCTTGAAATAATTTTAATGAAAACAATATAAATAGACGTCATAAATCCCATATCAAACGACATATTACCACTTGATTCTGCGCGTCTTTTTAATGAATTTATAAACAGCGGCAAATTCTAAAATGTATTTTTAAAGGTATTGTTAGCTGCAAGTGTGTAGACCTTGTATGAAAAATTTCGGATGGTAGTCAATTTTTCCGGGATACAGACCGAGCGTGTACATGTACTAATCCTTCTGCACAATGTAATTTTTGTATATATCTTCTCTACACTGTAAACACAGTTTATTGAGAATAAAGTTCATTGTCATTGGTACATATATGCAGCTAAGGTAACTAAGAATGCTTCCAATAAAATACTAAGTTGAGTAATGCAAGCTTTTAAGAAAGCAATACTTATATTTGTTTAAAATATAACATCCCCAATACTTCGTCTTACATTCGCTATTTGTAGAACAAGCAGAACCAGTATCAGTCCGACCGGCCTCATCATATACATTGTTGAAATTTAATTGTCCTAGCATTGCATTGCTCTGCATGTACACAATTTCTTTTAAAAATTAAACACTTAAAGTGTTCATCTATATGGCTACACACAACGTACACACGTGATTCAAAATAACGCAGACGGAAAACGGTAAATAATTCAGTCATTAGGTCTACATTTTATAGAACTTGTAAAAAAAAAACACATTGCGGGTCTGAATATTTGTTGCTATGTCAATCTATCAATATACAGTTTATTAATTATTTTCGATTGCTAAGGCTACAGCGTATTTGATGAACATTGAACAACATTTTTTCCATGTCACTTTTGTCCATGGAAGATAGCGAGTACAAGTATAAAGCATTTATAAAATTTATTTAATTACCTCTTTAGAATTGTGTATGGAATAAATAATATAAAAGTTGCTGCTGAAGGTTGTTTGGTATTTTCGTTTGTAGATTTTTTGCAAGTAAAAAACGTGAAACGCGGGGCAAGTCATAATTAATATCCCTAATAATCTTAACTTAAAACTAGCGGCTTAGGATTCAAATATTATCGTATACGAATATTACATTCACTTTTTAAAATCATCTCCACGATGATAATTATATTATGTCCATCGCAAATCAGTATTTTTTTTTTTTGCTTTAAAAGAAATGTTCTATCGGGAGCAATCCCGCGTTCGCGTACATTTGTCATGTCAGTAATACACACTGTGCTTTATAAGACGGCCGTGTATCCGTATTGTAGAAAATTTGAGTTTAATTACCATGTATTGGAACCATTTTATTAACACATCTCCCAGTACTGAAACAATTCAAAGTAACACAGTGTGGCGTTAAACGTGAACGTCCAGCTCTACAAGCACATGCACTGTCGTCTAGGCGACGGCCATGAATACAGCTAGCGACTCTCCTATCGATCGGTTACCTGAGTCTCGTAATGCATCTTAATATTGACAGGGGCACAGTTATGAAACAAACAACAAAAATAAGGTCAGAGAGGTTCATCTTTATGAAATGAAAATGTACATATGAATAAAAACATTTGGGAATTTTATGTGGAATTATTTTTGCGCGCTACATGTATCAGTTAGTGCATTACAAGAAGTCCTTTCATAACCCCATAAACGTGCGCACCCCTACAAAAATGGACCGAACTGACAACAATTGTTTCTGCAAATACTGACTATAAATTACGAAAACATTAAATTGAATACAATGGAAGGATTCAAAATTAATTTCTTTACAACTTTGCTTCAATAATGCATTAGAAATTTTTATTCCTTTTTAAGTTATTGACAAGAAACTTTGGACGCCTCTAACTCCCTAATTATAGGGGCCAGCCCCTTTTTCGGTATACCGAATGAAAGGTCTGGGTAAGACCAAAAACTTTTAAAATACATGTTATAACAAATTGTTATCAGGTAGAAAACTAACACGGAAAATACGCGAATTTTTTTGAATTTTTTTCTTACCTTTGTTTCAACATCTAATCCACCCCTTTTATTTGTATTTAAATAATAAATGAAATATATCTCGCACAAATTCAATGTATTAGCTTCCAAACCAGCCCATCTTTGAGACTCTGCCAGTCCTCGTTATAGCTAAACCCCCCTGGACAAAAGAAGTCGTTAAATTTTACTAAAAGGGGAATAACTCAAAACCGGATATGGATTTTCCTCAACTAAAATATGCAACGACAACATCACGCGGCATGTTATCAGTCCTGAAAATTTCAAAACAATCGGTGAACAAACGAGCGAGATATTAAGGATCAAAGTTGGCGTCTAGAAGAAAAAAAAAATAATAAGAAATTTGAAAATTTTTCAGAATAATAGTAAGGTTTTCCGCTGAGAGCGGAAAACCTTAATAAACATAGGAAACCATCCCCAAATCAATATCAGGGACAAAGTGAAAGGACACAGATAGACAGATTGACAAAGTAGATAAAAAGATTGACAAAGTCAAGAGGACAAGTAATGAGTGGATGGTCGATGCCTTGATTCATGGAGTGATGCAGGCAGTTTGACTATAGGGAGGAATGTATTGTACCGCTACATGAACAATTAACATACTGTGTTTATAGAAGGAATGACTTTTAGTACTGCTGCATGAACAACTTTGTGTTTATGTGTCAGTGTGAACATCAGGGACAAACCCTGATTAAGCTGATTAATTATAAGACTGGATCTATCATAATTCAGGTAATGGGGGTGAAATTAATGTGATATTGATAGTAAAAGAAAGGGTACGAAAGGTGAGGGAGAGAGAGAGAGAGAAAGAGAGAGAGCTACCTCAGCTCGTCTCCCTTTGCCTGTCATTCCTCAGTGAACTTTTCTGTACTTAGTTTGTAGAACAGGTCCACAACACATCTCCTTATTTGGCTATATAGCTTGAAAAAGCTATATAGCTTAATAAAGCTATTCAGAATAGCTTGACTTAGCTTTTTTGTCAAACATTTTTCTTAAATGGGTATTTTTTTTTCAGCATGTAAACAAAATCGCACTTTAGTGAAGTGATAATTTTCAACTTCGAACTGTTCTGTAAACAATGCATGTAAAGATTAGTCATCAATTTGTGCCTCTTTCAGAGACTTTGCACTTAAAGTTTTTAAAGTTTTGGAGCAATTGATTCATGATTTCACAGTTACTTCTTGAATGAAATATAAAGAAGGTCAGTTATGGTAAACAAGATAATTGATTGTAAATAATTTAGCACAATGTAAAAAAAATCATACTTATCCATGCCTCAGTGCACACAGGATGGTGGACAGTTATCGAAACAATGGAAATATAGTTTTAGCTTAAAAGTGTTCAAAACAGCAGTGTTAAAACTAATTTTAATCAGAAATGCTTTTTAATGGTTCATGGTATAAATATGAGCGGTAATTAACATTTTTGATAATTAACATTTTTGTGAAGAAAAAAAGCCTATAAATACCTTTATCAGGCTATTCTGAATAGCTTTATTAAGCAATATAGCTTTTTCAAGCTGTATAGCTAAATCAGGAGATTGCGCTGGACTTGTACAATTCATGATTGGGACTAGATTCCTCTAACAATCCCCCCCCCCCCCTCTATTAAAAGAAACAGGAGCCCTCTGATGGGTGGTCAATGACCAACACTTAAACATTCAATTTCTGAAATATGTACGTCTCTGATCATAACCAAGTGTACAAAACATGTTATGATTTAGAGGCAAGTCTATTTTTGCTCGATGGAAAGTGTTTTCTTTTTGAAGGGAGAATCTTTTTTCCAATTATTGTTATCTCATCTTCACCACCAAAAGCTTAAGAATGAAAAAACAATTCTCTGAGAAACAAAAAAAATGAAAGAAACTCATATGATATACATTTGAAAGTGAAAGTAGTAAAGGTGCTAATAGCAGAAGTATATATATAGGAGAGACAATGTTTAGAAATCATAATAAAATCTCCAAGAAGGGAAGTTTTCCCGGGAAAGAGGGTTTCTTTGGGGTGTCCATCAGAAAAAAAAAATGAGGCTTGGTAGGTTTTTTTATTGGGGGGGGGGGGGTGTCACCATTAGCATCGCGGTGCTAATAACAGGAGTATATATAAAGAGACGATGTTTAGAAATCATTCTATAAATTTAACGAAAGGAAGTATTCAATGGTAAAGGAAGAAGGGGCTATATGATAAATCAAAGTACTGAAGAATTGACGGGAGTTGATTTTGTCGATGTTGATTAATTTTAAAATCAATAATATGTTATTCTGCATGACAAGTACATATAGTTTTTAATTTGAATTACGCACATTTTTCTAATATGAATTTTTTGAATTTCTTGACAAGAATGTCGAGAAACCCCCAACTGAATCATGATAATAATATTAAAGATAAAATTAATTCAATCAAACTATTTATTTTAGATGTTATAATTGTACTTTTGTGCCATCTTCTCTTAAGGAATAAATGGTAAAAATTGTAACAGAATTCTTCATAAATTTAACCTTTATTCCATAATAAATCAATGCGATAACAAATACGAACTTTCCCATCTTTGTACATTAAAATGTTATTAAGTAAACGTATGTTGAGAATTTACAGGTAATTGAGAAAATGTATTTTTAAATATTTGAACCTATAAAAGTTATACAATCATACTGAAATAAGTATAATACTTGACGTTGATAAAGTCAACAACGTCAAAAATTATTAGTATTGCGGTGCTAATAACCGGATAATACGTAAAATAGTACAAGTCTCTCTATAAATACAGCAGGTATGTAAAAATAGGGAAGTATTTCATTTTGTCTGAAGTCTATAGTTACCCTTACCTGACTATTTGCATTGGATCAAACAATGTACCGGTACTTTCTATTTGTTTTATTGAATCGACACCATGATCCATTGATTTACCGTTTTCCACGTCCTCTTCTTAATTACAAATCTGGATGATATTAAAAATTACACTGATTTCAAAAAAATATTATTATATAAATTTATTAGGATACTAAGATTACACAGGTTTTTAGATTTCTGATCTATGATACAACGATTTAACTGTGACATTTGTTAATTTTTAACATAGGATCCTTTGAGATTTTGCTTGAAATGTATCAATTTTGCACATTTTTACATTTTTTTTAAAACTTCTGCCCTAGGGATTTCTTTTTCTGTTCTACATATTAAAGTAATTGCCTAATAGTCATCAGATGGTCAAATTAAAAAAAAAAGCCATTTGCCTCCTGGTTTGTTCGAGGGGTCTTATCAAAGATGTTATTTGTATGCCCAATTTCCCAGATTTATCAGACTATGGCCATTTTTTATTTGACTAAGGCGGAAATGGTGATCTATATAGTATTATTAAAACATTTAGACATATTTAAGTAATATCAACGTTTTTTTCCTCAGATGATTAGACATTTTCTGCATTTTATATTTTTTTAAGTTTTTGTTGTCGTCACTTCCGGTCCCTGATTTACGGCCGATTTTCTAATATTTTACGACCTACTTTGTGCAGAGCTGATCTTGAACTAAAACTATCAGAGATATGACTTTCAGTTTTTTAGGACTGGTAGACTAGAGTTTGAAGTTGTGCACTATTTTTCATCTGCACCTTTCTATCAGTTAATATTTTGTTAGGCATATATAACAAAATTGGGAGAAAAGCAAGAGTTTTTTCCACCAAAATCAAGAGAAAGTTTAATCAGGGCCCAAGAGACTAAAGTCAATTACAAATAACTTGAAAACGATAAATATTTTGTTATATGCATTATAAAAGCAAAGTTGTTGATCGCTACAATATCTCTTTGAAAAAGTCATTGTCTAGCCCATTTCTGACGTAAATGAGGATTTTTTTTCATTATCTAAAAGTGATGGGGGGGGGGGTAATTCTGAAATTGTATCGATATTTCATAGTATCGTTTAAAAATTTTAAAATTCGGACGGAAGACCTACTCGTTACTCGTAACGAGGTCATATCTAGTTATTTTTTTCACAAATTTTGTGCAAGCGAGTTTCTCAAAAACTATTTGTCCGATTTCGACCTTTTTTTACACAGATGATTACAAGGGATCTGAATTTATTTTGTTTTTACAGTTCTGCCGTCGTCACTTCTGGTACCGATTTATTGCTGATTTTGTAAACTTTTATTAAAAATTGTAAACTTTTGTTGAGCATTGTAGAAGAGAAAATGTCTGCATTGAAGATTCTAAGCGATTCCACTAATGAAAACACCAATGCTTGTCACCATTAAAGATTTACAATTGCAGTTTTTAGAAGATTGTATGAGAGAGAGGGAGAGAGAGAGAGAGAGAGAGAGAGAGAGAGAGAGAGAGAGCATGAATTAATGAATAATTGCCTTGTACAGTTATGGAATCAAACTGGTTTAGTAAGAATCGATATTAATCATATTAATGCCTTGAAAAGTATTAGAACTCTCTTTTATGAGGATGAATATAGGATTACTTTGTCCCGAGATATCCTGAGATTCTGATAAAAGTTATACAGTGGAATGTCATAGTATCAATTATACAGTGAGATAGATTTTACCATCATCCCATTAAAAAAACCTCTTTATGCAAATAGCACTTTGATCCTGTTTGACCATACAGTAGGAAATTAAGTGGTCCAATACTTGGTCTATCGTGTCGGAATCTTTCTGACATAAAGAGAAAGGACTGCATAATGAGGTGTATTTATGTTGGAGAAGGAAGCAGTGTGTACAATTGTCTTAAATATGATAACGCTGCATTGTTCAGTAGTAGGAAAACTGCGTGTATGGGGAGGAAATGCTAGCAGGGTTTTTAACAATGAGGGTTGTAAAGGCTGTTATGTCACAGAAAGAGTGACTGTTTCACAGTGTGGTGTTTTATTGATCGACTGTTTAATCAATTGAATGAATTATTGATTTATTACGAACTTTTTCCGTTTTTGAATCACAAGTCAGCAGATTCTCTACACTCTCGTCATTGGTATTTTCTGCCAGGACTTTTGAGAGAGAGAGAGAGAGAGAGAGAGAGAGAGAGAGAGAGAGAGAGAGAGAGAGAGAGAGAGAGAGAGAGTGGGGGGAGAGAGAGAGAAAGAAAGAGAGAAAGAGTACCTGTTAGAGAAAAGAGTAACAGAAAGAGACACAGATAAATAAAAAATAACATTAATAGATTAATACAGAAAGAGAAAGCGATATTCTTGTGAAGGGTATCCTACAGATTCAGACAACTTATGTCTAACACATTGCGATTGCTGTGCTGTCATCTGACTGATGAGAGGACACTTTAATTCCCCTAATGTAATATTTGATGATGACCACTTATTCACTGTAGCACCACTTTGATTCGGCGATGATTGTTTTACTGTAGCACCACTTGGATTGTTTTAGTGGCGTAAGACAAAGAAGCCTTTCTTTCCCCCTCTTTTTTCTGAAGGACCCGAATCGTTTAAGTGTCGGTGATTTCGCTGAAAGAGTTTCTTGTTACATGACTACAGCGCACATTTGTAGATAAAACACTCATGTCTCTCGAGTCGCAGGATACGAGGAATAATCATGGATAATTGTCGCTCCGATTTAGTACTTAGTGTTTTGTGAAGCATCCTCCATTTGTAGAGCAGCGTCCTTTAGTGAATCAGTCAGTTTGTAGAGCAGTGTTTCAGTTGATTTTGAGTCTTATCATATGGTAATATGTGAATTGTTTGCCTGAAACAATCTCGT
The DNA here is from genome assembly GCA_015776775.1 of Magallana hongkongensis. NCBI lineage: Eukaryota > Metazoa > Mollusca > Bivalvia > Ostreida > Ostreidae > Magallana > Magallana hongkongensis. The sequence continues at coordinate 28,452,513 of CM027471.1, read as the reverse complement.
GTACAAACACAGTACAATATTTCCAATAAGTCTCCTCCACACCTTTAGGACAAGTTTCCAAAACAAGTCCAATCTTCCCATTGTTCCTTAGAGATATGGATTTCTAGGTTTTAATTGAAACTGACAGAAAAAAGGTTCAATTCGAGAGAAAAATATCAACTTTTAAATAATCATTTCTATTCAAGTTATATGTGTTCTTAGACATTCATTTGACTCCTCTATATAATCCGATGCCAGTATCAATTTTTCTCAGTGTGTTCGATAACAACATATGTTTAAGTTGTTTACCGACACCATTGTATGTTTCTTTTTTTATAAGGTAGACTTAGTACAAAACAGATAATTATCTAATTTCATTTAAGCTATTTTTTCCTTTAACTCAAGTTTACTTGAGATTTAATATTTTGATTTTTAAAACAAAATACATAAGTATGTAAAATTAGAAGAAAAATCCCTACCGAATTTTTTTCTTCCCTAAGCTACCATATTAATATCCTTTCACTGAAATATAAAATTAAATAGTCATTGATATGATTTTTTGTGTCAGTAAGTTACTTTTCAAGATATTACAAATGGTTTTACTGTTATATATACCAGAGACTTTTTGTTACTTCAAGACACTGAAATATATTATTACTGGTGACTTTATTTTGATGAGTGGTTATTGTTTGAAGTCTATCAACCAACCCACCACTGTATATCTTATACCGTCATCAACACATTGCATTTACACTGTATTCCTTTATTTCATTTGTGCACCTAGCAAGTCAATTTCTACAATCTGTGAAAAGGAAAAAAGGCGTGAAGATCTAGATAACCTCCAGCTGTTGCTAATTGTCTATGCGAGATAGATTTAAAGTGCTTTGAAACTTTTGAAATTATACCTTACCTCTTACTCTCCAGACGATAAACGACAGACTAGATATTTCCAATACATTTTTGTTTTGGGTTTTGTGTTATGGATTTGTTGGAGATATCTTTCTCTTACTCTCTGGATTCTTGCAAGCATTAAAACATTCTTATCTTCTCTGGTCGATTTCTGAAGTCTTGCTCGTCGTCATTTGTAGCTTAAAGGACTATGTGCGGTTTTATGCATTTTTGCCCCGAAAATCAAAGTTTTAGAAAGAGCTTTAAAATTAAGGTGAAAGATAGTTAAAATCATATTGAAAATAAAGGTGTAAAAGGTTATCACCACAGTAACGTCACAATGTAGAAATGACGTCATGAAGGTTGCATTATTCTGATAAATTGATGTTTTGTAGCAAAATATGGGTGTTTTCCGATGGTTTTTCGACTGGAAACATCGAGCGCAGGTTTGCTCAAGTACCATTTTTTAAGTATAATGTGTATATCTATCTGAAGAAAAACATTTGTTAAAATCGCACTTGAGCAGACCTGCGCTCTATACTTCCGAATGCAAAATATAGAGCAAAAATAAGAATATTTTCATTTGTTTGCAAATTTGCGGGAATTAAGTCATTTAGGTGACGTCATAGATAAAAAGCAAATGAGCTATGATGACTAAAATCAATTTTAAAGTTATAGGCATCCTCTATACAATGATTTGTGAAGATTTGATTTTTATACGATATAATTTAAAAATTGGTTGATATCGGGGGCAGATATTTGACCATTCCGCACATAGTCCTTTATAATGATGACCAAATGAATTTTTAAAGCTCTTGAAACTAGATCATTTTTATAATTACATTGAAAAAATATATTGACAAAATAAAGAACAATTTTTCTTACGGATTTACGGATTTACTGTGGAATCGTTAATATTCGTGGGTAACAAACAAATTTCGAGTTTGCTTAGGCGTACTTTCGTAGAAAGCAAGTTTGGGGCAACTTTCACAGATATTAATCAGAGGCTTGTGTATACGTTCTTTAGGATGTAAATTCGTGGGCAAGGATTACCCACAAATGCTACGAATATTGGTCCCCCACGAACTATGATGATTCCACAGTATAAACATTCATGTATATGTGTTGTTTTAACATATTTTCATTAATGTTTGGTGTTCTTTTCACAAAAACATATAAAAGAAAATTTTCACATTTTATAAAATAATTATAGTCTACTTACTACATATATGTTTTAAGCATTGACATTTCCTGCTGCGTTTAACTGAAGAAGATTTTAGAGGAGTTTTAGATTAAAAAGGATCACACTCAATGTCTAATAAATTCGGATGTCAGATTACTAATTTTGAGGCATGTTATGAAATGCCCCAAATCTATTTGAAAACAAGCTCAATACTACACTTATTCAAACCTATAGTATACACCGGAATTCAATTTAAGAATGCGTATTAAATGATATATATAATGACCACAAACCGGTTGTTTTTAAACAGAAATGTAAATAAAATATGTGGATCAGAATTGAAAAATATCGAGTTATTCCATTACATAAAACATACCTTCTTAAACATAAATCAAGGTGGTGTATCCCTTAAATTAATTTTTAAAAAACAAGAGATGTTTGTAAAACACTTATGTCCCCCTCCCTTGGAAAGAACTGCGAAGAAAATGAACGGAAACTACAAATAATTGAATTTTTTTTTAAGTCCAAGGCACACAACTCTGTCGAATACTGCTCGATTGCACCCAAAATCGAACTTGACCTAGATATTATTAGTCTCCTACCGGATGGGACTTGTCTGTCCGTCTGTCTGTCTTTCTCAAATCAGTTTTCCACACTTTTTTTCTTAATGCGTTTGAGGAATAATATGAAATGAAATTTGCTGAACAGCTTCAAAATGTCAAACTACAGATCAAGTTTACACTTTTGTAGCGTCTGGTTGACATGTTTTCGAGAAAATTAATTTTTTATATTCCAATTTTTTAATGTTCGGGTTTGTTATCGGGTTCGGTGTTTATCAAATAAACGAGGAAAGTATGTTGTCAGTAATTGTATTACTTGGACCATTCCTTTTATTGTTTCTAACAAACAAATAAGTTCTGTAAAATAGTGTCAAGCATTGTGTTGTAAATTTAATCGACAGGGTTTTTCGTATTATTACAATCGGGTTCGTTATCGGGTTGGTCTGTTGATTCGGGGTACAGAAGACGGTAAAAAAAGATATTCTGCATAACAGTGCATTGTTTTCACAAATTTTTACAAACCGGTAGTGGACGTGTATTGCTTATGCAATACTCTCAGAATGCTTGTTATGATAAACCTGTATACCAAATTTCATTTCAATATGTGTATCCTATGCGAAGAAAATGAACGGAAACTGTTGGTGGACAGACCGACCGACCGACCGACAGACAGCAGCAAAGCAATATGCCCTCCCTTCTTCGAAGGGGGCATAACAAATGATTATTTTCTGTAAATGTGAATGAACAAGATATCTTTGAGACAATGCTTACTAGCGATACCCTCGCTCTGATGGGATTATATACCAAAAAAACAAAGTTAAAAATTAACAAGAAGTCCACAACGAAATTGTTTTAAAAATCCCACCATATGACATGCCAAAAAAGATTGTGTTAAGATTTAATGCATCTGCAATTGATAGTTGCTGAGAAATCTGTGTCGAAAATTTGTAAGTAAATTTGAACTGAAAATAAAGAAACGAAGTCGACGTCTGATTGGTACCAAAATAAATCTTAATCCTACCATATTGTATACAGGCACATAGCATCGCTTTAAAAAAGTGGGGGCTAAACTCATTCAAAAAATCTTGACAAGCCAAGAAAAAAAGAAAAAAAAAGTTACATTCCAAAATCCTGAAAATCCTAATCCTACGTGGGGGGCAGCAAGTACCGGTATTCCTTTCAGTTACACTGTTCATTTTCTTATTTTCAATCCAATTTTGTCTGGTATACCTGTTGAATGAGTATGTTAAAATGTCAAGCATATGCAATTACTAGTTGCTGAAAAATCTGTTACAAGATTTGTTACGGACAGACAGACACACGGACATACTCCATTCTGTAATGAAATTTGAAATTTTTGTTTTGAACAAATCAAATCATTTATCATGCTTATTTACATGTACATAAATCCAGAAAGCTTAATGTTAAAGCAACCATGCATTTTGTGTGGGGAATTTGGGTTCAAGTCCCAATCTGGATACACAAAATGTAAGTGATGATGACTTGATATTTTCAATTTGAGCACTTCAATCATAAATTTACCTTGAAAAAAATTTAATCCCCACTTAGTGTTAGATTTTGTGGCTTTTGACTGTCTTCTTTCTTCAAGATCCTGAATTTCTGCATCACTGACAGATTTAAATTTCTTGCTATATGATGGCTCTTGCAGCATTGTTTCTTCTGTTTTTATAGGGCTTAAAACCCTCTCAAGTTCCTCCTCAGCTTCATTTGTTGATGTTGAGACATCAAATTCACCATCCAGTAATCAACATCTATAATCTCTACAGTCTCCCCAACACCCAGCATCTCAAAATATGCCTAGTTGTTTATAGCAGACGACAACAAACCAAAGAACTATAGTTCAATCTAAATTTTGTCTCAATAATATATTTGGTATAAACTTTGTCTTAATTGTTTAAATGAACAATACAATTTTTTTTTAATGATATTAATTTTTCAAGGTTTAAGAATATATATAATATGTATTATATGATCTCTAATGTAAACAGGAAGTAATGATAAAAGTAGTTCCGGCTCATTGTTGTCAAGGGGGCGTGGCCCCATAGGCAACATTCTTTATACAATATAAAACACTGTCATGTGACTGGCTAATCCAATCAAAAGCTTCAATTTGTATGAAATTAAATTATTACGATATGCTATTGTATTATGGTTTTGTAATATATAGTATATATTGTATATTACGATACAATATTGTATAATGTGATATTGGATTATATATTATTTCATTACATGATATTTTTCCATATAATATTACAGTATTATCAAACGGTCACTGGTGATATTCCGCCGACCTTTAGAATTAACATACAGATGTTCTACCTGATTTTACCTCACAGTAATTCGCAAATCCTTATATCCGTTATGATAACAAACCGTCACATTGCGCGTCCGTTTTTTACTTGCCTTGACTTACTGTCTATTATGACGTCACTTTGTTTTGGTGTCCCGAAGAGTTATTTACGTCATCGTTTACGAATCAACAAATCAGATGCGATTATTTGAAATAGAGGGAATGTTCTCTAGATATTATTCCTAGCCGGTCAATATCAAAAAAATATTGACCGGTAAATATTTTTCAGAGGAGCTTATATTACAGTTATTGACTATTTGTCTATATAGAGTTACAATGTATATAGTGAGAATATACTACTGAATATAACAAATTACAGTATTATATTGTAACATATAATATGTATTTAATAGTTTCATATCATTTTGTATGATTGTATTGAGTAAGATTGTATCTTACAATACCATATTAAATGAACATATTATCATCAAACTATTTTTAACGTATGAAATACGATGTTGGGTCTAAACGGTATCCATGAGTATCGAGGATCATTGACTATGATTTTTATATAACATGATATAGGTGGTCTTAAAAAGATGATGCCTCATCTCAGTGAACTTTGTAATCTATGATTATTTATGTTTTATTTTTGGTTAAATTTAATAAAAAATGGGTAAAAATTTGAAAACTGGTAGAGGAAATTTGGACTGGAACATGAAAAAAAAATTGTAATTGAAAATTTAACGCCTTTTATCTATTTAGTGTCAATAGCGTTTATAAACTGTATTTCATTTTTAAAAGAGTTAAGCAATTTTTTTTTTATTTTTACAACAAAGAAAATCTCAATCTTAGTTTAACTGCTTAAGGAATTTTTCTTAAATATTTCAAAAAATATTCAATGGCCATTACCTCAACAAATAGCTCATTGACCTACTTTTTTGAAGAAAAAAAGCTGGTCAATGACCTTCTTTTTTAAAGTGAAAAATAACTCTTCCAAAAAAGGTCTATAACGCACAATAGATGGTTTTTATTATCATCATTGACTTTTTTTTCAACAGTTTAAATTAAAAGTATCATGATTGAAGTGAATGTTTAATGTCGAAGTAAATTCTGATGACGTGTTCAGTTAACGATTAAGACACATCATTTATCCTCTACACAATATTCTTTATATGTTTCAAACTTTCGTAATACTTAGTATCGAATTTCAAACGGTGAAGATACTCATCCCTCGTCCTGTTATAGATTAACTGATCTATGCAAAGTAAAGTATGCCCCTGGTAATTGGAATGAAATTTATTGGCAAAGAATTCTGGTCGACGAGCTAAACGAGCGAGATCTTCGATTCCAAAAATGCAAATCGATCGAACATATTTACCACCACATGGCCAAGAATTTGTTTCCCCTTCATTCCAGTTTTTGAATCGGGAAAGAAATGGCTTCCGTATTCCAAAATCTGTTTCAAGTTCACCTGCCAAAACAAATAATCATTTATTTGGTCAACATTTATCTACTTATTTAGTTAAAATGAAGAAAAAAAACCGGGGTAACTCTCTTAATGGTAAAGAGTTCACCTTCCTATGAAACTTCCAGGTATTTCTAGCTGAGGATTATGAATCAAAGATGCAAAAAATGTTTCATCTGGAATGCCCGTATTATTTACCCATTCAAGGAAGTCAGCAGCTACCCTGTTAGTGATAACATATTCCACAAATCTTCTGTTCAGTGTTACGTGGACAGATCCTTTTACCGGAACTATATCGTGGGGAGGTTTCTCTTTTATATTCCATCTACCTTTGTTAGCCCTGAAATAGGTATTCACGGAACTTAATAAAATGTACGTAAAATGTTTAAAACAAGTATTGAATGGACAAGTACAGCGCTGTGACAAAAGTATTCACGATTTTTGAAAAAAAATCGCGGACGTAAACTATGACGCGCTTCGTAAATTGCGACAAAATCATTAATAACCGACTAACATTTATCAATATTTGGTTGGATGGTCCTTAAACTTGATAAAAACTAGAGAATGGATTCGTACAGAGATTTCTCTTGATATTTGGAGCTTAATTTTGCAGAGTTCTTTTAATATTTAGTCATATTTTTTTCATTTTATTAATGTGCGGTGGTTGAGCTTGCCTGGCCATACAATTGTAGGAATATGATGTTGATATGATGATGATATGATGTTGATGTTTGTATATTTGGGTAATACGAGCTCTGTGAACGGGGGCGTTGTCGTAATGAAAAAGATTGGTTGTGAAGAGGAGATGTCAGTGACTGACAGTCCAAAGTTGGTCTTCTAATATGAATATGTACAGTATTTGACTGCATTAATATTCCCATTAACCTACATTGGGCACCTTCCCTGTGATAGGTAATGCATCCTGTTTCTAGCTCTGCCTGATACTGTCCACAATCATCATATTGATTATTTTGGCAGGTCGGAGTTTCGCATTAAGCACAAAAATATTAAAAAGCTTAAAGTTTTAGAATAGCACTGCACTGTGTTCCAACTGGACAAGTGGGCTGACACCCGAGTCTTAAATTCTTTGGGTGTACAAGCTATCTTAATGTCTGGGAGAAGTTTATTCCATTTTCTGATGCTTCGTAGAAGAAATGAGTGTTTGTGAAACTAGAAGTCACTATTGCAAGTTGATATTTGATATGCAAGCCAGTGGGTATTGCGTGAAGGTCGTAGAATTGGTGTTACAAGCGTTTCTGTTGATGGCAACCTGGTCATTTAATTACTCTTTAAAATAACACTTTGTCTAGTTATGCCACACCACTACGTTTTTCAAGTGACTGCCATCTGGAATGTTGGATCATGCTGTCCACACATGATCTGTTGCCGACATAACTTGATGAACGTCATTGTACTATTTCTAGAGTTTGGATGTCTTTCTGGGTGTAGCTGTCCCAAACAGGTTAAGCAAACTCCAGTAAAGACCTGGTTAATGATTTGTATGCACTTTCCTTCATGGATGTGAAACTGATGTTTAAATACCGGCGTAATTAAGAAGCACTGTGCATGCCTTATTGGCCTTGCCACAGAAGTTATAATGTGGTCACTCCAATTCAGGTTTGATGTTATAAGAGATATTTTTTCACTTTTAACATGTTCCAGGATCTGGTCATGTTGTTTGTATTTGTGGTCTGTTGGCTTGGTCTTCCTGCTGATTGACAAGACGTTGCACTTTCCAGGATGAAAATCCATTTCTATCTCCTTTCTCAAATGCTAAATTTATTTAGGTCGGCCTAAAATGTGTGGGTGTCCGATTTTGATGTAACAGTAAGATACACCAATGTTGTCTTACTGTGGCCCTCTAGCATATCAATGATATAATAAATAGAAACAAGCCTGGCCCAAGAACCGATCATTGGGGTACTTCCGACTAAATACCGGCGTAACTGGACATTTCCTCGTTGACAATTCCATCTTGAGTTCAATTGGAATGTAAACTCGCGATCCAGTTGTTCACATTGCCCTAAATCCCATAGGATCATAGGTTTGATGAGAAGGCTGTGGCCAATTTTGTCAAAGGCCTTGGAGAAGTCCATAATAAGCACATCTGTCTGCCTTCCAGAAGCAAAGTTGTTGATTACGTCATCAATAAACACAATAAGTTCGGTTTCACAGGACCTTTAGCTTCCGATTTTCCCACACTATAAGCCTTCGAATTCTCTGCAGCGGGAGGCACATGCATTGCAGTAAGTAGCGTAGGGCTTTTTAGATGTTATACACTCTAATTTTCTCCTAAAGTTATCACACTCTCATCAGGAAAAATGACAATGTTTCAACAATTATATACTGTTGTTTCTTTTTTTTCAAAAAACACCAGGCAACACTTTTTTCCATATTGATCTCGGAAACTCAGTACGATTTTTCCCCTATTACAAGGTAACTCATCGCTTAAAATATATAGTAATCACGCAAAATTTTTAAGTATGTCCGTTGGTGAATAAAGTTATTAGCATATCACTGTCATTAAATTTACTAGTAATTTCTTTTAACATATGTCTTTCACTAGTTTTTGTATCTTTAATTATCCAGTTACAGCGGTCTTTCTTTTCGACGATTTGATCTCACCAGTCGGCAAATATTTTTTCCCCAAAAATTCACAATAACTAATATTTTTGCCTCTCAAATTTTATATCCACAATAATTTTTTTTGTTATCACTGTTATTTTTATCGATCTTCTACCCATTGTAATTTCAGTTTGTTAACATTAAATTCCAGACTGCAGACGATAAAACACACAGATATAACGTCATTTCCGATGTGAAGATAACTCTGTAAGAATTTAGATGGTCAACAGGGCATATTAGTAGAGTTACCTCCCATTCACCAAGCGAAGCCCACGCTAGAACGACGTCACTGCGTAAATATTGTGGATTTTTTTTTTCTGTCTTAGTGCTGTAGGCTATATCCAATCATATGAATATTTTTAGAAACAACTTCTGTCACTTCATCAAAATGTTTGTATAAACATGTAGTGTTGTTATCAGTGAAAAAACTATAAGTATAATATCGATTCTTTATTTCTTATATAAATTAAAATAAATTGAAGGTCCACACCTTGGAATTATCTATTTTCCACTTTGACATCACATTTGCGCTGTATTTACAAAGGAACTTACGATCATTAATCCATTTTGTCTTCAGCAATGATTTCTCAATGCGATCCGTAATACATTAATAAATCCAGAGGGAGTTTTTCCAAACCACTTATTCTTTTGAAACATATTTAAATGTTTCTAAGTTAATGCAAGAGTAACAGAAACTGATAGATGATTAGTTGATGGATTTGGTCAATTTAAAAAAAGGTTGACTATGCTCTTAGTGAGTGAGTACGGCTGAACCGGATTTCAAACCTTAACTTCAAATTTTCTTGCTACCCGAGAAGTACAATATTCACCGAGCCGAAGGCTAAATCATCGTATTGACCGAAAAAGCAGCAATGATTATTGCGTGGACCCTGAGGTCCACGCAGAAAATATATAAGCGAGGTTAAACCGGATGCTATGGGGAAAATTCAGTCTGCGCATGAGCTGGTCTGGTTCCTGTACCAATCGCAACTTCTCGGGCCTTTCCGGCAAGCTCGGAAAAACACCTCGAATGTATTACCTAGGCGTCCATGACAACCCCCCTTTTTATAAAACTTGATATAAATTCAACACATTTTAAGATCTGTTGAAATGTGAGTTACATTTTATTAAAGTCAATGATATACCCTAAAATATACCACAGAAGTGACGTACAATGCTGTCTAGCCGATATTTATTTTAATAGGAAGCGACTCCATTTTGTATAAATTCTGACATCCGGTGATGTTAATACATTCGAGGTGTTTTTCCGAGCTTGCCGGAAAGGCCCGAGAAGTTGCGATTGGTTCCTGTACATAATGGGTAGCTCAGGGAACCAGGCTAGCACATGTTTATCTGAATCGGGATCGGGATTCCATGCCATATGCACATAATTATAAGTTCAAAGGCGCTGTTATTGTAAAGTTGTCGGTAAACACTACAGAAACAAAGTATTCCTTTCAAAGAAATGATTGGCATGTGATATAAACTGTCAGTATTATGAAATAAGGTAATGTTATGCCGAAACTACAACATGCATCAAATAACAATTTCATTGTTTTGTTGTTTTCCGAATACACATGTAGCTTTACCTTTATAGAAGTCCTTCCCGATTAAAATTATTTAAGCATTTAAGTATGATTGAATAATTATGTGACTGTATATAATAGATGATTGAATAATTATGTCACTGTATAAAAGTTTAAATCTCAAGAAAAATGCATCAAAATATGAAAATGATTTTCACAAAGCTGTCACTGCATAGTTAACAAAGTAGTGCGAAGCGTAATGTGTGCGCAAATAGTAGAATTCGCCGAATGCCTGATACTATACATGCAATCTTCATTAATATAGATCATGATTATTTTAGAAGTATGAACCCTTTAAATTCTGAGATTAAAAGTCAACTATACACATACATAATACAACGTACAAATTTAGTGGTTAAAAGCATGGGGCTAGAGTCTGTGGAATCTGTGATAATTTTAAGGCTTTCACGGTTTCGTTGGAAACACATGCAAATGGTCCACGTATTGCAGTCCTTTTTTAAAGGACAGCAACTTGTTTTATTATATAATTCAGCGACGAATTGATACAGACATATCAAATTGAGTGTTATCGGGCGAAAAATTGAGATTGAAGCAATAGCCGAGCATAATTGAGAAACGCGATTTTTCATTGGACGATCTATTTTAGTCATATGTAGAGGAAATCAAATGTTTTATTGACCTCCTAGGTCACGTGCTGTTCTGTTTTTTTCGGGATAGTGGATAAAAACCAATCAGAGAGCTAGGAATTAATAAATTATATAATAATACTCAATATTTGTGGAAAAAATTTCGGATGTTTGGTTGTCAAATTTTGAGTCCCTGCGAGTTCCGGTAAATTTTATTTAAGATTAGAATGCATTCTTGTTTAACTCCAATCCTGGTATTCAGGTCTGAAATTTCATATTGATATCATGAATAATTTTTGGGAATTTTTCTGTACAAAATATGTCGTAAAGATTAAGAAAATTGTCGATATATTTAAGCATGAAATAACGCAATGAAACATTTTACAAACTGTAAAATATTTATCATTTTTTATCATCTTTGAAAAAAAACAAAAAACAGGTTATTATTATATAAATCGTCTGACAAGATTTTACGGAAAAAGTCAGAAGAACCAATACAAAAAAAAAATAACAAAGGAAGACTTTAATTTTTAAAAAAAAATGCGCAAACCTTTTGATGGTGCCCTCTCCATCGTTGGAACCGTTGTAAACTTTTAATATTTTTACTAGTTCATAATTTGTACGAAGAGGAAATTCCTGTCCGGTTAAATTAATAAAATATTTCCATTTAGGAATTGATAAAAGGTCTTTCATGCATGTAAGTTCCGGCAATAGAACACTCATTGTTCCCCAATTCACTTCAATTCTTTTGGACGCCATCTTCACATTGGGAAAGCATCGTACGATGCATGAAAATTCATTGAAGACGTTTCTTGTTGTTTTTCCATCCACGTGAACACAGTAACTGTTTTGTGGTCGGTAAATGGACCTCAGAAGAATTTCAAATTGCTCTGGGCTTTTATAAACAAGAATGCTGTAGGCAATCGGAAAATTCCTCTCCTCCTCTGATAACGAATCCATAATGTATCCTCTTGCTTTGATGAAATTTTCACATGCTTTTGTTCGTTGGCAAAATGACTGCGATTCATAACTTACATTCATTTTACGAACTTTCTCGATTTCTTTGTCGTTTTGTTCAAACAGCAAACCACAGTCTACGTTTGGCACAACTCTTTCAGAACCAAAGTATTTCTGTGGTGTATGTCCGAAGGTTGGTGTTTGCGGTTGTTTATGATACAAAGGCGAGAAAGAGGCATCAAATTGTGGTCCATTGTCGAACAAATCATCAGCTTTCCTACTTTGCTTCGCTCCTGTTGGGCCATGGTCGTTAGAATTGATGACGGAATCTCCTACCCTGGTCATTTGAGACACATAACTATAGAAGATCAGTGTGCAAAATAGTATAATAACTAATGCATAACGGACCAATCTTTTTCTTGTAGTTTGATTTGATGACAATGAATTCATTTTATCTTGTTGAGAAAAAACGTCAAATGTAAGGGTTTTTTTATCATCTACTAATAAAGTTATTTATATGCGCAGCTTGATGAAAAAATGCAAATGAGTTGTATAACTGCATGTACCCAAAGGATCTTTTGAAAGCGACTTGTAAAGTGCTCAATCATAAGTACACATCATCATTTTATAACTATATACCAGTATACTTTTTTCCTCTCTAAAAACACATATGCGCTGCATTTTACAAAGAAACTTTCGACTTGGTTGTAATTTTTTCCCCCTCTAATTGCAAATCTCAATGCTATGCGCAAAATTAAACCGAAACCAATCTTTTCATAAATTCTATTCTCTTGCAGTATATTCTGAGGTGATGCACGAAGTAATTGAAAATTATCATATGTTCAAAGTTATTTGGAATAAAGAGATATCCTCCATTTTTAAACGTTGTTAGATCGGGTAGAAGTATATATATATATATATATATATATATATATATATATATATATATATATATATATATATATATATATATATATATATATATATATATATATATATATATATATATATATATATATATATATATATACGTTTATTATTCAGATCAGTTGTTTAATATGTCATGTATTCTAGAAAGCGTCAACATTCTTTAATTCATTCTTTCCTTTATCATCAGGGGCCCAGGGTCGGACTCATCCTCCCCCCCCCCCTCCTACACACACACACGCACACACATACTTTCATCACAAGCGCAGAAGAATTTTTTCTTAAATTTACACATTAAAAATTGAATTATTATGGAGGTGCCCCCCTTGTTTGGGTGCAAGCAATAAGGGAATTGAAAACACGGAATTCAGCAGTGAAGTTGAAGCTACGCACCTTCCCCCTTCATTTATGCAATAAATGCACACCTCACAACCTTATTAGCATAATCGGAACATTTCTGATTTTTATATTTACGAAAAGCTAAAAAAAAAAAACCGAGAACTCCTAAATACGTCATTCACAAGTTCAAGACTCTTGCAAATCGAGAGAGGAGATTAGATCGAAAAAGTAAGTAAAAGGTTATGTTTATTCTATCAGCAAGCTTTTTAAATTATTTGAAGTTGCAGAACAATTGTTTATTAATGTCAATTCGAAGTTTTGGGTGATTAGCCTTATCTCGTTAAATATTGTTCAGCATGAAACCGTCTGAACAGCAGTTTTCGATTTTGTCAACAGTCTGAAACGTGCTAGGGGGTAGCCATGAATCGCTAAGAACATGCTCACTTACAATGTTAAACTAGATAAATACCTTTTTAAAAACCTGCAATGCAAAAATTTCACTGCATGTGTTACCAAAATGTTAATAAATATTGGTCGTTGTGAAATGTGACTTGAAAGACATGTTTTAGTATGAAATGGGTATGCAGGTGTATTATAGTCAGTTTTTACACATACTGGTACCTAGCATACGTTAAAAAAATATTGTATGTTTTTCCTAGAATATTGAGTTTGTGTCAATCATGTAAAGATGAGAGTGTTTATGAATCAAGGGTCTGCATATAACATTATACGACTTTGAAAGTAGATTTGATTATGTTTGTAGTGCACAGAGAGAGAGAGAGAGAGAGAGAGAGAGAGAGAGAGAGAGAGAGAGAGAGAGAGAGGGGGGGGGGTATGAAAAGCCATTACAAATTTTATAGTTATATGTCAGTTTCCACTTAATGAGTTGTTACAGCTGTTATCATGGTAATGTTTTGAGCCATGTCTCAGATACTTCATGTGCCCATTAAAAAGTGTAATCTGGGATACACCCTTTTGTTTTGATAATGACAGCATTTAGCTTTGTAATGATAGCTAGTTTATCTTTTTTCTTCTAATCTACCGGTTCACCTGCGGCCTCCAGATGATCTGAAGATTAGGAATATAGAAAATATTGTCAATTTGATATTGCTAATGACCCAGTCAAGTCTGCTGAAGCCCGGAAGGTACTTCTTTGTCATGTAATAAACTTACAACTTGTCCTCCACATGTAGATATATTTGGTTTAAGCTGATTGAAAGCCAAGCAAGGTCATCTAAATAGTTACAATGTCTTGTATAAAAGGGAAAGATTTGTATGGGCATCTTGTTGCAACTCTGCATGATTATCTGTATTTAAATTGGTGGGAACCTCTGAAAGGAATACTAGGAGTTTGAAAATATTATAAACTTAACGAAATGTCTTTTACACTCTCTGAGAAAATGGGATTTGCAGAAATCCAATGAATTTCTCATGCTGGTAAGTTATTCAGATTAGTTTTTGTTATTGACACAATCTTATTTTGGTGGACATAGATCTATGTCCACCAAAATAAGATTGTTCTAGAATGGTGATAGTTGCAACTCATACAGACATTCATATGTTTCATAAGTGTTTATGACTTTGATCTTTGTTTAATATATTTAATATCTTTCTGTCCACTGAAAATCTAAATATCTTTGAAGTTTCACCAGTTGGTAACAGGGGCAGATGGTTTCTAGTGATTCTGTTTAAACTATTTGATTCATAACATTTATCATATGCGTGCAGAATTGATTATGCCAGGATTCCTGATTTTGTCGTATAAGTGATACATTGTACTGTTTTAAAAAGTATATATCACTTGTGACTTACTAGTATATTAGTACACATTTCATTTGTAAAATCATTCGACAAATTTAAAGTGTTTTGTAGTACTGAATTGTTTTTTACGGCTTTTAAAATTACTGAAAGTACATGCACATGATGCAACTATCTTTTGACGTTCTATATATAACAAAAAGAAACTGTCAGCTGGGTTAAAAATTAGTGGCGAAATGATGTAATACATGTATGTACAATATTAAAAAAGATTACATTTTTAGTATCACGTTCTTGAAATAACTGCATTGAATTATATATAAGTATTTGATGAGTGCACAATGTTTGCAAAAATTACATGTATTTCTCTCAACACTTTATGTTTATTCTATTTTAGTTTCCAGACCATGACATTAATGAATATTTCTTGAATGGAATGCATGGGGAATAGGATGGAACCTTATTCTGCCTCTTTACCAACTCACACCATCTTTTCAAGATTTATGGAGCCAACCACAGAAGAATTTGTTCTATACACATCATTCATAACATTCTTATTTATGTTACATAACTTTAAATGTTACTGGATGAATTGTTTCAACAATAAGTGTTCACATAATGAATACCAGCAAACTTTTTATCGAGTGCTCTTATTTTGTATTTTTCCTACCCATCCATCTAACATATGTTTTTATATAACATATTCATAAATATGTAACATTTTTGGAAACAGCTATTTTTAATTGAAATTTAGCCGTACTATTTTATATAAGTTTTTTAATATACTATTTTGTATACAAACAGAACAAAAATACTTAGTTACAATGGAAAATGGATATAATATATATAAAAGGTGTCCAAGTAGCGTGGTGGTCAATGCACTGGCTTCTCACCGCTGCGACCCGAGTTCGATCACTGTGATCGACGGTGGTTGTATGTGATAGGGTATGGCGGTCGCCCGGTTAGACACGTGGGTTCTCTCCGGGTACTCTGGCTTCTTCCTACACCAATGACCGCCTTGCGCAAACATCCGTGCCGACGAGAGATATCAATATAAGTTGTAGAACTTGTTTATCAATCGGAAAATAAATAAAGTTCATTTTTTATATATATATAAAAGTGTCTGATAAATGTATAGGTCTTGTTCAAGAACAGAGGAAATTGACAGAAAAATATTCAGTTTTATCCATCAAATATAAACATTAATATCTTTTAAGAAAATTATTTAATATAAATAAGAAATAACAGTTTTTTCCCTTTATTTAAATGTTTGAAAACAAATCCAATATATCTAAAATTGCTGTACAGTATATCCTATTGATCCCTGTAATATATCATTTTAGTTTCTTAAACATCATGTTTATTACTTTTTTTCTTAGAATGATGTATACATATATATTTTCATTATATTCAACTAGATACAAATAGGCCTTCTGCAACCTTAATGAAATTAAAACTCCATACCATTAATTACCTTTCATATGAAAAATGACATCTAAATCTAAAATTGCTGTACAGTATATCCTACATGTATCCATCTAATGTATCACTTTATTTATGTTGAACTTCATGTCTATTACATGTAGTATTATGATTATTTAAAAATGATATATGCAATTTCATTAATTTATTTTTCATTTTAAGAAAATTCATTTAAAAAAAGATCTCTTACAACCTGTGTATTTTTTTTTCGATTTACATAATAGAGTGTATTAATTGAATGTAGTTGTGTAGATTTATACATGTACCTACAAGCAATATACATTGCAGGTGTCATAACAGTATTTCACTGAAGGTTCACGTCAAAACATGGCTGAGCCAAAATAATTCCCGAATTTTCCTTTGAATTCGGGGCGGTTCCGCTCGAGACAGGAGCTGATTTTTTGTATGAGATGAAAAACAATGTGTAAGAGGTCTAACTATCCCAGTTTTGTAATAATGCGAGGTCATTTGAATTTTTGATGCGCGTTGTTTCTGGAGGGGGGTGAAAAGTCCCGGGCTTGATTTTCAAGCACATGTGTAACTTCGATGTAAACAAAGTCGCACGCCTTGCTGGATGCACGTGTGTATTTTGCTAGAAACTTGTAAATGAAGCGTTGTTTAAAAAGATGTCAAGAGGATTTTTTCCAGAAGTTCGTTTTGAATTTTTAATCTGTATGTAAAGTTGTGCAATTTTGGTAAGAATATATAGTAGAATTTAATACTGTAGTGCAACCTGCAGGAAAACGGGTTTGCTATGTTAAAAATTGTTTTACCTGTGTTTTAGGTGTTAAATCAGTGTGTTTAGACGAAAAATGACAAACAATGGGGTTTTGTAGCCAGCAGCACGCTTATTTTGCTTTTAATGATGCATACAAAATTAGCCCAGATTTCCTCTGAAATGTTCTACTGCCTCAAAACAATGAGCCATTTATAGTAGATCGGACCGTCTAAACTGTCCGGAAAATTTTTAGCAGATCAAATACGATGTAGTATTCATCGTCGTAAACAACAAAATATTCAACGGGGTGTGAATATCAAATAAAATCGGTTGTTTAGGCCCTTGTGTTACAGTAAGAAATGCTCAATTTATGTCCAAAATTGAGAAATATTGATACGAAAGCGGAAAACAGCTGAGATGTATCACTCATGTTAGTTAGATTAGAACAATACCATGCTATTTTGGACAAAGGTTCTCACCATTTTCATAAATTGTATGAAATAATGACGTTTTCTCTACCCCACCCCCCAGAGGCAGGGTCATTGAATTATTGGCCGACATAATTTCTGGGGTCCACATGATATTAATTAATTTGCGTCATTTTATACATTTTCATACATCACTTGTCAATTTAAAACCAAAAAATCACTGAATATCAAAACACCGTGTAAATGCATACAGTATAACTTTGATCATATTTTCATAAATCAGTGGCCACCGTGTACACCGTGGTGTTAAAAAATCGCTCATAACTTTCTGAAATGAGTAGATATCTTCATAATTTTTTGTTAGTCACACAACACATTGAGTATTAATCAATTTATTAATGTTGATTTGGCGATAACAAAAAATGAGTTATATTGCAGGTGTCATAACAGTATTTCACTGAAGGTTCACGTCAAAACATGGCTGAGCCAAAATAATTCCCGAATTTTCCTTTGAATTCGGGGCGGTTCCGCTCGAGACAGGAGCTGATTTTTTGTATGAGATGAAAAACAATGTGTAAGAGGTCTAACTATCCCAGTTTTGTAATAATGCGAGGTCATTTGAATTTTTGATGCGCGTTGTTTCTGGAGGGGGGTGAAAAGTCCCGGGCTTGATTTTCAAGCACATGTGTAACTTCGATGTAAACAAAGTCGCACGCCTTGCTGGATGCACGTGTGTATTTTGCTAGAAACTTGTAAATGAAGCGTTGTTTAAAAAGATGTCAAGAGGATTTTTTCCAGAAGTTCGTTTTGAATTTTTAATCTGTATGTAAAGTTGTGCAATTTTGGTAAGAATATATAGTAGAATTTAATACTGTAGTGCAACCTGCAGGAAAACGGGTTTGCTATGTTAAAAATTGTTTTACCTGTGTTTTAGGTGTTAAATCAGTGTGTTTAGACGAAAAATGACAAACAATGGGGTTTTGTAGCCAGCAGCACGCTTATTTTGCTTTTAATGATGCATACAAAATTAGCCCAGATTTCCTCTGAAATGTTCTACTGCCTCAAAACAATGAGCCATTTATAGTAGATCGGACCGTCTAAACTGTCCGGAAAATTTTTAGCAGATCAAATACGATGTAGTATTCATCGTCGTAAACAACAAAATATTCAACGGGGTGTGAATATCAAATAAAATCGGTTGTTTAGGCCCTTGTGTTACAGTAAGAAATGCTCAATTTATGTCCAAAATTGAGAAATATTGATACGAAAGCGGAAAACAGCTGAGATGTATCACTCATGTTAGTTAGATTAGAACAATACCATGCTATTTTGGACAAAGGTTCTCACCATTTTCATAAATTGTATGAAATAATGACGTTTTCTCTACCCCACCCCCCAGAGGCAGGGTCATTGAATTATTGGCCGACATAATTTCTGGGGTCCACATGATATTAATTAATTTGCGTCATTTTATACATTTTCATACATCACTTGTCAATTTAAAACCAAAAAATCACTGAATATCAAAACACCGTGTAAATGCATACAGTATAACTTTGATCATATTTTCATAAATCAGTGGCCACCGTGTACACCGTGGTGTTAAAAAATCGCTCATAACTTTCTGAAATGAGTAGATATCTTCATAATTTTTTGTTAGTCACACAACACATTGAGTATTAATCAATTTATTAATGTTGATTTGGCGATAACAAAAAATGAGTTATATTGCAGGTGTCATAACAGTATTTCACTGAAGGTTCACGTCAAAACATGGCTGAGCCAAAATAATTCCCGAATTTTCCTTTGAATTCGGGGCGGTTCCGCTCGAGACAGGAGCTGATTTTTTGTATGAGATGAAAAACAATGTGTAAGAGGTCTAACTATCCCAGTTTTGTAATAATGCGAGGTCATTTGAATTTTTGATGCGCGTTGTTTCTGGAGGGGGGTGAAAAGTCCCGGGCTTGATTTTCAAGCACATGTGTAACTTCGATGTAAACAAAGTCGCACGCCTTGCTGGATGCACGTGTGTATTTTGCTAGAAACTTGTAAATGAAGCGTTGTTTAAAAAGATGTCAAGAGGATTTTTTCCAGAAGTTCGTTTTGAATTTTTAATCTGTATGTAAAGTTGTGCAATTTTGGTAAGAATATATAGTAGAATTTAATACTGTAGTGCAACCTGCATATTCACCAGGTACATGTACCAGCCTACTATATTTGATAATGTACTTCTTTCATGCATTTTTCATGCCTTTTACTCATTGTTATATGTATCATGTATAATTAAAATACTTTGAAAACTTTTCTCAATTTATTTATTTAAAAAAAATTAAGAAACGGACTATAGTCAATGCACGTTTTCAAGAGTTGTCTCTCTTGGGGACAATGATGAATTCATGACCATGAATATTGAGTATGCTGTGAGGTGTGAAATGGATAAATGGAATTAAAAATATGGAATTCAACAGTAAAATTAAGGCTAAAGGAATGCTACGCCCCCCCCCCCCCCACCCCACCCCACCCAACCCCATAGAATAAAATTTTCATGATTTATAAGTTTTAGATTTTTCCTCTCTTTTTTTTTATTTTTTGCTTGACGAATTTTTTTGGATGAGGCTGGCTCCCTTCCAATTTAAAAAAAGACGATGCTCCGTGTCTTTTATGATATTTTCTAAATGTTACCGTAATCGAATTTAGCAAACAATAGATTATATTTTTAGCATTTACATAACAAAAGAGGGTACTAATATCCTAGGAACTTTATCGTCAGTACGCTTTATTTCGGTGAGGTTCTAGCATTGTCGTTGAATTTGAGAGAGTAAATGATTTTGTTGTTGTTATTTATTTAATTTGTTTTTATTTTATTTTTCGTACACTCGAATAACACGTTATGTGGTAATATCAAATAATTTCAAAACATTTTGTGTATGTTTTTCCTTTAATACGAATACGTCCATTTCATTGATTTTTAAAAATTTTTGAGCGATAATCTGTACCTTCAGTTTGTTCAAGATTACATTAAAATCACAAGTGCACGTTGAACTTACACATATCTTATCAAGAAATTTTATCGAATGTAAATCGTGATCCTGTATAAACACTAGCTGAAAAAATATATTTGTGATTGAAATATGCAATCGAATACCCTGCTTCCGTAAAATGAAATCAAAATGGAGAATTGCTTTTTTCTGCTTCTCTCGGTGGCGAGTTTACTAAATATGGGTATGTATCAATGTTTAACTGTGATTTTGCTTAAATAGAACAATGATTTCTTGAGTTGTTTTTTTTTGTTACCGCGACAATCATAATTACGAATGAAAAACAATAATAAATGGTTCGCATTGAATATGAACTTGGTTGGAACGTGGTCAAAAAATTGATCACATGATCCATTGAGGTTTTGGTTTATGCTGTAAATGCGTTTGCATTGTGACACTATTAGCTGTGCTGACAAGTTGAAAATATAGTAAGCATAAGCGCGAACGTGTGCGTGCGGGCAAGATCATGAGAGAGGGGGTGAGTGAGCGACTGGACTGGCTGAGTGAAAGAACGAGAGAGACAGATGAATATAGAATATGATATTTACAATATAAGAAGGTTTCATTTGTATTTCTTAAGCTCTTGGAGAAAACACCACATCCAAATGCTATGGCAACCATTTCATGAACTCACAATGTCCAGGATCAGGCAGAGTGATAGCCGTTAAAAAACTACAGTACGGCATGAAGTGGTATATCAGCGATGAGTGTCCCAAAAACATAGAGTCGGTACAACATGGCAATACCACGACATGCTGTCAGTATGAGGAGGGTGATTGTTTAAGAAACATCACAGATTATAATGATAAGTACCTGTACTTATCACGCTTGTCGAGACTACCAGGTATAACACAAAACACTGCTACTCCAAGGCAATATATGACATGTACTAACAACACCCGCACTTACTCCAACTATGTTCAAGTTGTCTTTGATTGTGTCGAAGGTAAGATGACTCTTCTGTTTTATACGTTGTGTAAAAAATTTCAAACACAGAATCCAAAAATTAAATACTTTGACTCTTGTATGTAAATTTTTGCGAATCTGATTGTAACGGTTGTTTTTACAGTAATCTCTAAGACTATGGAGGCCTTAACGTCTGAAATTATTTACAAACGCAAGCTTACGTATAAAAGCTGGAATAAATGTATAATGTTTGTTTCTAGCCCTGTTCAATATTTTTTTAAGATTTACAAAAATAATCAGCAGAACATGTTTGGTTTTTGTGTAAAATAAAAATAAGTAAGCATTCAAAAGAAGGTGGGAAAAAAAGGTGAAAATGTATAGATATTTTAGACATAAACATTTTTTTTATTGTTTCTGCGGTGCATTTAATTTTATGTATTAACAAAGTTGAGAGTTGTACCTCAACTGAATAATTTCGCTCATTAACCGTTAACATAAATAGCGATTTATACTTTATGATTATGATAATTTACAGAAAAGAGAATCAATAACTTTTGCAGTTATCAGAGGTTTGTATCAGTAAATGGGACCGTTTACTTGTATCGGAAACCTTATTATTCAATTCAAGAGTCTTGTGAGTGTACATTTGAATCGACCAGCGATTCGACCATTCAAGTTTTGGCGATTGATGTTCGCCTTCAGCCAGTGTTGAACATTGCGGATAGTAACTATACTGGAGAATGTTTCAATTTTTCCAAAAATCGTCTAACTTTTAACGATCCAAACAATAATTCCAAAGTCTTTGAATGTGAAAATAGAACCATCTATTCGGAATATGAACCTATCTATTCTTCAAGTGGAAAGGTGCTGAATGTCTCGTATACAGAAGACGGGCCAGAGGCACAACAGATATGGATTCTTGTACAAGGTATGAGTAGTGGTTTTATGTTTTATTAAGAGGGCTTGATGGTGCTGGTCATTTTTAGACCATAAATATCTCCAAAAGAAGAAGAGTTCTGTAAAAAGATACTAGAATAGAAATATTTTAAATTACAAAGCTAAAATATATATGGATTATAATACTGTAAATACAGGGATATATCCGCCCCCGTTTTATTTTCGCTCCTTTCGCCGTCATTGCCAGCGGGCGAATTGAGGACTGGGCGAACTCCAATGACTCAAATTATCTTTTTTTAAACACAACTGTGTCTAGGCGAATTCAAGACCTGGAAAAGCTGTTAACCTTAAACTTAAACACAAAGACAAATGATTAACTAGAACTATTGAATTATAACATAATACAATAAATACATGTATGTATTATGAATTTCAGAACTTTCCGTCAGTAAAAATTACAAGCAATGAAACATGAATAACTAATTTTGATATCAATTTCTAAAAATCAATATATTTTTGCTTTCCTTTAAAAGCCAGCAAAGGAAAGCTTGAAGTGGAATGTAATCCTAAGCTATCAACAACAACAACCTTTACGACGCCAGCTACTTCTGCTGGTGGTGTAATAACATCAAAACACACAAACAGCCCAAATAATACTAATAATCATACACCTGGAGGCCACGGACACGGCAACAACATAAAAACAACAAACATACCGGGTAAAAAGGACCCAGGTAGGATATTCCTACTAAATTACATGTACTTACTTACTGTCTTACTTTCTAACTCGTTCATTTTAACCAAACCACCTACTTACTTTCTAACCCACTCATTCCCTGATTGACCGACTTACTTTCTTACTAATTCTCTTGCTGACTGATTGACTGACTGACTGACTGATTGACTTACTCTATTACTTACTTACACCCTACTTCACTCAAGTAATAATACATTTGTACTTGCTAACTCACCGTTTTCTTACTTTGCACAAAGTTAAAGACTTAGTACATGTATATGTTACAGACCCTTTCTGACGATTAACTATTCAGTTTTATGATTGATTGTGTTATCGGTAAATGTTGAGAGAGTAAATATTTTCAGAACGTAGTGTTACAGAATTGGGCTTTATACATTCATAATTTTGTTGTTGTTATTTTTTTGTTTTTATTTTGTTTTTCGTACACTCGATTAACACGTTATGTGGTAATATCAAATAATTTCAAAACATTTTGTGTATGTTTTTCATTTAATACGAATACGTCCATTTCATTGATTTTTTAAACCTTATTTTACCTCCCTTTTGAGCGATAATCTGTACCTTCAGTTTGTTCAAGATTACATTAAAATCATAAGTGCACGTTGAACTTACACATATCTTATCAAGAAATTTTATCGAATGGAAATCGTGATCCTGTATAAACACTAGCTGAAGAAATATATTTGTGATTGAACTATGCAATCGAATACCCTGCTTCTGTAAAATGAAATCAAAATGCAGAATTGCTTTCTTCTGCTTCTCTCGGTGGCGAGTTTCCTAAATACTGGTATGTATCAATGTTTCACTGTGATTTTGGTGCAGGATTTCTTGAGTTGTTTTTTGTTACCGCGACAATCATAATTACGAATGAAAAACAATAATAAATGGTTCGCATTGAATATGAACTTGGTTGGAACGTGGTCAAAAAATTGATCACATGATCCATTGAGGTTTTGGTTTATGCTGTCAACGCATCTGCATTGTGACACTATTAGCTGTGCTGACAAGTTGAAAAATATAGTAAGCATAAGCGCGAACGTGTGCTTGAGTGAATGAGTGAGTGAGCGACTGGCTGAGTGAGAGAACGAGAGAGACAGATGAATATAGAGTATGATATTTACAATATAAGAAGGTTTCATTTGTTTTTCTTAAGCTCTTGGAGAATACACCACATCCAAATGCTATGGCAACCATTTCATGAACTCACAATGTCCAGGATCAGGCAGAGTGATAGCCGTTAAAAAACTACAGTACGGCATGAAGTGGTATATCAGCGATGAGTGTCCCAAAAACATAGAGTCGGTACAACATGTCAATACAACGACATGCTGTCAGTATGAGGAGGGTGATTGTTTAAGAAACATCACAGATTATAATGATAAGTATCTGTACTTATCACGCTTGTCGAGACTACCAGTTATATCACAAAACACTGCTACACCAAGGCAATATATGACATGCACTAACAACAATCGTACTTACTCCAATTATGTTCAAGTTGTCTTTGATTGTGTTGAAGGTAAGATGACTCTTTTGTGTTATACGTTGTGTAAAGAATGTCAAACACAGAATCCAAATGATAAAATACATTGATTCTTGTATTTAAATTTTAATGAATCTGAATGTAAGGGTTGTTTTTACTAAATCTCTTGGATTTTCTCTCTCTCTCTCTCTCTCTCTCTCTCTCTCTCTCTCTCTCATTTTTTCCAAACCACTGCACCAATTTCAGCAAAGCTTTCATTACATTTTAAAGCGTGCGTTAGTGAATACACTTTATCTTCTAAATAAAGAACTGATTTGCCATTTGAGTTAAAATTATACATTTGTTATACCTGAGATACGGATCAGTACAAGAGTTCCCAGGGAATGATTCCATGTCGTGAAAAAAAACCAAGAGTAAACAGAAAAGATTAAGACAAAGCCATGGAGGCTATAACGTGTGAAATTATTTTTAAAAGCAAGCTTAAGGTTGTTTCTAGCCCTGTTCAATATTTGTTTTAAGATTTACAAAAATAATCAGCAGAATATGTTTGGTTTTTGTGTAAAATTAAAATAAGGAAGCATTCAAGAGAAGATGGGAAAAAATGGTGAAAATGTATAGATATTTTAGACATGTAAACAATTTTTTATTGTTACTGCGGTGCATTTAATTTTATGTATTAACAAAGTTGAGAGTTGTACCTCAACTGAATATTTTCTCTATAACCGTTAACATAAATAGTGATTTATATTTTATAATGATGATAATTTGCAGCAGAGAGAATCAAGAACTTTTGCAGTTATCAGAGGTTTGTATCAGTAAATGGGACCGTTTACTTGTATCGGGAACCTTATTATTCAATTCAAGAGTCTTGCGAGTGTAGATTTGAATCGGCCAGCGATTCGACCATTCAAGTTTTGGCGATTGATGTTCGCCTTCAGCCAGTGTTGTACATTCCAGATAGTAACTATACTGGAGAATGTTTCAATTATTCCACAAATCGTCTTACTTTTAACGATACAAACAATAATTCCAAAGTCCTTGTATGTGAAAATAGAACCATCTATTCGGAATATGAACCTATCTATTCTTCAAGTGGAAATGTGTTGAATGTCTCGTATACGGAAGATGGACCAGAGTCACAACAGATATGGATTCTTGTACAAGGTATGAGTAAAGGTTTTACGTTTTATTAAGAGGGCTTGAATGGTCGTGGTCGTTTTTAGACAATAGGTATCTCACAAAGAAGAAGAGTTCTGTAAAAAGATACTAGAAAAGAAATATTTTAAATTACAAAGCTAAAATATATGGATTTTGGTTTTACTTAATAATACCGTATATACAGGGATATATTCGCCCTTGTTTTATTTTTGCCCCTTTCGCTGTCATTGTTAGCGGGCGAATTTAGGACTGGGCGAACTCCAATGACTCAAATTATCTTTCTTTATTAAACACAACTGTGTCTTGGCGAATACAAGACGGGGAAAAGCAGTTAACCTTAAACTTAAACACAAAGGCAAATGATTAACAAGAACTATTGAATTAGAATATATTACAATAAATATGCATTATGAATTTCAGAACTTTACATCAGTAAAAAAATAGGAAGGAATGGAAAATGAATAACTGATTTTGATATCAATTTGTTAAAACCAATATATTTTCGCTTTCCTTTAAAAGCCAGCAAAGGAAAGCTTGAAGTGGAATGTAATCCTAAGCTATCAACAACAACAACCTTTACGACGCCAGCTACTTCTGCTGGTGATGTAATAACATCAAAACACACAAACAGCCCGAATAATACTAATAATCATACACCTGGAGGCCACGGACACGGCAACAACATAAAGACAACAAACATACCGGGTAAAAAGGACCCAGGTAAGATATTCCTACTAAATTACATGTACTTACTTACCGTCTTACTTTCTAACTCGTTCATTTTAACCAAACCACCTACTTTCTTTCTAACCCACTCATTCCCTGATTGACCGACTTACTTTCTTACTAATTCTCTTGCTGACTGATTGACTGACTGACTGACTGATTGACTTACTCTATTACTTACTTACACCCTACTCAAGTAATAATACATTTGTACTTGCTAACTCACCGTTTTCTTACTTTGCACAAAGTTAAAGACTTAGTACATGTATATGTTACAGACCCTTTCTGACGATTAACTATTCAGTTTTATGATTGATTGTGTTATCGGTAAATGTTGAATTTTGAGAGAGGAAATAGTTTCACAACGTAGTGTTACAGAATTGGGCTTTATACATTCATAATTTTGTTGTTGTTCTTTTTTGAATTGTTTTTATTTTGTTTTTCGTACACTCGATTAACACGTTATGTGGTAATATCAAATAATTTCAAAACATTTTGTGTATGTTTTTCATTTAATACGAATACGTCCATTTCATTGATTTTTTAAACCTTATTTCAACTCCCTTTTGAGTGATAATCTGTACCTTCAGTTTGTTCACGATTACATTAAAATCACAAGTGCACGTTGAACTTACACATATCTTATCAAGAAATTTTATCGAATGTAAATCGTGATCCTGTATAAACACTAGCTGAAGAAATATATTTGTGATTGAAATATGCAATCGAATACCCTGCTTCTGTAAAATGAAATCAAAATGGAGAATTGCTTTTTTCTGCTTCTCTCGGTGGCGAGTTTCCTAAATAATGGCATGTATCAATGTTTCACTGTGATTTTGCTTAAATTGGTGTATGATTTCTTGAGTTGTTGTTTTTTTTGTTACCGCGACAATCATAATTACGAATAAGGAACAATAATAAATGGTTCGCATTGAATATGAACTTGGTTGGAACGTGGTCAAAAATTTGATCACATGATCCATTGAGGTTTTGGTTTCGTGTAAATGCTTTTGCATTGTAATACTATCAGCTGTACTGACAAGTTGACAAATATAGTAAGCATAAGCGTAAACGTGTGCTTGAGTGAGTGAGTGAGCGACTGGCTGAGTGAGAGAACGAGAGAGACAGATGAACATAGAATATGATATTTACAATATAAGAAGGTTTCATTTGTTTTTCTTAAGCTCTTGGAGAATACACCACATCCAAATGCTATGGCAACCATTTCATGAACTCACAATGTCCAGGATCAGGCAGAGTGATAGCCGTTAAAAAACTACAGTACGGCATGAAGTGGTATATCAGCGATGAGTGTCCCAAAAACATAGAGTCGGTACAACATGTCAATACAACGACATGCTGTCAGTATGAGGAGGGTGATTGTTTAAGAAACATCACAGATTATAATGATAAGTATCTGTACTTATCACGCTTGTCGAGACTACCAGTTATATCACAAAACACTGCTACACCAAGGCAATATATGACATGCACTAACAACAATCGTACTTACTCCAATTATGTTCAAGTTGTCTTTGATTGTGTTGAAGGTAAGATGACTCTTCTGTTTTATACGTTGTGTAAAGAATTTCAAACACAGTATCCAAATAATAAAATGCATTGACTTTTGTTCATGTACATATATGTAAATTTTATCGAATCTGAATGTAAGAGTTCTCTTGGCTTTTTTCTCTATGTTTTTTTTTGGGGGGAGAGGAGGGTATTTTTTTATTGGTGAGGGGAGGGTTCATTTTTTCCAAACCTATGCACCAATTTCAGCATAGCTTTCATTACATTTTAAAGCGTGCGTTAGTGAATACACTTTATCTTCTAAATAAAGAACTGATTTGCCATTTGAGTTAAAATTATACATTTGTTATACCTGATATAGATCAGTATAAGAGTTTTCAAGGAATGATTCCATGTCGTGAAAGAAAACGAGAGTAAACAAAAAAGATTTAGACAAAGACTATGCAGGCTATAATGTGTGAAATTATTTTAAAAAGCAAGCTTACGTATAAAATCTGGAATAAAGTGTATAAAGTTTGTTTCTAGCCCTGATCAATATTTTTTTAAGATTTACAAAAATAATCAGCAGAATATGTTTGGTTTTTGTGTAAAATTAAAATAAGGAAGCATTCAAGAGAAGATGGGAAAAAATGGTGAAAATGTATAGATATTTTAGACATGTAAACAATTTTCTATTGTTACTGCGGTGCATTTAATTTTATGTATTAACAAAGTTGAGCGTTGTACCTCAACTGAATAATTTCGCTCAATAACCGTTAACATACACATAAATAGTGATTTATATTTTATAATTATGATAATTTACAGCAGAGAGAATCAAGAACTTTTGCAGTTATCAGAGGTTTGTATCAGTAAATGGGACCGTTTACTTGTATCGGGTACCTAATTATTCAATTCAAGAGTCTTGCGAGTGTAGATTTGAATCGGCCAGCGATTCGACCATTCAAGTTTTGGCTATTGATGTTCGCCTTCAGCCAGTGTTGTACATTCCAGATAGTAACTATACTGGAGAATGTTTCAATTATTCCACAAATCGTCTAACTTTTAACGATACAAACAATAATTCCAAAGTCCTTGTATGTGAAAATAGAACCATCTATTCGGAATATGAACCTATCTATTCTTCAAGTGGAAATGTGCTGAATGTCTCGTATACGGAAGATGGACCAGAGTCACAACAGATATGGATTCTTGTACAAGGTATGAGTAAAGGTTCTACGTTTTATTAAGAGGGCTTGAATGGTCGTGGTCGTTTTTAGACAATAAGTATCTCACAAAGAAGAAGAGTTCTGTAAAAAGATACTAGAAAAGAAATATTTTAAATTACAAAGCTAAAATATATGGATTTTGTTTTTACTTAATAATACTGTATATACAGGTATATATTCGCCCTTGTTTTATTTTTGTCCCTTTCGCTGTCATTGTTAGCGGGCGAATTTAGGACTTGGCGAACTCCAATGACTCAAATCATCTTTCTTTATGAAACACAACTGTGTCTTGGCGAATACAAGACGGGGAAAAGCAGTTAACCTTAAACTTAAACACAAAGGCAAATGATTAACTCGAACTATTGAATTAGAATATATTACAATAAATATGCATTATGAATTTCATAACTTTACATCAGTAAATAAATAGGAAGAAATGGAAAATGAATAACTGATTTTGATATCAATTTGTTAAAACCAATTTATTTTTGCTTTCCTTGAAAAGCCAGCAAAGGAAAGCTTGAAGTGGAATGTAATCCTAAGCTATCAACAACAACAACCTTTACGACGCCAGTTACTTCTGCTGGTGGTGTAATAACATCAAAACACACAAACAGCCCAAATAATACTAATAATCATACATCTGGTGGCCACGGACACGGCAACAACATAAAGACAACAAACATACCGGGTAAAAAGGACTTAGGTAGGATATTCCTACTAAATTACATGTACTTACTTACCGTCTTACTTTCTAACTCGTTCATTTTAACCAAACCACCTATTTACTTTCTAACCCACTCATTCCCTGATTGACCGACTTACTTTCTTACTAATTCTCTTGCTGACTGACTGACTGACTGACTAACTTACTCTATTACTTACTTACACCCTACTTCACTCAAGTAATAATACATTTGTACTTGCTAACTCACCGTTTTCTTACTTTGCACAAAGTTCAAGACTTAGTACATGTATATGTTACAGACCCTTTCTAACGATTAACTATTTAGTTTTATGATTGATTGTGTTATCGTTAAAGCTGAGAGAGTAAATATTTTCACAACGTAGTGGGCTTTATACATTCATAATTTTGTTGTTGTTATTTTTTTAATTGTTTTTATTTTGTTTTTCATACACTCGATTAACACGTTATGTAGTAATATCAAATAATTTCAAAACATTTTGTGTATGTGTTTCATTTAATACGAATACGTCCATTTCATTGATTTTTTAAACCTTAAAAATATAGTAAGCATAAGCGTGAACGTGTGCTTGAGTGAATGAGTGAGTGAGCGACTGGCTGAGTGAGGGAACGAGAGAGACAGATGAATATAGAGTATGATATTTACAATATAAGAAGGTTTCATTTGTTTTTCTTAAGCTCTTGGAGAATACACCACATCCAAATGCTATGGCAACCATTTCATGAAATCACAATGTCCAGGATCAGGCAGAGTGATAGCCGTTAAAAAACTACAGTACGGCATGAAGTGGTATATCAGCGATGAGTGTCCCAAAAACATAGAGTCGGTACAACATGTCAATACAACGACATGCTGTCAGTATGAGGAGGGTGATTGTTTAAGAAACATCACAGATTATAATGATAAGTATCTGTACTTATCACGCTTGTCGAGACTACCAGTTATATCACAAAACACTGCTACACCAAGGCAATATATGACATGCACTAACAACAATCGTACATACTCCAATTATGTTCAAGTTGTCTTTGATTGTGTTGAAGGTAAGATGACTCTTCTGTTTTATACGTTGTGTAAAGAATTTCAAACACAGTATCCAAATAATAAAATGCATTGACTCTTGTTCATGTACATATATGTAAATTTTATCGAATCTGAATGTAAGGGTTCTCTTGGGGTTTTTCTCTATTTTTTGGGGGAGAGGAGGGTATTTTTTTATTGGTGAGGGGAGGGTTCATTTTTTCCAAACCTCTGCACCAATTTCAGCAAAGCTTTCATTACATTTTAAAGCGTGCGTTAGTGAATACACTTTATCTTCTAAATGAAGAACTGATTTGCCATTTGAGTTAAAATTATACATTTGTTATACCTGATATAGATCAGTATAAGAGTTTTCAAGGAATGATTCCATGTCGTGAAAGAAAACGAGAGTAAACAAACAAGATTTAGACAAAGACTATGGAGGCTATAATGTGTGAAATTATTTTAAAAAGCAAGCTTACGTATAAAATCTGGAATAAAGTGTATAAAGTTTGTTTCTAGCCCTGATCAATATTTTTTTAAGATTTACAAAAATAATCAGCAGAATATGTTTGGTTTTTGTGTAAAATAAAAATAAGGAAGCATTCAAAAGAAGATGGGAAAATATGGTGAAAATGTATAGATATTTTAGACATGTAAACAATTTTTTATTGTTACTGCGGTGCATTTAATTTTATGTATTAACAAAGTTGAGCGTTGTACCTCAACTGAATATTTTCTCTATAACCGTTAACATAAATAGTGATTTATATTTTATAATGATGATTATTTGCAGCAGAGAGAATCAAGAACTTTTGCAGTTATCAGAGGTTTGTATCAGTAAATGGGGCCGTTTACTTGTATCGGGAACCTTATTATTCAATTCAAGAGTCTTGCGAGTGTAGATTTGAATCGGCCAGCGATTCGACCATTCAAGTTTTGGCGATTGATGTTCGCCTTCAGCCAGTGTTGTACATTCCAGATAGTAACTATACTGGAGAATGTTTCAATTATTCCACAAATCGTCTAACTTTTAACGATACAAACAATAATTCCAAAGTCCTTGTATGTGAAAATAGAACCATCTATTCGGAATATGAACCTATCTATTCTTCAAGTGGAAATGTGTTGAATGTCTCGTATACGGAAGATGGACCAGAGTCACAACAGATATGGATTCTTGTACAAGGTATGAGTAAAGGTTTTACGTTTTATTAAGAGGGCTTGAATGGTCGTGGTCGTTTTTAGACAATAAGTATCTCACAAAGAAGAAGAGTTCTGTAAAAAGATACTAGAAAAGAAATATTTTAAATTACAAAGCTAAAATAAATGGATTTTGTTTTTCCTTAATAATACTGTATATACAGGGATATATTCGCCCTTGTTTTTTTTTTGCCCCTTTCGCTGTCATTGTTAGCGGGCGTATTTAGGACTGGGCGAACTCCAATGACTCAAATTATTTTTCTTTATCAAACACAACTGTGTCTTGGCGAATACAAGACGGGGAAAAGCAGTTAA
Source organism: Magallana hongkongensis (assembly GCA_015776775.1). Taxonomy (NCBI): domain Eukaryota; kingdom Metazoa; phylum Mollusca; class Bivalvia; order Ostreida; family Ostreidae; genus Magallana; species Magallana hongkongensis. Next base: position 28,419,766 of record CM027471.1, on the reverse strand, counting down.
CCTTAAACTTAAACACAAAGGCAAATGATTAACTCGAACTATTGAATTAGAATATATTACAATAAATATGCATTATGAATTTCAGAACTTTACATCAGTAAAAAAATAGGATGGAATGGAAAATGAATAACTGATTTTGATATCAATTTGTTAAAACCATTATATTTTCGCTTTCCTTTAAAAGCCAGCAAAGGAAAGTTTGAAGTGGAATGTAATCCTAAGCTATCAACAACAACAACCTTTACGACGCCAGCTACTTCTGCTGGTGGTGGAATAACATCAAAACACACAAACAGCCCAAATAATACTAATAATCATACATCTGGAGGCCACGGACACGGCAACAACATAAAGACAACAAACATACCAGGTAAAAAGGACCCAGGTAAGATATTCCTACTAAATTACATGTACAGCCTACTCCGGATAAATTGAAATTCAGGGGACCATGCAAATTATTTCAATATATCCGTATTTCAATATAAGCGAAATTGACTGACGTGAAGCCGCCATTTTTGAAAGTTCAATCCCGATGTAAGCATAAAAAACTAAACCCGAACAAATTATTAGAACATCATTTATCTATTACAATAAACAAATTACATGGAACATTAGTCCTTGAAAGTTTGATTAAAATTATATCCGAAAGTTTTGTATGTTTCATTTTGTTACTATCTTAAACTTTATCATAATCTCGGATCGCATTCTTTTACATTTTAGAAAAACGTTAGAGAAAAATCACCACACTCAAACGCTTCAAATATTGTTGAACGCTTGTATATCATCGTAAGTGTACACGCGATAATCTCAAAATCCTTAGCTATTTCGAATTTAGGCTTTGTTCTTTCATCAATAGCCATAACTAGTTTGTATTTAGCGTCCGGAGATAAGGTATTTCTTTTCCGTGGGGTTTCCATATTACGTCTAGCCTCAATACATCCGTATTCGTAAAAACAAAAAATTAAACAGTTAATAAATTTTACTTTTTAATAAAAGTATTAAAACACACATGAAAAGAACTTATCAATTCACACCTTTGTATATCAGTCTGGCATAATTACTGTCACCAACCGTGACGACAGCCGCCAGGGAGAACTTCAATATAACCGTTATAAAAACAACTAATTATCACCTTTGGGGACCGATCAGTGGCTTCAATATAAGCGATATTTCAAAATAACCGATTTCATTATATCCGTGAAATCAATGCAAAGAATATGAGAGGTAAAAACTGGGGATTTATTTCTATTTCAAAATAAGCGGAATTTCAAAATAAGCGAGTTCAATATAAGTGGAGTAAGCTGTACTTACTTACCGTCTTACTTTCTAACTCGTTCATTTTAATCAAACCACCTACTTACTTTCTAACCCACTCATTTCCTGATTGACCGACTTATTCTCTTACTAACTCTCTTGCTGACTGACTGACTGACTGACTGACTTACTTACTCTATTACTTACTTACACCCTATTTCACTCAAGTAATAATACATTTGTACTTGCTAACTCACCGTTTTCTTACTTTGCACAAAGTTCAAGACTTAGTACATGTATATGGTACAGACCCTTTCTGACGATTAACTATTCAGTTTTATGATTGATTGTGTTATCGGTAAATGTTTTTTCGTTCGGCTGTTGTTGTTTTTTGTTTTTTTTGTTTTTTATGGGGGGGGGGTATGTTTTGTTTTTGTTTCTTTTTTGTTCTTGTTTTTTTTTGGGGGGGTGTTCTGTTTTTGTTTGTTTGTTTGTTTGTTTGTATGGTTTTTTTTTAATCCAAGTAATGAAATAACTATATAAAAATCCTAAGCCCTTTCATTCAAACATCTGTTCGCTGCATTTGATGTCTTTATATAATTTGTTGATTGCGAAGTTCTGCAAATTCCGATCACGTGGAAAATGGAAGTGGATCCTCAGCCCGAGGCAATTAAATCAGTTGTATGTTGAAAATGGTTTTGTTTTTAGAATTTCTTAACGCATTCCATGTACCCTTGTCAGTTAAAATGTTGTACACATCCTCCAAGACTTGCAAAATCCATGGCCACAAATAATACCAGAATGAGTAAAAAAAACTTCTCGAATGATTGAAATATTCTTTGTTGAAATTTTTGCAGTGATATATTCCCGGGGTGAATAAAATATCGTATCATATTATTAAACAAAATATTACCCATCAGTTTTTAATATTTTCAAACACTTCAGTTTTTTCAAATTTTTAAAGAATATTTTTCTGTAGTATTATTTTTCGTCCAGCTAAGAGGAGGGCGGTAGAAAACGCAGCGTTGTACACTGTTATTTGAGTAGCCGCATTGGCGGCTCTATTAATCATTATGGCGGGGGTCTTCATTACAAGAACCAGAGGGTTTGTCTGTCTTCACTTCTACCTGTCAATCATTACGCTTGTATGTAAAAGCTTATCTTATATCATCGTTGAATTGCGAACCTAGGAATTTACCAATACATCAATAACAGCTAGATAGGCGTCCTAGGTACCATATGACACAAAGCGTATTTGAATTTGGAACGTTAACAGTGATATTTTTTAAAATTCCTTTGAAAAATTTGGATCGGAGCAAAAGCGCTTATAGGGTTATGAAAGCAATTGGGTGTTGTTAAATTTATAGAACAATCGGAGTGCTTAAGCTTTTTAATGTACGTAATATTTAAAAATCTAAGCATTGTTCCTTGTGAATTGCTTCCCAATTTGCCATTGTCATCTTTATGAAAACCGTTTTAGTTATATTAACTATGCTTTAACTAATATAAATAATTATATGTATATAATATTGTACATACATAGGTTTAGATGAATCTTGTATATTGTGCATTATAATTTTTAGGTCAGTAAAACGTCGTCGGAAAGTAAATGCGATCATGGTGCGCTCCGATTCATTCTGTAAATGCTAGTGTCACATGTCTCACACTGGAAAAACTCCCACAAAAAATAATTGGTCAAGAAAATTTGGGCTACACCGATCATTTGTACTAAATAAAAGCGAGGCTCAGCATTATTTCATCTCATTTGGATAGCTGCCTTCAACGTCACAAATGTGGATTAAGCGGAAAGTATCGGGGAACCTATTTCTATGGATTTATGTGTTTGTGGATATATTATAGTACATATTGGTTTGTATTATCCAAGATTCGTATTAGACTTCTGTTTGTTTTTTGTTTTTATTTCATTTATGGGCCCTTCATTTTGGAGGCGTTTAAATAAAAGACGGTTTTAATTTCGCGTCTAGGATAATGGCGTGCCGGTCATTTTCAAAATCATGCCAGTTTACTGGTAATTTTCTATACAGTATGTATATTAATTATGATTAATATAAGATTTCACAATAACTGTTCATTTTTGACTTATCTTACTATTGCATGTAAATTTTGTATGAAAAACATAGAATGCTAGACAAGAATTGTGATGTCATTTTTGCTTTACTTGCATTTGTCTCCCTCACACACATATGTATATAGATTCATGTATATGCACATAAATATCAGAATAATTTATTAATTAACAGATTCAAAGAATTATTTTTTTGCATTTTTTTTTATTTGTAAGTAATCTGTGTAAAAAAAAGCAATTATAATGAAATACAATGTATTTCAATGAAAACTGATTGTTAATAAACAACAAGTGTATAGTTAAATATAGTTGAAAACAATTTAAGATTTAATTGAAAACATGTGAAATTCATCTATGTAACTGTAAAAGTTAACAGTAACCCACAAAAACAGTTTGTCTTCAACTGTTTAAAAAAAAAAAACTGTGGTAGTGTTTATACAGATATTGTAATGTTTTAATAGCGTCAAGTTCACATGAATGAAATGTAAAAATAATTTGCTCTCCACTATAAAATGCTACTTCTTCACATCTTCTAAGCAGCATTTCTTTCTACAGTACCTATCTACGAGGACCTAAAAAATAAAAATATCAACAACAAACCACTGAAGGTGTAAGGTGAATTTTTGTGATGTTTAACACGTAGAGTAACTCTATCCATGTAGGAAAACCTTTTTGTCCTTCAGTTAAACTAAAAATTAAAAGTCCAGTAATATTCATAAAAATGGCCGTTAAACATTTTCAAACATATAAATTTTGGTAATTTTTTTCCCCTAAACTTGAACATTAATATTTTGAAATACCACTGTTTTTCAAATCCTGACAAGTTACCAAGAACTGTTCAGCATGTATGATATGGGTGAATAACATGTACAGTACATGTTTTTACACTCTTTTCACACTGGTCTTACATAAGGTGGATTATATGTACATGTATGTTAATGCTAGTGTCAGATGTCGAATGTTTCTGACCTTCCCATGCATAGGTTATGGAGCTGAAAAAATTGTAGTCACATTAAACATTTTAATTTAATTTATACATTTCTCTCTCTCTCTCTCTCTCTCTCTCTCTCTCTCTCTCTCTCTCTCTCTCAAAACAAGGGGCAATACTGGCCAGTATTATAACATTCATTTCAACTAATATTGCATCATATCTAATCAACATGCATTTCTTAACTGCAATTCTTGGCTGAAATGGAATAGAATTGATCAAAATCTGCTGTATTAACATTTTTTAATTATTGATTCCTAGATTAGCTAGAAACTGTGTCTTCATGTAATCTACACTTTGTATCATTGATAAAACTGTTGCCCCAGATAATGTTAGGATAGCCAACCTTGAACCCTCTCAAAAATGTTTTACTATCATTATTTGATTCATAACTCTTCAAAAATTATCAAATCGGTTTTTCCCAGAGCTAGAACAATCCAATCATTCACTGTCAATATCACATTATAAAGATCATCATAAAACTACCAGCACCGATTACATGTACCGGTATATCAGAAATTATCATGAGGATAATCAAGTAAACATAAAAAAAGATATTTAAAATAAGATAGAAATTACTTGTTTGGGGTTTTCACTTTGATGTTGAAATCTTCAGGCGCCATACTTCTTACATCAGCATAACTGTAGGGAGAGAAAACCTCAGTTGAAAATGTAATTTTCCTAATCTCGGCCCATGATATGAAAATTGTGTATAATGAAAACAGCTACAGTAAAACTCGGCTATCGCAAAGTGCTAGGGACCAATGGAATTTTTTCGTTATATCTGTAAATCGTTATATCTGTATAACATATTCATAATATTATTTACAGCACATTGACTGTATACCGTTTTTCTTTCACTATAGACAATAATTTTTGCTAATTGAGGCATAAATAAAAATAAATTACTTTGATACTTTTAATATTCGGATTGTGAATTTAAAACAAATTATATGAAAATAGATTCATTCGAAATATTTTTTTAAATGGTAGTGCTATCTTTTTTAAACTATAAAGAAATTCGTTATAAAGGTGTTAAATTTTGTTACTATTTACTTCTACGATACTCAAAATCAGTTCGCTATATTTGTAAATTCGTTATATCCAAATTCGTTATAACCGTAATATTTTGCAAAAATTTGTTAAGAATTTCACCGAGGACAAAAACACTTCGCTTTATCCGAGAATTCGCTATATCCGTGTTCCTTCTAAACGAGTTTTCCTGTATTGTATACAGGGAAATATTTGCCCTCGTTTTATTTTTGCCCCTTTTGTCCCCATTGTCAGTGGATGAATTCATGTGTAAGACTCATGTTACACTTTTTAAAAACAACTGTGTCTGGGTAAAATCAAGACGGGGGAAAAACTGTTTGCAAGTTTGAAGGGCTAAACGGGGCGAAAATAACCCTGTATACAGTTGACCCCTGTCCATTCAAGGCCATGATTCTAAATATCATTTCTACATTTAACTAGCAAAACAATGAAGTTTGTGAATGTCAACAGTACAAATATCTACCGAGATTGATTCCAGCTATTTCGTATTATATTTCCCACTATAGCAATCATTGCAGAAAAGTTTATATAGCCCGCTAACGCGGGTTACGTATTTTTACTGCAATGACGCTAGCTTCATATCCCGCTTAGTATCCGCAAAGCGTGCATGGCGTCCTAAGAGTTTTGACTTTACGATCACGGCGTGCCTACTGCACTGACTGCGTACACAAGACGTTCTTTACTTATGGGAATATACATTTTTTTTGAACGCGAAACAACAAGAATTTTGAACTTTATAACAAGTAAATAATTTTAAAAAAAACATGTTTTTGTTTGTTTTAATGACATAAGAATAAGGTTATTGAAACATCACTTTTGAAATAATATGTGACAAGTCAAAAATTCTGGTAGACGTGTCTACAAAAATAACCGTTATTAGCTGCTAGAAAACATGAATGGATAGTAATAAAAAAAACATTGCATGAATTACATGATAGAATAGGTCCTGATATAACCCCAGACGTTGCTTTTTACATGGTTATCCACATCAGGTTTGATAATACTATATTTCTTGCTATAGTACAACAACCATTGTTCAAGATGTGTGGTCTGGCTTACATCGCACTAGAAATACCGAAGAGGTGCGTTATAGATGTCAATGAACACAGAAGAAACGCCATGAGAGTGCGATAATCGCAGCAACAGCTCTTTAGGGGAATGATAAACAACAGATTTATACGCTGCGGATGCGTACGCCAGTAAGAGCGCGCTTGAGACCCGGCAGTCACTGTGTCTCTGTGCAAGCGCAATTGACTAAGTACTGCGTCTAAGCTCCGATTAAGTGCGTTACTTGAGAGCGACAGCGAAGCTATAGTGGTTCTGTTGGAGACCTTACGACGCTGTCACAGCGACCCGACTTAGATTCTATCGATTGTTTATCAGAACGCAGAGCCAAGACTCGTACTTGTGCATTCTCAAAGTGCGCACCGTCGCATGGCATTTTTGCAATCCCAACGTGACAAATGAAGATGCCGCTGTGCTGTTGCTACGCTGTAGGATACCCTTCTGCGTGTATAAGCACTTAGGCGTTTTTGATGTGCAACGGGATCACTGAGGACGCAGTCAAGGTGCAATTCCTGTAATTAAAGAACATTTAGACATTTATAATCTCTATATTAATATGAAAAATACTGAAAATAAATTATCGACAGTAGAAATTTTAACTATAAATGTAATATATCTCTGCTAAACTAAACTTATAATACTAAAACTGTGAACATTGAAAATAAAAAGAAATTACAATTTTGTTTCACTACTTTATTCTGTTTCTGGTCCTTAACTATGTACTTTTTTTCAGGACAGTAAACAGAGGAAGGGTTGCAGCTACAGGTAGCAAGGGACAGTTTCACATATAGTACCCCTCAATATTTTAGTAAAAATGTGTTACTGTATTTGAAGGCCTGTATGTACTATGAAAATTAGTGAATTGATTATAGGTGATAATTTTATGATAGCGGGAAGTCATTCCTGTCTATTTATGTAAAGCGTGTAGGTCTCATAGTGTTATAGGGAGTGCTTGGGAGTCAGATGCGAACCGATGGCTGTTGACAGGTGTGCTCACTTGTCATGCAAGAAGAAAGTAGGTCAGACGGTAAGTGAAATAGTGTGAAAATGACATGGATGGGAGGTGGGGCGGCACAGACTGGCAGGGAGGGGACATGTTAGACTACAGGTTGCACCCTATCCCGGGGGTCATATCTCTGCAGGGAATACGGTAGGGTGGGGTCTAAATGGGCCAAAATGGGTAAATTTTTAACATTACACAGGGGGGTCAATTAGACATTTTATTAGACCAGAAAAAGATATGGGTGTCATTTTCGGTAAATTTTTAACCTTAATGTCCTTCCTTAAGTCTAATAGGTAGTTATAAGTAATTTTGATCCAGGTGCAAATTATATTTTTTCCGTAACATAGTGCTAAATAGGGGTACCCCTACCCCACAATTTCATGCATCAAAAAACTGTCCCCTGCTACCTACAGTTCACTGCCTGGTATTTGCGTCTATAGCCCTATAGCCTGCTTTAAGTGCCTGCTTGTACTTATGGAAGGAAATCGTAAATATGTCTTTGGCTTTACGATACTCTCAGTTCTAGGAAACCACTGTATCACAGGAATAATTCAAAAACCTAGCTAGTAGGACACAGGCTTTGTCTAATGAAGTTTAAAAGCAGAACTTATTACGGTGAATAATTCGTAAAAACCTTTAGATGTGCCTGGTATTTGGGTAGTTGCATTTTATGATTCATTCTATCACCAAAAAAAACACATACTATATAATGCAAAATAAATGAAATTTATATTTTGACCTCTGGAGATACTGTCATTACATTTGATGTTTGTACATCTGAAGAGTTATAATAATTCTAACTGGTTATAATGGATCTGCCAAAGTTATATCTAAATTAAAAAGGTTTCTACGATGGATTAATAAATAAAACTTATTCAATGTGACAATTAAAGTATGTCTGTCCCGATTAAACCACGACCATGTTTCCAACGGCATGCAGACAGTTTTTGTGGCAAAAATGGGATTTCTTTGGGCGACGGTCGGTAGTTCATCAGCTGATGTCTTTGTGGATATCTCGTATTTCCTCTGCCGAACAATTTTCTCTCCGTCGGGCTAAGTTAATTTTTTTTCGCTTCAGTGGTCGATTCCTCCAGTTGAACCAGCCGTTGAATATTCCTCGAGCATTAAATGATCATCTTCCGACCGTCGGCAGACAGTTCATTGTCGACATTTAGGCAGTTGGATTTTTCTTAAAGTCATCGATTGACGACCGAATATTAATCAAGGGGCGACTGGTCTGATGGACGATTGACCTTATACGGATCGTTAAACATCTACCGTCTATCGCTTGATAAGCGCTGGCCAGGCGCTTTTGTAGCGGCCGACCGTAAAAATTTACCTGTTGCCGAACACATGATGATCGGTCAACTATTCGCTGATTATTTAAATTCAAACTTTTGAAGTTATCGGTTTTTCAAGGACTTCATGTCAACGCTCCGTGCCGTCGTTTGATATACCAGTATTAATGTTTAGCATTGCGAATGTGTTCGATAAGAACATATGTTCAATTAATTCAGATAATTGTAGTTTTCTCTCTTTTTAATTAAGTCAGTTATAGATAAATTAGCAATACATCTTTTTTTCCTTATCTTATTTTTCATTTTTGTTGGATTTTTTGGATAAATCAATTTACATTATTTGAGATTTATTGATGTCTAACCATCTAACAATACATTGGCAATCATCAAAGGAGACAATCCTTTATTGTTCTAGGAAAATGAAGCAAATATTAATTAAATTCTGAAGTCTGTTGTACATCAGCCAACCTACTACTGTATATTTTATTCCGCCTCCACTATTTGTCCGTTGCAAACCTTTATATTCCTTTTTGCAGCTATTTTTGATGTGCAATCTGTGGTTAAAGAAACTTAGTGTAAAGTTATTCACTCCAGCTGTTACTAATTGCTAAGGCAAAAGATTTAAAGTGTGCTATAAACTTTTTTTCAAAATCTTCCCTACCTTTTAATATCTAGAAGACAAACTATATAATTCTAATGCAATTTTGTTTTGGACTCTGTGTTATAAAGATGAAAATAAATGTATATTAATTTGTTACTTTCTGGGTTTTTGCAGGCAGGATAATCTCTCTCTCTCTCTCTCTCTCTCTCTCTCTCTCTCCCTCTCTCTCTCTCTCTCTCTCATACACGTCTAATTTTCATATTTTCTAATTTAATTGAATGACTTTAATAATCGTTACGAGATACATCACACAGTAATATTTGTAGAAATTTTTAAGGTCTTCCGTTTCCAACGGAAGACCTAATAGTGATTGTAAGGTTTTTTAAGGTCTTCCGTTTCCAACGGAAGACCTTTTAGTGATTGTAATGTTTCTTATTATTATTATTATTTTTTTTTTCCTTTTTTTGTCCACAAGATTTCTTAGAGATGGCTGGATGGATTTTCTTGAAATTTTCTGGACTGATAGAAAATGATAATATCTCTAGGCGTTTTTTTCATTTTTTCAAAATTCACTTCCTGTCGACCGTTTCCTGTCCCGCGGAAAAAGCTTGTATCAACGAGATCTCAGAAACGGTAAGGACTTGAACATCCAAACTTTGAGGGATGATAGACCTATAGTTGTAGATGTGTTTAAACTATTTTGTTTTGTTCGTCGTAACTTCCGGTCGTCACCGGAAGCACTTCAAAAATAACTACTTTTTCGCATAAAATTCCTTTTCCATAAAATAAATATATAAGTTTAAATATATGCATAGGTTATCCATACGATGTTAACTCAACAAAAAAATTCTACTTCCGGTGAGATATCTCAAATATCTCAGGTAGCTTTTTTGAAACACATTTTGTACAAACGAGATCTCAGAAACTATAAGTGATCAAACCACAAAACTTTCATAGATGATAGACATTTGATTGAAGATGTGTTTAACCGGTTTCGTTTTGTCTTCCGTCACTTCCGGTCCACACAGGAAGAGTTCAAACAAATCGAACTGTTTATCAGTTTAACTTTTTACCATTGATATTTGTAGTGTGCTGGATGAAAAATGAAGTACAAAGGGCAAGTATACAAGAAATATTGAATACAATTTAGATTGAGCACTTCCGTTTGTCCGTTTCCTGTCCCGCGTTGAAAAAGCTTGTATCAACGAGATCTCAGAAACGGTAAAGACTTGAACATCCAAACTTTGAGGGATGATAAACATATAGCTGTAGATGTGTTCACATTATTTTGTTTTGTTCGTCGTAACTTCCGGTCGTTACCGGAAGCACTTCAAAAATAACTATTTTTTCGCATAAAATTCCTTTTCCATAAAATAAATATATAAGTATAAATCTATGCATAGGTTGTCTATGCGATGTTAACTCAGCAAAAAAATTCTACTTCCGGTGAGATATCTCAAATATCTCAGGTAGCTTTTTTGAAACACATTTTGTACAAACAAGATCTCAGAAACTATAAGTGATCAAACCACAAAACTTTCATGGATGATAGACATTTGATTGAAGATGTGTTTAACCGGTTTTGTTTTGTCTTCCGTCACTTCCGGTCCACACAGGAAGAGTGCAAACAAATAAAGCTTTTTATCAGTTTAACTGTTTTCCTTTGATATTTGTAGTGTAGTCGATGAAAAATTAAGTAGAAAGGGCAAGTACAAAAAAAATATTAATTACAATTTACATTGAGCACTTCCGTTTGTCCGTTTCCTGTCCCGAGACAAAAAACCTTGATTCCTGGAGATCTCAAAAACAGTAACGACTTGAACGATCAAGCTTTGTGGGATGATAGACCTATGTATGTACATGTGTATACACTATTTTGTTTTGTTCGGCGTAACTTCCGGTCGTCACCGGAAGCACTTCAAAAATTTGTTTTATTCATTTTACATAAAATGAAAATATCAGTATACAATCTTACATATGTCATCTATATAATGTTAAATTGGCAAATAAATTTTACTTCCGGTGAGATATCTCAAATATCTCTATGTAGCTTTCCCTTTTACAAATTTGATGTCCACGAGATTTCCGTCATTGTAAGTGATTGAGACACGAATCTTTCATGATTGATAGAATTTTGATTGGGGATGTGTTTAACGGGTTTAATTTTGTCAACTGTCACTTCCGGTTATTACCGGAAGGGTTCAAACAAATCCTGTTTTTAACAATTTTAACTGACTTTCTTGGAATTTCATCTAGCCTGATAAACAGTGATGTACACTAAGCAAATGTACGAGAAATACCAGCTTTTGTTTTTATTAATCACTTTCGTTCGTCCGTTTCGGTCCCGAGACAAAAAATATTGTTCCAAAGAGATCTTAGATTTGGCAGAGACGTGAACAACCAAACTTTGAGGAAAGATTGACATATGATTCTTCAAATGGTTAACATTTTTGTTTAGTTCGGCGTTACTTCCGGTCGTCACAGAAAGTACTTCAAAAACTGAATTCTTTTTCATTCTCGTTGTTTTACATGTAAGTAACGTCTGGATATATTATTCACAATAATTATCATATCCACTTTTTTTCTATGTGAGAGAAGCAATGTCTTACAGTTAAATTGATGCATGTATATCAAAACGGAAGACCTTTTTGTTGCTTTTGCAACAAGAGTCTAGTTATTATTATTATTTTTTTCCCAGTTTTTGTCCACAAGATTTCTCAGAGATGACTGGATAGGTTTATGTGAAATTTTCTGGAACGAAAGAGAATGACAATATCTCGAGGCGTTTTTTTTCATTTTGTCAAAAATCGTTTCCGGTCGTCCGTTTCCTGTCCCGCGTTGACAAAGCTTGTACCAACGAGATCCCAGAAACGGTAAAGACTTGAACATCCAAACTTTGTGGGATGATAGACCTATAGTTGTAGATGTGTTTAAACATTTTTGTTTTGTTCGGCGTAACTTCCGGTCGTCACTTCCGGTCGTCACCGGAAGCTCTTCAATTTTTTTTGTTTTTACGTATTTAATTTATTTTCCATAGAATAAAGATATTAGTATAGATCCTTACATAAGTCATCTATACAATGTTAAATAAACAAAAAAATTCTACTTCCGGTGAGATATCTCGATTATCTCAGGAAGCTTTTTTAAAACATATTTTGTACCCGAAAATTCTCAGGTACTGTACGTGATCAAGACACGAAACTATCACTAATCATAGACATTTGATTGAAAATGTGTTTAAACAGTTTCATTTTGTCTTCCGTCACTTCCGGTCCACAGCGGAAGAGTTCAAACAAATCAAACTGTTTATCCGTTAAACTGTTTTTATTTGATAGTTTTAGCTATTTCGATGAATAATAATGTAAAATAGGAAAATAACAAGATATAAAAAATTTAAATTTTATTAAGCACTTCCGTTTGTCCGTTTCCTGTCCCGAGACAAAAAAAAATATATCGACGAGATCTCAAAAACGGTAACGACTTCAACAACCAAACTTTGTAGGATTATAGACCTGTGTACGGACATGTGTTAACACTATTTTGTTTCATCCGGCGTAACTTCCGGTCGTCACAGGAAGTACACCAAATTCTGATTTTTTAAAAATATGTTGGTTATTTAGCATGGAAGTAACATTTTAGTTATAAAAATACAAGAGGTCATCCACACATGGTAAAAAAAACCTTAAAAAGATCTACTTCCGGTGAGACATCTTAAATATCTCAGGTAGCCTTCTTTTTTTAAAAAAAAACTACACCCAGGATCTCAAAAACTGTGAGAGATCAATACACAAAACTTGAATGGATAATGGACATTTGAATGAACATGTGTTTAACGGGTTCCGTTTGGTCGTACGTCACTTCCGGTTTTCACTCGAAGTGTTTAAGCAATAAAAGTTGGGGTTTTTTTAACATTAGAATTTTTTTAACATTTTACTCAATGTGATGAACAAAAACGCATCATAGGTAAATGTACTAAAATACGTATTTACAATTTCTTAATCACTTCCGTTCGTTCGTTTCCGGGCCCGAGATAAAAACCTTTTCTCAACGAGATATTATACCTAACAAAAACTTGAACATCCAAACTTAGAGGAAAGACAAGGCAATGTATGAAGATATGTTTACTATGTTTTGTATGATCCGGCGTAACTTCCAGTCGTCACAGAAAGTACTAAAAAAATGACGTTTTGTCTTTTTGTTTTGTTTATTTCTTGGGAATTCCTTAACGGTATAAATTATATCCATTTTCTGTTTACAAGAGAAATGAACTTTTTGTACAGATTTATACATCAGGAACGGAAGACCTTTTTGTTGCTATAGCAACAAGAGTCTAGTTTATATATATTTTTACATTTTATGAAAATCTATAAACCATTAACTACATAATTGTATCTTTAAATGGTTGATATTTACTGCTGTGTTTCTGTGAAACAGCTATTCAAGGAAATTTTAATTTTGTCGCTCAGGTGATTTTTGTGTCATCTACACGTGTATGACATATCATAGGATTGTTAAGTCGTTATGAATAGATATTAGAGTTGAGATAGTTCTACATGTACATAAAAGTGTTCTACAAACTTTTCCGATAATTGTGAGCGGATTCTGTACAAACTGAAAGAAAATAAAAAGAAATCAAATACAATTCCTGTTCAATTTATACTAATTAACGATTTTGGGAAAACTCGCAACTCTGATGAATACCGAATTAACCAATATTCGCATTCTGCGTTCTGTACTGTGTTCAAGTAAATTACACTTAACATTATATAATTTTCGGGGACCAAATTGAATATGATGTGGTAAAAATAACCATAAATCAAAACAAATAGATAAAACATAAAAAAAATAAACTCTATCACAACGCATAAAAAATAATATAATAAAAAAAAAAGTTTGATTGATGATTCTAATTACAAATAAACATACCACATATTCATTATGTATTTTTCCCTTTATATTGTTTGCCTGTATGTTTTTAAAAATATATTTAAAACGCGAAGCAAATTAACTTTTGTTCTTGCATACGTTTAAAAATGTAATTAAATAAGACGAAATCAACCAGACGCTCTCTCTAAGCGCAAATCTTCAAAGCGCTAGGTAGACTGAGCTTATCATAGTTTCGCTGAAACTCACATCTTCTTATTTCGTAATTGACCCCAGTAATCAATGGATCTCCATGCGTGTCCTTATAAAACTGCAACCATCAATAAAGATAAGCGGATGACAATTTATTTTCCCAACCCACAATGATGGCTCGAATTCTCCGAAAACCACCGCTTATTCTAATCCTTAGGCATATCACATTAATGTCTAGCATTTAAAAGACACGTTATAAGACCTAAGATTGACAGTTGGTATACATGTACTGCAAACTAACTTTATATAGTTTGTTGAAGTTTTCAATATAATTTTGAGACGAGTGAAGTTATATCAAAAGTTATATTTGATGTAGGAAGTTTTGTTTAAATATGCCTACAGTCTCCGTTAGGAAAAAAGTAAACAAATCTCAAATTAACCCATTCTTGTCTTATATTAAATTTTTGTACATGTTCAATCGTCTATCAATTTTCATATACAGAAAGACAAGTCTCAAACACTATTTATTCCTAGAATTCCGTTTTTTTAATTAAAATGAATGCATTTTTTGAAACACAGGAGAGATATGAAATTATATGCTTTTAATGAAATAGTGAACATTACAAAAATGAACATGTAAAACTATATAATGATAATTTCGACTTCAGAACTGTGCTCAGTTAAGAAATAATCTCTTATTTCTACTTTGCTCATAAATACGTTTTAAAAAATGCTGTTTATTCGCAATATTATTAGTTATTCTGATTTCTCAAAAAATAATGGTGAACGAAATTTTCTTGCTCTAACAGTATATATAACAAAAACGTTATTGATGCGTGACAATTAAATAATGCAAAAACGGATTTTAACCCCCATGTAACCCATTGACTATTTTTAATTACTAAATATATAAAGCATAAAGACTTTATCACAAATTCATAAGCAGCTTTATAGATTAATGAGGTAACATGTAACCAGATTACCACCAGCGACTGGAATGTTTCCTCAATGACTCTTAGCCCGCAAGAGAGCGGTTTGCACATACTTGTATATTGTGCATCTGCATGTCAATGCAAAGTGGTCCTGCGAATAAATTTCTGTCATAATCCAAAGTAAAAAACAAGATCGAATTTACTAATATCATTTATGAACTTAATCATGTTAACTACTTTTACTGTGAAAAGACTGAAAATCATTTGCCGACAATTACAAACCTTTGAATTGTCTCTTTTAAGAAGTTAAGAGGCTTTTTACCTTAATTTGTCCTAAATGGACATTAAGTTGTGCAATTGTGTATAGAAATTGAATAATATTACAAACAATGCTTGTCTGCGATTCCAGTGATCGAACCTTCTGACTATAATTTCCAGTTTTAGAGAAAAAAACACATACCACAAAAAAGCATTTATGCATAAAACACTAATTTGATTTATCAAATAGTTCTTCAAACATGTAAATCCATTTATACAATGTTTCGGATATGTTTTAAGTTTTTATAATACTCTGTATCAAAATGCAGTCGTTGGTAATATTCATCCCTTGTCCTGTTAAAAATAAGATGAAATTTATTGGCAAAGAACCCCGGTCGACGAGCAAGAAGAGGGAGATCTCTAACTCCAAATATACAGATCATTCTAATGTATTTACCATTACATGGTAAAGAGTTGGGGGGTTTCCCAGTTTTTAAACCGAGAAAGAAAAGGTTTTTGTACACCATAATCTGTTTCCAGATCTCCTATAAAAATAACTTGTATATTAGTATCCTTCTCATGAAAACCTGATACTACTATGATGTTGATGTTTTAAAATTTGTGTATCTATTTCATATTGACATCAGTAAAAGCAGTAATGAAATTTTGAGTTTTAAAAAAAAAAATCAAGGTTTGTCAAGGTTTGTAATGCGAACATTTTAACCACAATATAAAAAAAATCATAAAGTGACCTAGACAATGCCAATAGCTCTTTTTTACTGAATTGTATTGAATTGAATTATTGTTTTACTTTTCTCTTTAGTTTCTCTTACCTTTAAAACTTCCTGGAATTCCAAGATTAGGATTGTGAATTAGTGTGGCGAAGTATGTCTCATCTGGAATTTTTGTTTTGTTTACCCAAGTTAGAAAATCAGCAGCTACACTATTGTTGACGAGGTATTCCACAAACTTTCTATTAAGTGTGACGTGAACTGATCCCTTAACTGGATGAATATTATGGGGAGGCTTTTCTCCAATTTCCCATCTGTCTTTGTTAGCCCTTTGAAAAAAGATAAATTCATGCTTTGACATGGAATTATTTTTAATTAACAGTTCTTGGTTGAGAAGATTACAAACCTTTTGATTGTGCCTCCCCCATCATTGGAACCATTATAAACTTTTAATATTTTCACTAATTCATAATTTGTACGCAGTGGAAACTCCCGACCAGTTAAGTTAATGAAATATTTCCATTTTGAAAATGATAAAAGATCTTTCATTCACGAGCGTTCGCTAGTACTGTTCCTATTTTCCCCCATTCCACCTCCATTCTTTTAGATGCCAACTTCACATTTGGAAAGCATTGTGCAATGCACGAGAATTCATTAAACACGTTTTCGGTGGTTTTTCTGTCAACGTGAACGCAGTAAGCATTTTGTGGGCGGTATGTGGCTCTCAGAAGAATCTCGAATTGTTCTGGGCTTTCGTAAACAAGAATACTATATGCAATTGGGAAATCTCTCTCCTCTTGGGTTAAAGAATCCATTATATATCCTCTTGATAAAATGAAACTGTTACACTCGTTCGTTTGATTGCAAAACGTTGGTGATTTGTTTGTAGTATTCAGGTTACGAACTCTCTCAGTTTCTTTCGAGTTTTGTTGAAACAGCAAACTACAATCTACATTTGATAAATGTCTGTCTATGTCAAAGTTTTGAAGTCCAGTATTTCTTTCGATGATTTTTGATGACTTGTTTTGATACAAAGGTGAAAAGGAATAATCAAATCGTGGTCCATTATTGAAAACCTTGATTATCCGTTGCAAGAATTGATCTTTAGTTGTACCTCTATCCGGTTCGTCTGTAACGTTTTGGCTCGTCCAAGTAATAACCGATTGAATTCCGTTTCTTTTTTCTGAGCAAGAATTGTTCATCAACATTGTAAACATGATAATACAAATACCTAGTAGCACATAAAATATCCACATTGTTTTGTTTGTAAGTTGTAAATACTTAAAATTCATTGTATGAAATATTCACTTATAGTATTTTCTCTCTTTTTTTGTAAAAACGCAATATTACGTAATTGCATAACTTAATCTGGATTTATCTTATCTGAACCCATCCGATATTTTATAAATGAGAAGTTTTTAAATGTACTCATATCTGCATTGGCATAAGGTTACTGAGTGCATTGAGAGCATAGTCTATAATCGGAAAAGTAAAGCTCATTATATCGACAAAACTACCTTATTCAACATTTTATATGAAAAAAGAAGAAAACATTTATAACAAGCGTAGGTGCTGAAAAATATCAACGTTGGTGTTTAGGTTTCACTTCAAGCAGGCAATAGTTATGTAACATGCGTTTTATTGTTTGTGGTTATATTTAATTTTGGGGCGACTCAACCAAATATTTAAGTCTATGACTGTGAATCAAATCAAATTTAAAAACAGGAATTTCAGTTATTAATAAAGGAAACTAATAGATATACCTGATAATGTTTGTAGAGCAAATAGTTACGCTGTACATGTTAATGATTTTTGGGAGTTGATTTAAATCAACTCATCATGCAGTTACTCTGGCAAACCGAAAGTGAAACAGTGTTTGGACCTACGCACAAATCATCGCCGCTGACAAGACTTAGTTCTTGAAAATGATAGAAAAATTCGATGTAACGTATGCTGAAGCATTGTTTTTCAAGGAAACTTATCTATTAACACTTTGAAAATAGTCAGATTTTATATAATACGAGCAATGTAGATATTTTTGTGGTCTCATGTGTTCCTACGCCAAAGTGTAATAAAGTCTCGTACAACCAGACGCTCGGCTGTCTCCGTAAATTTCCGGCACGCAGAGAGGCTCTCTTGCTTGTCGGAGATTAACGGAGACAGCCGAGCGTCTGGTTGAACGAGACTAGAGTTCGATATCAATAGTGCTTGGATCCATACGATTTTTAGAATTGTTTCGATTACTAATACATAGTTTGAAATCTATCTTTAAATATTACACAACATGATTAAAATGGGGTTTCTCGAAATTCTTGTCGTAAAGTTCTAAAAATTCATATCATAAAAAAATGCGTAATTCAAATACAGACTAGAAACTTATTGCCATGCAAGATAAGTTGATTTCAAAATAAATGATAATCAATTAAATCAATTCCCCTAAGTACTTCAGTACTTTGATTATATCTATGACATGATCATTATAAAAGTGTTCGAAAGCGTAATATACAACCCTAGCAAAAGAAAATTCAGGTCATAAAGAAAACTTGAGCATTAAATGATAATTTACTAAGCGTATAGAATCCTTTTATTGCTTTTTAATTTTGAGGCATCATTTCTAAGCAAGTTTTAAAACTGTGAACGTTTTACGATTAGAGATGTGATTTAACGTATCAATGTTGTTGCATTACTACCTTTTTAAAGATTTGTTATAGAAGTATAAAAGTCATAAATTTATAATCGTGATATTCAATGTCCTTTTTTCAATTGTTGTAGTGCAAACATGATGCGATTCAAGATCTGTTTATCAATTGTTGTAGTGCATGAATGTTGTGGACGGCGCTAGTGTTTTATCTTATCTCATTCAATGCAAATAATCCTTTGTTTAAGCAGTACATGCCGCCTTTTTGTGATAAGTGCATACACCTTAACCAGACATCAGATACAAATAAGTACTTTGTCTGTCGTAATATCCACTACAATGCCCCTTCTGTCATTGTGTTATATTATTTATTTGCAATAAACTCTACTTTTCACCATTTTTGTTGATTAAAAAGGTCAACAGTTTACAAATTTACCCATATCCGGTAAATTGGTTTTTTCCCAACTGTAAAATACTGTACATACTTTCACACTTGTACCGAAATATTTTGCATAATTTAAATCGTGGAACTGAAAAGGTAATTTTCTATTTGCTTGTCATGGCAACTTGTGTTTTCGTCATTTTTTCTTAAAAAAGGAATCCATATTTGAATTCAAAATTTAAACTTTATGTATTGAATATATGAATTTCTTCGTGTACTCTGTTGTTTTGTGGTTCTGGATAAATATGCTCTTATAATGTTGTCAAAACATGTTTTAGACATTTATTAGTATTCTTTAAACATTAAAACGTATAAGTTTCTCTGGTCCTCTTTTTGTCATGATCTTCTCACAATATCATAATGAGTGAAATAATTCATATGTAATATTCATTTCACGATCTCGCTCGATTTCTTAAAAGCTATTTTATACAGTTGAAAACTACAGTCAACATATGTACATGCATACCTCTCTCAGTCCCAAAGTCGCATTGCAGCATTTACTGAAAAGCTTCGACAGTTGATGTTAATAGTCTTTTTTACAAAGTGGCAAAAGACGTATCAAACTTTACTCTTGCCTCAAAAAGTAGTATTTTTGCTGTTGATTCAAATTATGCTATTTTGATTGAATACCCTTATCAATTTCATTTGGTGTTTGTTATTTCAGTCTAGTAAATCTGATATTAAAGCCTACCTCTTTAAACATGTTATTGTTGTATGGCGTTGAAGAGCAACAAAAAAATACTGTGGAATCATTAAAAATCGTGGGGTCAATTGTCCTGGATTGCTTAAATTTTACTTGTACATTGGGACGTAATTTCGTGAATTCTCATATTCATAAAAGGAAATATGACTTTATAACTCTAATTTATTAATTCGTGGAGGATAGTAATTCGTGGCAGAAAAGTATCCACGAATTCCAAGAAAACTGAGCCACCACGAAATTTTATGATTTCACAGTAATACATTTCAAAAAATGATTCTTTTTTTAAGAATTTTTAAGAATTCTTTGAAAATTATCACGAAGTCGAACCTGTTTTCTTTTACTGGACCATAAATAGATGTATAGCTTCCGTTGTTTGGATTGTATCTCAATAAACCGATCATTTTATCTAAAGCTTTCGGACGTGTTGCGTAATATTCGGACAAGCTAGCAAAGCTGGCAAAGCTGTGTTTCTGCAACACTTGTAATGATTAAGTAAAAAAAGACGTAAAATTAAAATTTTACAAAGTGGGGTCCTATTACCCGGGTAGGCACACACTAGTATTATGAAATATAAATCCTGAACATCACTGTTTGAAACTCATTACGTGGTGCATGATAAACAAAATGAAAATTGAAAAGCTTTTCTTTATTATAATTTTTCTTCCACTTGAATATGGGTATGGCGTGGTATAAACCTTTAATTTTTTTTGTTTCTAACTATAACGGAAGGACATAAAATAAATGTTGAATAACAAACACTTGATCCAGAGAGCTTGATCACAGCTCTTTGTCATGCCCGAAACTCGACTCTCTACGGCGCACCTCTTTTTGATTCTGATCTGCACATGTCATTTTATGTTATTTAGGTTTCTTTTCTGATGCAATTCTATTGTTGTCTCAATAAAAGTTTATCATTTTATCACTTACTTTGTACAGCCATATCTTATTTTTATAAACATTTCAAATCCATATATTTTAAAGGTTACAATGTCTCCAAAATTGCGTATCTACGGATGGATTCATTATTGAATTTCACTTAGTTTCATTATGCTATGAAATTTTAATACAAGTTTCTGTAAAATATTTCCAAGCACTTTGAAGTAAAACATTTATTTAGAAGGAACTAAATAACACACACATATTTTTTTTATATTAATTCCATCAAACAATTGTCCAAACACAACTGTATATTTAGTAATTTGCTCATAGTGTGTTAGCATGCGTTTAATGCAATTTTCTTGCAAGTTTTCTTTTTCATTCATGTGCGTCTTAACGATCAATGATATATCAAAAGTGTCTACAAAACAAAACAGCTTATATAAATAGTTTTTTTTACTACAACGTTATAAATATGAAATGAATAACGTATTTCCTTATTATTATAAATAGAAACTCAAGAAAACGTGTTTCATTTTCCGCATATTAACATGCCATACTGCCAAAATATTTGAGGAAAGATACATCCAAAAATTATTAATGCTAACAAGGGGAGGAAAGATACCTTAAATCAATTATGATGTCATCACTGATGTAGGACAAATGAAACGGTCGAAACTCACTAACTAGCTTAGATCTTTACCTTATGTAATCTGGAAAATTATCAATGAAAAAGTCTTGACAATAATAGCAGATGGGCGATGAATTGAATTTCCGCTTTTTTTAATTTGCTTTAAATTGAGTTTCATGTACCGCACTTTCCTTATAGTGCAATCAACAAGTAAAATTATATTTTTTTTAATCTGTTTACTAATGTATTCATTTATCTTGGGTTTATTTATGTTTTTGACGTTAGAAAAAATATTTTCCCGTATTTTACTCATTTTTCAGAGCAGAAGCACAAATTCTTCCGGTTTTTTAAAAGAGAAAACCATGTCCGCAGCCGTCGCCAATTTGATATCTGATTAAGCATTCAGTAAAACTCGTATAATACGAACAATGATATCCTCGTGTAGCGACAGAAGAAAAACAAGGAGCGGATCGAGGATCTGATTTAAATCGGATTGTCAAATTTTATGAAATATGATTTCATTTCCACATTACGGTCATAAAAATTATTGTCGGTTAAAAACATACACACAAAAGTGTGTTGATAAAAATGGTTATATATAATATTAACCCCTATAGGTTGACTTTATGAGACTGCAAAGATTACAATCGTGTCGTTAAATATTTTATTATACACATTCCATCATTGTCATCAGTAACAATTTACAAAATACAAAAAACCGTCCAAATACTTTTCATCACATTTTCAAACGTCTATATGATGTTCCTGATATGTGGTAGTTTTTCATAATACTGTAAATCAAATCCTAACCGTTGATAATACTCATCTCTGGTTCTGTTGTATATTAACTGATCCATACAAAGCAAAGCGGCTTCCTGGTAATCTGTGTGGAATTTATTGGTAAAGAATTCTGGTCGTCGAGCCAATAGAGAAAGATCCCCGACTCCAAACACACAGACTGATCGAACATATTTACCATGACACTGCCGATGATTTGATAAGCCCTCCCAGTTTACAAATCGTGATAGAAAAGGCTTTCTTACGCCAACATCTGTTTCCAGATCTCCTACAAAGCAAATCCTACACTTAGTTGTAAATATAAAATAGGTGTATTGTCTAAAAATGAATAACTGTCCTTGTAGATCTGGCATATTTTAATTTTAACAAATTAAGCAATAAACATATGCATTTTGACTAGTATTTATTGCTAAAATTAAAAAATGCCACAAGGCCAGTGTATTTTGAGTAATAGCCTTATTTTATTACCTTTAAAACTTCCCGGAATTCCCAGCTGAGGATTATGAATCAAACTTGCAAAGAACGTCTCATCTGGAATACTTGTTTTGTTCACCCATGTAAGAAAATCGGCAGCTACATCATGATTGATGACGTATTCCACAACTTTTCTGTTTAAAGTCACGTGGACAGAGCCTTTGACTGGCTGGATAGTATGAGGAGGTTTCTCAGTAATATTCCATCTTTCCTTGTTTGCCCTAATTTGATGAATGTCGAATTGGAGCAAATGAATAAATGGGTGAATTACTATTAAAGATTGTGATTGTATGGGGACTTTTTGTAAATGAAAGGTGTTATATAGTCATTATTTCATTGTCCCTAGTCGAAATTTGTTTCATGTAATTTCATGTACATATTATAAAAATTCTACAAGCCTTTTGATGGTGCCTTCCCCATCGTTGGAACCATTAAACATTTGCAATATTTTTACCAGTTCATAATTTGTACGAAGGGGAAATTCCTGTCCAGTTAAGTTAATGAAATATTTCCATTTAGGAATTGATAAAAGGTCTTTCATGCATGTGATGTCTGGTAATAAAACACTTATTTTTCCCCAATTCACTTCAATTCTTTTGGACGCCATCTTCACATTGGGAAAGCATCGTACGATGCAGAAAAATTCATTGAAGACGTATTCAACCGTTTTTCTATCTACGTGAACACAGTACATATTTTGTGGACGGTAAATTGACCTCAGAAGAATTTCAAACTGTTCTGGGCTTTTATACACAAGAATGCTGTAGGCAATCGGAAAATTCCTCTCCTCATCTGTTAACGAATCCGTAATGTATCCTTTTGTCTTGATGAAATTTTCACATGTTTTTGTTTGTTGGCAAAACGACTGCGATTTGTTTATTACCCTCATTTTACGAACTCTCTCAATTTCTTTGTCATTCTGTTCAAACAGCAAACCACAATCTACTTTCGGTATAACTCTTTTAGAACCAAAGTATTCCTCTGATGAATGTTTGAAAGATTGTGATCCCGATTTATTATAATACAGAGGCGAGAAAGAGGCATCAAATTGTGGTCCATTGTCAAACAAATGAACACTCCTTTGCAAGAACATATCATCAGCTTTCCGACTTTGCTTGGTCCCTGTTACATCCTGGTCGTTTCTATAGTAAACGAATTTTCCTCTCGTTGTCTCTTTAGATATATAATTGAAGATTACCTGTGTGGCTAGTATTAGACAGAAAAAAACTAGCGCATAACGGGCGCATCTTTTTCTTGTGCTTCGATATGATGAGGAGAAATCCATTTTATCGAGATGGGAAAACGTTCAGTGTATTTCTTCTGGATTATATTACACGAAAGAGTTATTGTGGTACGATGTAATGAAAATCTGCAAGTAAGTTGCTAAAGACACAAATAAGTACGTATGGCCTCGACGGATTATTCGACAGTCAACTTGTAAACTGCTCTTAGGTACATATAATATTTATATATTTATATATAGTTGCATCCAACAAGTATGATTCCTTCTATTTCTTACGGAAAATGATTGTAATTGAAAATGACAGGACTGAAAACGACACGCCCCGTTTATCAAATGGTCGAAACATCCACCAACCTAAGTTTGGCTACCTTCGATTCATATCACGCATAAATCACCACAGAAAGCATTTTATTGATTAAATATACCTTTTTTCTCCTCTCTGAAAACACATCTGCGCTGCATTTTACAAAGTTAGTTGTAAATCTTCTATGTATAATGAAATTACTCTTACGACAATGTGCAAAACATCCAACGAAGCCAGTAATGAGGCTCAAGAATGTCGCCTTGTGTATATCATTAGAAATGTATGAGTTATTTTATCATTCCAAAAGTGTTTTGCCTTGTGTAGACCAACAATTTAAATTTTTTGATATCATTTTGAACCATTTTTTTGTTGTTGTTCATTTTTGTATATACTTTGTCTGATTTTATCCTTATCCTAATCTTTAAAATCGAAATTTAAAAACACACTGCATTGTTGGATATTTAGAGGAGAGGTCATTGATGAAAAATCTAAACTGAATCGCATAATATATATACATGTAGGTGGCATTAATCTTGTTTGTTGCAGCTGAATGGGAAAAAATATGCTTTTTTTTATTGTATCTATCTCAAACTTGTGAATGAGTATTAAATTTAGTGTCTCTGTCTCTAAATTTTGTTCTTTGGGTCAATTATCAGTACAATTTCAGATAAAAGACTGTTTTGAAAAACAATTTGGAGGGGGGGAGGCATTCCACTAAACTTCCCCGTTTTGTTTATACATTATTTATCCATTTAGACGCAGAATGCAATGATCTGTTCATAAATCATTCATGTTAACAAATTAATACCTAAGGTTTACAACCAATGTCGTGGTATAAAAAAAAGTATGAAATTAAAACAAGCTAGGTTATGCACTATCATCTATTTGCATGCATATTTTTAAACCAAAGTTGTTAGATTCATAGTATCTGCCTGATGGTAACTTGCCCTACACTTTCCGCCATGATGTCAATTAGTCAACCCGTTTCTAGGCAACCCGTTCTGGAAAGTTCTATCCATTAATACTAAAATCGCATTAATTGTTCCAATTGATTTACTAACGTTTTGTATCAATCGAATTCCGATCCAGGGTATATACCCGCGATGCATGATGAACTCTTCCTAAACTTTTCGTTAATTGGTCAATCCGCGTTCTTGGTTACCCCGTTTTGGACAGTTATATCCCATTCTCTCACCGGAGGTCGTGCTTCGCAAGCGAATGAGTATCAAAACTAAAATCGCCCACTAAAGAAACGGATTGACTCATTTTATTAATTCAACGTTCGTCAAATCTTAACTTCTATGTATTCTCTGAATAGGCCTACAGTAAATATATAGTTACTCTTTACGTAATCATTTAATGTTATTTCATAGTGTATATATATATATATATATATATATATATATATATATATATATATATATATATATATATATATATATATATATATATACATATATATATATATATATATATATATATATATATATATATATATATATATATATATATATATATATATATATATATATATATATATATATATATTACATTTGGAGGAAGAGAAACATCTATAAAACCAGCTGGATTTTTTAACGGGTAAAACCCGGGTATTTTTTCTATTAATGTATCTAGACAACATTTGAACAGTTATCATTCATATCTGAATATGAGAAATACTGAAAATAAACTGTCAAAAGTACAAGTATCAACTTATGTTATTTCAACCTTGAATGTAATAAGGCTCTGTTAAGTGTAATTTATAAATAACGAAACTGTGTACAGACGCCATACTGCAAGCTTTCTTCATTAATAGATTGAAGCAAGGCCCAAATGTTCACAAGTGAATAATCACGTTGGCGGAAATGTTTATTTAATCGACTTCAAAAATCAACCTGTGGCTCAACGCTTGATGATCAGTCGAAGATTCGCTGACTGATAAATATTCAAACTTCTTTCAAACTTGTTTAATTTGTTTACGGACACCATTGTTTGTTTCTTTTTTTTAAGGTAGACTAAGTACAAAACAGATATTATCTAATTTCACTTATGCTATTTTTTCCTTTAATTCCAGTTTTCTTGAGATTTAATATTTTGATCTTTATAACAAAATACATAAATATGTAAAATTTGAAGAAAAATCCCTACCGAATTTTTTTTTCAGAAACACCAAAACTACCTTATTAATCTCCTTTCAATGAAATATAAAATTAAATAGTCATTGATATGATTTTTTTGTGTCAGTAAGTTACTTTTCAAGATATTACAAATGTTTTTCCTGTTATATATACGAGAGACTTTTTGTTACTTTAAGACACTGAAACATATTATTACTGGTGACTTAATTTTGATGAGTGGTTAATGTTTGAAGTCTATCAACCAACCCACCACTGTATATCTTATACCGTCATCAACACATTGCATTTACACTTGCATTCCTTTATTTCATTTGTGCAACTAGTAAGTCAATTTCTACAATCAGCTGTGAAAAGAAAAAAGGCGTGAAGATCTAGATAAACTCAAGCTGTTGCTAATTGTCTATGCGAGATAGATTTAAAGTGCTTTGAAACTTTTTAAAATATACCTTACCTTTACTCTCCAGACGACAGACGACAGACTAGATATTTCCAATACATTTTTGTTTTGAGTTATGTCATATGGATTTGCTGGATATATCTTTTTCTTACTCTCTGGATTCTTGCAAGCAACAAAACATTCTTACCTTCTCTGGTCGATTTCTAAAGTCTTGCTCGTCGTCATTTGTAGCTTTAAATTTATAATAATGACCAAATGAATTTTTTAAGCTAATGAAACTAGATCATTTTTATAATTACATTGAAAAAATTTATTGACGAAATAAAGAACATTTTCTTCTTACAGAGTTACTGGGGAATCGTTTTTATTCGTGGGGATCAATATTCCTGGGTAGCAAGAAAAATTCGAGTTTGTTTGGACGTAATTTTGTAGAAAGCAAGTTTGGGGCAACTTTCACAGATATTAATCAGAGGCTTGTGTATACGTTCTTGAGGATGTTAATTCTTTGGCAAGGATTACCCACAAATGCCACGAATATTGGTCCCCCACGAACTATGATGATTCCACAGTATATACATTCATGTTTATGTGTTGTTTTAAAATATTTTTCATTAATGTTTGGTGTTCTTTTAACAAAAACATCTAAAAGGAAATTTTCACATTTTCTAAATAATTATAGTCTACTTACTACATGTATGTTTTAAGCATTGACATTTCCTAATGCGTTTCACTGAAGAAGATTTTAGAGGAGTATTAGATTAAAAAGGATAACACGCAAAGTCTAATAAATTCGGATGTCAGATTACTCATTTTAAGGCATGTTATAAATGCGCCGAAATCTATTTGAAAACAAGCTCAAAACTAACACTTATTCAAACTCTGAGTATACACAGGAATTCAATTTATGAATGCCTATTAAATGATATATAATGACCACAATCCGGTTGTTTTTAAATAGAAATGTAATTAAAATATGTGGATGAGAGTTGAAAAATATCTAGTTATTCTATTACATAAAACATACCTTCTTAAACATAAATCAAGGTGGTGTATCCCTTAAAGCAATATAAAAACAAGAGATGTTTGTAAAACACTTATGCCCCTCCCTTGGAAAGAACTGCGAAGAAAATGAACGGAAACTACAAATAATTGAAATGTTTCTAAGTCCATGGCACACAACTCTGTCGAAAAATCCTCGATTGCACTTAAAATCGAACTTGATTTAGATATTATTATGGTTAACCTTTATACTTATTTTCATCTCAATATGTGCACTCTTTTCGAAGAAAACGAATGGAAACTGCAAATAATTGATTTTTTTTTACGTCCAAGGGGCACAACTCTGTCGAAAATTGTTTGATCGCACTAAAAATCAAACTTAAAATAGATATTAACATAATAAACCTGTATACCAAATTTCATTTCAATATGTGCATCCTTTGCGAAGAAAATGAACGGAAACTGTTGGTTGACACACCGACCGACGGACAGACCGGCAGACAGCAGCAAAGCAATATGCCCTCCCTTCTTCGAAGAGGGGCCTAACAAATGATTTTTTTTCTATAAATGTGAATGAACAAGATATCTGTGAGTCAATGCTTACTAGTGACACCCTCACTCTGATGTGATTATAACAAAAAAAAGTGAAAAATTAACAAGAAGTTCACATCGAAATTGTTAAAAAAAAATCCCACCATCTGATATGCCGAGACAAATTTATTTAAGATTTATGCATCTGCGATTGATAGTTGCTGAGAAATATGTGTCTAACATTTGTAAGTGAATTTAAACTGAAAATAAATAAAAGAAGTCGACGTATGATTGGTACAAAAATAAATCCTACAAAATTGTATACAGGCATGTATCATCGTTTTTGAAAGTGGGGACCACACTCATCCAAAAAATCTTTAACAAGCCATTCGCGCAAGAAAAAAAGAAAAAAAAATTACTTTCCAAAATCCTGAAAATCCTAATCCGTGTGTGTAGGGGGGGGGGGGGGGGCGGCAGCAAGTATTCCGAACAATTTCACTGTTCATTTTTGATGGACCTAAGCACAAATCATCACCGCTGACAAGTCTTAGTTTTTGAAAATAATACAAAAATTCTATGAAATGTATTCTGAAGCATTGTTTTACAAGGAAATTTATCTATTAACACTTTGAAAATAGTCAGACTTTATATAATACGAACAATTTAGCTATTTGTGTAGTTTCATGTATTCCTACGCCAGAGTTTAATATACGCTCGGCTGTCTCTGTAAATTTCCGACAAACTGTTGCTTGTCGGAGATGAACGGAAACAGCTGAGCGTCTGGTTTAACGAGACTAGAGTTCGATATCAATAGTGCTTAGATCCAATTCTTTTGATAACTAATTCATAGTTTGAAATCTATCTCTAAATATTATACATCATGATTCATAAGGGGTTTATCTAAATTCTTGTCGGAAAATTCTAATAAAATTTCATATTTTAAAAAAGTGCGTAATCTAAATACACACTAGAAACTAATTGCCACGCAAGATAAGTTGATTTAAAAATAAATGATAATCGATAAAATAACTCCCGTCAGTACTTCAGTACTTTGAATTTATTTTCAATTCAATTTTGTCTGGTATACCTGTTCAATGGGTGTGTTAAAATGTCAAGCATATGCAATTACTAGTTGCTGAAAATCTTTAACGAAAATTTGTTACAGACAAAAGGACACACGGACATACAGACAGGCACACAAAGGTAAAACAGTATACTCCCCTCTCCTTCGGAGCTTGGGTAATGACAACATAGGACCGTTAACTCGGAATGAATAACTTTTGAAATTAAATTAAATGTAGATTCAAATGTGCTCAAAGTGTTCGACAATGAACTATATGTGTTTTCTTTCAGTCATGACCGGACTCTGTAAAAAACGAAAGCATAAGAAAAAATTAATTGCAATATCTGTACACTTTACACTAATTTAGGATTTGGGGGGAACCTGCCACTCTAATGAAACCAAATAACCTTTCTTCTGGTTTTATGTCCAAAGTTTACATATTTATTGACGGTCATAATCGCACTTGATTTCAAACGCAAAAAGTTTCCCGTATGTGACGGAGTAAAGGGACTATTCGATATATATATATATATATATACCCAAGCAAGCAAAATGGAGTCTTTAAGGCTGAGGATTCTGAACTGTTTTTGCTCAGATAAACCATGTGGCTTTTTTGATGTAAGTGGGTATACTTTCGAAGGAGCATCAACTGTACTGGAATAATCTGATAAACACCATTCGCAGACGAAAGTTAATATGGAAGATGCCGTATCCCTGTATTCTACAAATTGTAGACGCAACAGATGTCCAAGTTAAGGTGATGCACATAATTGGTCTGAACAGATTTGTTTGGCCTTTGATTCAATACCTCCTTTGGTATGAACATAAGAATATCATTTTGTTTATTAAGCAACCAGGTGTCGGCTCAATGGGACAGAATGGGAGTATGTTGTAGTTGCATTGGATTTGTAATACTGCCCTACACTATTTGATCATAAATGATCTGTTCAATGTTTTTGAATAACATTGTATTATCAAACGTTCATAGTTTCCATGTCCTTTCAATCATTTTGATTTCTTTTAATATCTATAGTTGTTGCATTATAGTAAATAATTATCAAAAATGTCAATTTTGAAAAAAATTCATCGTTCAGTCCTTTATCTTTTTTTATTTATCTTTTTTTATTATGTTCTTACCACAACGCAGTGTCATCACCACAAAGGTCATGAATTTCATCAGAATCAGCCTTTGATAATAAGTATAGCGTATAAATTAAAATGGAACATAAATCTTATATCGATGTGACTGTGTTAAAAACAAACTTGGCATTGTAAGCCTCCTGTTTTAAACAAAATGTTATAGATTAGTGTCCTGAAATCAAAATTCATGTGCAATTGATTACTTAGTAAGCCTTTTTAAATTGAAACGAAATGGCCATTCAAAAACAAAATATTGTCTATAGGGCATTATTTTAATGTAGTTTAACAAAGTAAACTAGCAAATGAAAATTGTTCATTAACCCTTCAGTTATAACGTTATACATTTTGTTGCGATAATTACTAAATCTCAGCTTCTCGCTCATAATAAATGTGTCTAAATATATATATAGTAAAGTTTCGTCACTGCTGATACTTCATCACAAGAGAATATTGCATTTTGAAACAAATCAGTTGCAATAAAATGGCTGAATAAATAATCAATTTTCATAATTAAAGAATATCCAAATGTTGGTCAAGTTAGAGACTAACCCTAAGGTGTATTTTGAAAAAGCTACCATACCCTTAAAACGAAAATCATATCTTCATCATTGTAGAAACATGCATAGATTTCATGGCCATCAATATAGACCAGGCCAATAAATACATTTCAGATAAGAGGATAACAATTAGTAGATTATTTTTTCTAATGTTACATTTAGTCAGAATGACCTATGATTAAATATTACTCTTTTAAATCAGACCATTTTAAAAAGAATATTTGTCTTAACTTTATTCATTGCTAGTTGTGAAGCATAACATTTTGTAAGTTCTAAATCGATATCGTTATAAATCTCGATTTAATATTGATGTACTTTGATATATGACGGTTTACGTACGTGTTTGTTCTGTAAGGTCAACTACATGTACTTAATGTGCAGCTGCATTAATTTCCTTATGGTGTAAATGATTATTAAAACCAAATAAAACATGAATTAATCGAAGTTCAGTTTTATAGGAAACAGGAAGATTTTATTTATATTTTAATTGTTTTTCCGCAATACTAATAGCAAAAAATGAAAATATCGTTTCCCTGTATTCTAACAAAATCAAAAATGTTAACGCTTGCAAGGTTTTTCTATTTATTTTCTTTATTTGGAATAATTGAAAATCGCATATGTTCGGGGTAAGTTCGATTTTTATACCCACAGGGTATATAGGGTATAGGGTATATTTTTTTATTCTCTTCCGTCTGTCCGTCCTTCTGTCAAACTTTACTCTCTCATACTGCCTATACATGTTAGAACTAGACTCATCATCTATAAAAATATGATTTTGGCTGTTATGTTGGTTTGTACATGTATTAGGGTTTCGGAAAGGATCATATTCGATAAATTCCAATATCTGCCCCTTCCCCACAAATTTAGAAAAAATGCATATTATACTTTTATGTTAATAGCGTATGAAACTAAATATGTAAGTTACAGAAATCCAGAAGTTTTCTAACATCGTTATTTCTTTGTGCTTCTATGACGTTAAGTGAACCGACCATTTCCCGTCATGAAAACATAAAAAAAATTATAACTTGCTCTTCATATTCAACAGTAAGAAGTTGAGAGCGCATCGCTGCTCCAAAACATTAACATATATACTACCATTCATAACATTTTGTATATCATATTAAAAACGGTGTTTTTGCAAGCATGCGTTCGATTTTTCCTGTTAAAATAACCTGATAAGAAATATCCAATCTTTTGCTTGAATGTGTACTCTTTGTGAAATTGGATCATAGGTAATATATGATATCTCTATTCTGACATCGATCAGACAATTTATCTTGTTAAACTTAAATTGTATATATGTTTTAGCCTTTCTTTGTGCAGGTTTCTCAAGCTCTATTAGTAACCTTAAATTTTGGGTCATAAAAATCTCCTTTTACTTTGGTCATAGGGCTCATTTAGTTGCTTTATATGCAGAAAGTCATTAAGGTTTTGGTTCCAGCAGCAAGTAGCTCCAAAATGATGTTTATCCCTCAATTTTGCATGGTTTCTAAAACTCTTCCATTAAAAAATTTTGGATTTATAAATTGAGGTGTCGTGCAGATGCACAGTAAGTTTTTAAATTTAAATTTGCATTAGTTTGTGCTAGAGGAGTCAAATAATGTTCATCGCTTTAAAAAAATTAATTTCCAGAACTCGTAGTACACTTTTTACAATTGCTAAATCATCTCGTGGAATACGAATAAAGGGTCTAACATTTGCGCAATATTGATATTCTATATATATACATTTCATCCAGGGGTCTATTAGATGCTAAAAAACGTTTTCTATTAAAAAAAAAAACCAATTTGAAGTTCCTACAAGGGCGCCGCTTAGCGAAACACCCACTCTTGCGACATGAAATAATTTTGGAATACTAGATGATATCCCGCACTAACGGCCCAGGCTTAACACTTTACTCATTAATAAGATACAATGCCTAAAATGATGAACTCTGGGTTTTTTTTTCAGTTTTGTACATATTTGATCCGATTGCTTTCTTACCATATTCTGTTATCTTGAAATAAAAGCAAAACTGCATGTCTAAATATGTAGGGAGTATAGCAGCTAATTGGGGAAAACTGTTTTTCTTTTGTTTCACACACGTGAGTGGGTATTTGGTGCGTGGTATCTCTTAGTTTTGTTTTTTAAGTCAAGTTTCACTTTTATTTTCCCACTGTTCCAAAACAGAATATTAGATTTAAAAGCAAGCCGTTTTGAATAAAAACAACTGAGGAAGTGGTCAACCCCCTTCCCCGAATTCAACTTAATTCCTCGTTTTATGCACACATGTACATCAAATATGTGTATATTCATATAGACTATTCATAATTTGCAAATCAGTGTATACGGTTTACTACTCTATCTGTCGCGCTATAAAAATATATGAAATTAAAAACGCGCTACCATATACCTATTTATTGCAATGTTATAAACCAAAGCTGTCAGATCCAAAGTATCTTTCCGATTGTTAACTCGCCCTACACTTTCCGCAATGACGTTAATTAGTCAACCCGCGTTCTTCATTACCCCGCTCTAGAAAGTGATTTCCATCAGAATTAAAATATTGCACAAATTGTTCCATTATATTTATCAACTTGTTTGTATTAATCAAAGATGCCCAATCAAAGGGTGCCTGTAATGCCTGATGAATCGCCCTATACTGAGTAATTAGTCAACCCGTGTTCTTGGTTACCCCGTTCTGGAAAGTTTGATTCGATTCTCTCACCAGAGGTCGTGCTTCGCAAGCGTTCTACCCATTTAATCTAAAATAAAATCTGAACCCTTATTGCGCATTTACTGGACACCCTTAATTATATTTCAAGAGTTGATTTGGCTGCTGTGTAAAATTTGAGAAGAATTTACTTTCCCCTCGTTTGTTTCCTCGCACAACCTGTTGCTGAGGGAATAAGCATCGCTGTGTTTATGTGTGTCAACTTCAGCTATGAGCAAGATTCAAAGAAAACCCTCCCATGAATAGTTATCAAACTTTGTTTATTTGGCATGAAAAAGGACACACCCAAGTACTTTTTAATTCATTTGGTTAAATTTTTAATATGATATCGGTAAAATAACAACATTTATGACAAATCGTTATTTGTATATGTATGTCACTATAGTTTGAACGATTTTTTAATGAAACTAGAGGTACTGTGAGCAAGCTCACATTTGATACCCCAGCTAAGAAAAAATCATAATTCATGTATTTTTCTTCCACACATTTTTTTCCCTAAAAAAAAATATTAGATAAATCGAGGAAGGCCATATTCAGAGAGACAGGGATGAGAATTTAAAAAATAATTTTATGTGGCCTGGGACAAGCAAGCTTTGTGTCAAATTTTAGCTTCTAAGTATTTCCATTAATACAACACATGACACAGACAGGAATCAAGCATTTTTTAAACAATGATCTTGAACTCTCTCAATTGACTTTTGGTCAAGGTCATGACACACCCTCGGGTAAAAGGAGTCTTTATGTGAATTAAGAGCTTCAAATACTTGTCCATAAGAAAGATATGGACCGGACACGAAGTTTTCTACCAGTGACATTGACCTTGCCCAAATGACCTGGGATAAAGGTCACAACACACCCTAAGGTCAGAAGCAATCTTTGTTTGAAGTAAGAACTACCACTGTTTCACCATAAGAAAGATATGGACCGGACACGAATTTTGCACTTTTTCTACCAGTGACATTGACCTTGCCTAAATGACCTTGGATCAAGGTCATGACACACTCTTAGGTCATAAGCAATCTTTGTGTGAAGTAAGAACTTCCAATGTTTCTCCATAAAAAAGATATTGACCTGACACGAATTTCGAACAGACAGACGGACGGACGGACAAGGTGATTTCTATATACACATACCTATGAAAGAGGTGCAATTGTAAAAGATAAAAGGATAAATGTTCAAGTTAATTTCATGTACACTTTATCATTTTCCACTCGGAAAAATTCAAAGGAACGAAAACAGATATCTTACGGAGATTAATAATGGGGAATGTTGACATCATTTCTCCATTCGAGAGTCACTTGGAATGCCTCACCAAGTTTTTCAACGTTATCATTCTGGTCTGTTGCAATACAAAATCCCCATAGACTTCAAATTATTTAGACGTGTATTGAAACCTGATAAGCTAGAGGGGGCGTTTCAAAAAAATAATCCTACTTTTGAATGAACATCGTTTGTACGAAAGCCCATTGAGCTCATTTTCGTAGGTAAAACGCGAATAAACGCGAAATTTTCGCGAATAAATGCGTAACTTTTGCTCATTAACGCGAAACCATTATATAAATATTGTCATTTCATACAGAACCCTTATGAAGAAAAACGATTGAAAACAAACACATTTTATGTTTTATATCATAAAATACTTATTATTAGGGTCTTCCGTTTCCAACGGTTTTTCTTCGGTTTCTTTTTATTATTATTTTATTTTTTATTTTTTTTCTGACTCCTTCTCGGCTTTATATCTCAAAAAGTTTTCATCCGATTTCAATGAAATTTTCAGAGCTTTTGTAAAGTTACCGTGCCTCAAAGATGTTAAAGTTTCAGGATTTACGTCACTTCCGTTCAAATTCGGCGGCCATTTTTAAAATTAAAAAAAGTGATTTTGTCCGGAAGAAATCTCCCTTAACTTTATAGATATCGCTTTGAAATTTTTACTGATGATAGATGTATCAATTCTATAATGTACTGGGGGGTTTAAAATTTTGTTTATCAATTTTGCTTAAAACCGGAAGCAGTTCCAATTTTTGGAAATTTTCATTTTTTTGAACAAAATAAGACAATACTACAGTCTTATAGAACTTGCCATGGTGAATTCAAATCTGAAATCCGTTTGAAAATCAAACAATGCATTACAGAGATATCAAGGTTTAAAAATTGATTTTTCCGGAAATTTTGATTCCGCATCCTTGGTTTAAAAAATAGCGTTATGTTCAAAGTAAAATTAATTCGTACCAAAAATAATTGTTAAGTCGTGCTTGAACACATTCGGATTTTTTTTTTGTCAAGTCGTTATTGAAATCAGAAAGGTTTTTGTTAATTCGTACTGAAAATCATTCGGATTTTGTTAAGTTGTACCTGGAATAATTCGATTTTTTCATCTTTTTATTTTAGTTACTCTTGTTGTTGGTTTAAGAGCTCTGCTTCTTACAGGAACTTCCGGCTTTACTTCCGACATGAACGGAAGACCCACTCGTTGCTTTGCAACGAGCTTTGCTCTAGTTCATTATTATTATTATAATATCCGTGTTACGTTGATTTATGAAGACAGAATTATCTTTTTTGCATATAGATATTTATAAATCTGATAAAACTAAATAACATTTTTATATGTTATATGTCCAAAGTAGATAATAAGTTTGAGCATCATATTACGATTTTCAGTTGTTCGCCGACTCTGTGTTCGAACAGGCATTCATTGATAAACTTTTTCTTATAAAATTGATGTAAATTCAACCGTCGGAAACCTTTAAAATCTTAGTATTAATTTTCAAATGACATATGTGATAAATTTGGAGGACGAATTTACGTCATCTAGATTTGAACAAAAGCTTGAAAATTTTAATTCACAGCTTGACCTATTTTTCTGATATTAAACTAGACGTTAAGTTATGTCGCAGCGATATAACATATACCATAGTGTTTTTAACAATAATATCCTTGAAATTCTAAAATGATGCTTAATAAAACGTTTAATTTGAATTAAAATTGTTATAATTAAAATATGTTGCTGCCTCATTTTCAATAATACAGCACCCATTAGAATGTGAGAAGCGCGATGCATTATGTCCTTTGAAAATCAATACTAAGATTTTAAAGATTTTCTACGTTTGAATTTATGTTAATTTGTATAAGGTTAAATCTAATTCATTTACATCTTTCTATAATTTTATTTTGTTTTATTTAAA
This sequence comes from Magallana hongkongensis, assembly GCA_015776775.1. Classification (NCBI taxonomy): domain Eukaryota; kingdom Metazoa; phylum Mollusca; class Bivalvia; order Ostreida; family Ostreidae; genus Magallana; species Magallana hongkongensis. Next base: position 28,382,592 of record CM027471.1, on the reverse strand, counting down.
TTAATATATTTGTTTTCAGTAATTATTCATCATAGGGGTTCTTCTATGAAATAACAATATTTATATTTAAGTTTCGCTTTTAATCGCGAAAATAACGCGTTATATCGCAAAAGTTTCGCGTTTATTCGCGAAAGTTACGCGTTATATCGCGAAAGTTTCGCGTTTATTCGCGAAAGTTTCGCGTTATATCGCGAAAGTTTTGCGTTTATTCGCGAAAGTTACGCGTTTATTCGCGAAAGTTTCGCGTTTAGTTTATTTTTTTTACCTACGAAAATGAACTCAATGGGCTTTCGTACGTTTGAATCCTTAGGTATTTAAAAATATCTAGTAATTACTTAAAATGTAAATCGAGGATACCTTAAGACCGAGTATAAAGCCTAATACTAAATTTTTTATTAAAGCCTGTGTTTTGTTTCTGCTCTGAGTAATGGAACTGTCACGATTTTGGTCAAATTTTATTTTTCTGTTTTTATTGTTTACAATGCTTAGGAAAGCATTTCTAATGGTCAAATGTAATTTGAGAGTCAGTCGTAAAGTCATAAGCAATACACAGGGCTCACAAGTCTTTGTCATGTAAACAAGGCTCGTGTCCTCTTTTTGTTTACATAGGTTCAGTATACCAGTAAAAAATCTTTTTTCAAGCTGATTAGTCTATCTTCTTACTCATTTTAAGCATAAATAAACAGTTCCTAACGTTTAACACATTCATTTTAGGTCTGAAATTGGAATTTGTACTTCAACAGTCAAAATGTAAACAAAAGCTTTGTTTACATAGCAACGAATTGCAAGCTCTAAACCTTGCTTATAACTTAACGAATAAAACCCAAATTTTGGTTGCCTATTAGAATTGCCTTTCTGAAGCATTGTAAACATTAAAATCGGAAATATGATTTTTGACCAAAATCGTGACCATGCCCCTTTAAATGCGTGTATCACTCCCTGTACTTACTCTGATCTAAGTTATATGATTGCAGTAATTATAAATTAAAAATCTACTTTTTTCGATAAACTAGCTAAAAATAGCAAAAATGAGAGTCAGGTGGAAAACACGCTTTGGCCGATTCAAGTCAATGGAAATGTGCATCAAAACATATGCTTACAATGAAATGATATTAAAAGATTACGCAATAAGTGAATATCTTTTCTGGGAACTTACTTAGGATACACATAACAGTTACGAGTTAACAACTGTTGAATTAATAGTATAAGGCAATTCGTATCTTGAATGAACGTTTTCTAAATTTGGATAACTTCTATGTTACTAACAAAAAAAGATGTTCTTCTTTAAAAATAAAAATAAACAATATCACCAAAACATTCCCACTGTGCATAACTATTAAATAATTTATTAAAATATCAATGGTAGTCTAAATAATTCTATGACTTTTTTTCCTTTGAAAATTAAAACAATAACAATTTAGATTTACACTTAACATAATTGTCAAATGATCTATCAAAATATCATCGTTGGTCTTTGTTGGATAAATACGATTTAAAAAAATTTCATTTCTCCCTCGGTAAACAATAACGTACATTCAAGTTATACTAATTGACGATAAATGTTGAAAATTTTAATGTTAATCCCCACCCTAATCAAACTTGTTTCCAAGGACTAGGAGCTTCTTCATACATTTTTCAGTAGCAAAATCATATATTGGAATCTTTACATAAAACATGATGTAATATATAATCGGAGCCATTATGAAGTTTCCAAAACAAAGCAGGTTTATTATTGGGTGGGAATTTACCACATGGGTGAAACTCTACATATTTATGAATAAGATACAGTACTTGATTATTTCCAGTTCTAGAAAGTCAAGTCATCTCAAAGAGAGCATAACATATAACTCAAGAAGTAATACAATTCATTAGTAGGGATCTCGACTGTTATACAAATTTTTTTATCATTTCCTATCTAGGGGAGGGGGGTTGTAAAACCAAATACCTTGGGTCAAGTACTTTGCACCATTTGATGTACAATAATAAAACAAACAATAAAACATGTATATTGGGGATCTTATTTAAAAAGATTATATATAACATCCAAAGTCACTGCTATATTTAAAACTCAAATTAAAACTAATTTATGATCACAGTTGCGTGCTGTTTAATATGAAAGTACGTATTTTATAAATACAGATCGAATAATGCAAAAATGCATTCCATCAATACTTGTACAGGGTGTCGTAGCATTTATTTGCTCACAAATGTGTTTCTAGTACGTTTTGTCTATTTAATATTTTATGTAATTCTGATACTAATATTATGTCTACATACCATATATAGGTATGAGCCTGATTGATCAAGAATGTGCAAATATAGATAATTTATGTTAGTGCATGTAATGCAAGAGTGTTTTTGTGAGTGTTATTGTATGTGACATGTGACGTATAATTCCATTCAATGTTTGACGGAATTGGTTTTCATATAAAAATTAACATTGATTTCTAAGGCCCCCATCTGCAGTGCCCTATAATAGTTATCCGTCCGTCCGTTTTCCGTCAATCTGTCCTTCCGGGATCACTTGTTCGGGGTGTATCTTATTTCCCTTAAGCACAATCTTGATCAGATCAAACTTTACCCACAGAGTGTTGAAGGTCATATCAGACCACGCCAAAAAAAAGTTAAGTGCAAATTTACTCTCCCCTTAGTCCTATTTGGCTCATTTGTCACCGAAGTAATGAGTGCACGGCAACCGTAAGTCAAGTTGCAAGGTCAGATGTGAAGGTCATAATTTCTAAGTCATAGGTCAAGCAAAATCCTCTAAAATTCTTTCATCCTTATCTCCATTATTTAAGCGGAGCCCTTTGAGATAGTCACCATCTCAGTAACGACTAGTATTCAAGTTTTAATTTAACGCTCTTCTTATTGAATTATTCTTTGTTATGAAAAGAATTCCAAACTTACTCTCTCTCTCTCTCTCTCTCTCACACACACTCTCTCTCTCTCTCTCTCTCTCTCTCTCAAAACATTTTCAAGAAAAAGAGAGTATGAGAGTATGAATGCATATTTTACATTCGATTGTCCGACTTTGCATTGAATTTGATTTTTTTTCACTTAGGACAGACGGTCAGCGTTATATTATTGTTTTTCAATGAGATGTCAAAACTGTGTCCATCCAATCGATCATAAGAATTGAGGGTTTAAAAATTGAGAGAAAAAAGTATTTTTGACTTATACTGCAGAACATGTTATAACGGGTTCTGTTCTGTGTACTCGCTTTGCTGAGGTACCGGGAAATAAAGGATCTTCGGGGACTTCGAAATAAATCCAAATATTAAAGTTAAGCCAAAATTTAAAGTTTATTAATTTAGATTGGAAATGTCAAAAGGTGACAATTTGCGTTTGGCTTATGGTTTTTTTCGTCGATAATTACAAAGTCACATCCATAATGTTTATCCCTAAACATAAAATGTAATTGGTTATTTAATTACTTATGGGCGTGGATAAAATGAAACGAACTGGTAACAATCATTAAAATTAGCGTTAATAACCACTGTTCAAATTACGTAATTAAAACGCTCATAGGTGCCAGATAAGATGTCAAAACAGGTTGAATTATGTAATTAAAATACTAAGCAGTCCTGTGAGGCTTTTATAACAATTGACGTTTATTTGAAAATTAAAGAAATACGTATTTAAAGATTTCGACGTAAAAAGTAATATTAGCTAATTATTAAGTAAAACAATTATTGCGACATCTATGGCCACATTTCTTTTTGTTTTGTTTTTCCGGGGTTTTTTTCCCATTTTCTTAAACATATATACAATAATGCTTAATATAAAAAGAATATAATTATACAAAATATATAAATGTTACATAGTACAATAAAATTATTACAAAATATGTTCATGGAGCATAAAATGCTGTAACAAACGTAAACAAGAGGCCCATGGGCCACAAATCAACCACCTGAACAATAGTCCTTGTATTATTTTATTTCGAAAGGGTTTATTATGAAGTGCACTCTGAATAAATATTGTAAAACTCATATATTTCAAGATTTTGCCATATATTAAACAATACATAAAAAGAAGAAACAATTTTATCTTTGGCATGTTTTTATTCATAGTTATAAAATATTCGTTAAATAATTAAAATATGATATTGGCATCTGTTTTGTATTTCAATCATTAAAAGCTTCTTTATCGATTCATCAAATAAAAATATTGCAGGTGTGATGAGAACATTAGGCAGTTAGATTTTGTATTCTTATCGATCATCTGTCTTATAGACTAAACTCAAAAAGCATGGAAAGTCTATATATAGTTGATAAAGTCTATCAATGACTCCTACTTTTTTCCATAACCATTTTTTATCTTTTGTTCCTTTATCTTTCCTAACTGTGTGTTTGTGAATCAAAACTTCGTAAAATCTAAGATCCACACCTTTTTGATATTGTTTGAATTTATGATCTTGGATCCCGATCACTTGGATCCCGTTATGTGAGTAATTGATGTCGGGATCGAAATTCCAAAATAACAAAAAACTAGTCGATAAACATACACATGTATTTCCAGATCATTTAACTCATGGAATTTTTTTTTTGGAATAGTTCTTTTAATAAAAAATGATTTAAACAATTTAGAATCTGCACTACCTTAGAGTGATTGCATAGTAATCTCACAAACTGTAGCATTGTTTTTCTTAAAAAGAAGAGTTTAAAAACATTTTCCCATTATATAAGTCAATGTTAAACTTTGAACATATTTTGGAGCCGTACGTAGTATTAGTCCGGGGATCACGGCTTTCACAGTTTAGAATCTACACTATCTTAGGGTACTTGTATAGAAATCTCACTAATTTTCGCACTGTAGTCCTTGAGAATACATTTTTAAAAACATTTCCCCCACATATTTCTTTGTTAAATTTGTCTTTTTTAATCAACTTTGAACCCCTCTTGTGACTTCAGTATTGACCCGGGGATCGCAATTTTTACAATTTAGAATCTTCACTATATATACAAGCTTTGGTGTAAATATTAGCATATCTGGTGCAGTGGTTCTTAAGAAGAAGATTTTTTAAGACACCCACCCAATTTTCACAGTTTCGCAATTATCTTCCTTTTAAAAAGGTTTGTGCCCTTTATTTTAACAATTTAGAATCCCCTTCCCATAAGGATGCTTTGTAATAAGTTTGGTTAAATGTGGCTCAGTGGTTCTAGAGAAGAAGTCAAAAATGTGAAAAGTTTACGGACGGACAGATTGACGGACTACGGACAACAGGTGATCAGAAAAGCTCACTTTCGGTTAATAAACGATATTTCATATGAGATCAGAATAAGTTTTGAAGGTCATTTTGTGAAAATTTCAATTTAATTGAACAATTTCTGACCGTTTAATCGGCAAATTTGGGCGACCAACGCTAGAAAACTGAGTAAAAGACGTTAACGTAAATGGACGCATTGAAGCACCGGGCCGTCATTAAATTTTGTGTGAACGCAGAAAAATCTCCGATGGAAACCAAAAGGTTCTTAGATGCTGCTATTTTTATAGGACAAAGGATTACAATTGGAACCGCAATTGGAATTGAAGGTTTGAAATGGAAATACTGATATCTTGAGCTCTTCCAACACCCCGACCCCTATACAGCTCGGATATTGCACCTATGGATTTCGCTTTATTCCCTTATCTGAAGTCAAAACTGCGTGGACAGAGGTTTTCGGACCTAAATGATCTACGATTTGACACAAAAGACATTATACAAAAATTTGACAAATAATTGTGTGAACATGCGTTTTATTAATGGGTATGAATGGGTATGAATAGTGTGTGAACTAAAAGGTGTTTACTTCGAAAAAGAGTGACAGGTTTGAATTGCCTTTCAGTAGTTTGACGTCAACTGACGTCGTGGAAATATGAAATGATGCTCCGTAAATCCAATTAATGCATAATAAAAGTTGTATCTTTTGAAAACAATTTCAAAATCATGATTTTTTGCGTACTTATTTTTAATTGGTTGTCATTTATTAAAATATACGTCAAAGTACACTGTAATTTTGCTGTAAATCACTTTGTCCGCTAACTTTTCTAAGAACCCTTGTATTTATCAATTCAGGATTGACAAATGGATTATGGATACAATTCACGTAAACGAAAACATGGTTTGCTGTCACATTGACAGCTTTTCCTTTAATATTTGTGTATTCATTTCAGAATTAGTTAAATTTTTACGACTTGCAAAGAAATCGTAATTTTTCGCAGAAAAATGTATAAAACTAGACATGTATTTATACTTTTTTAAAATATCAATATGATTTTGTTGCGCAAGTGCAAAATAAATAATAAAACAATCTCAAACTGTTATAAACAGATTCAGCGTTCAATCCTTTATGGTGCATCAGTATCGTAAGACGCACCATCCATGCAAGTTTAGTGAAGTAGTGGCCCGTAGTAACTAAGATACCGTATATCAGGTTTATTCCGCGTGTATCCAATTTCCACTTTGCGACGATTTCCGAATCGCGGTAAATAAATCAGCGTTAATTTGATACAAAGGTTTGTTTTTGTAATTGGGTTCTCTCTTTCCTGATAAAGTAAACAGGTAAGTAAAAGTATGGTGAAAAATGTTCAATTATTTAGTAAGAGGTAGAAATACAAATTGCGGTATCGGAGGACAAGCGCAAGATAATAGATTTGTAAGCCTAGTTGTTTATTTAATAATCGATTGACAAGCTTATTAGAACGGTCGCTTGAACACGTAAGCCGATGTCTAATTATACCTGGGCTACTGGTATATGTAACGGTACATTATCTATTTATTAATAACTGTATGCGTCTATGAAAATAATTATCGGTAATTATTTCACATTAAGGAAAACATTAATGGTTTCATTGTCTGAATGTTTCATTACATTGAACGACAATTTAGATACTTTCTCATCTTATCTCACATGTTTAACTTGAGCAATCGTGAATATTATTTTCAATGCACTTTGTAATGGGGAAAATTTGATTCGCGTAAATTTTATATACCGTTCTAGTCTCTGATTCGCGGAAAAAAACATGGCGCGGAAAAAACCTGATTTACGGTATAATCATCAAAGGGCATCTGCTTCATAAACTTTAACCAGCTCTAAAAACCTCAACCTCCTCCAGCATCTAAAACCTTTTGCTCAGATTCAGCATTCAAGCCTGTGTGGTGCATCAGTATCAAAAGACGCACCTTCAATGCAAGTTTAGTGAAGTTAAGACTTGTAGTAACTAAGATATAATCATCAGAGGGCACCTGCAACAACATTTTTAACAAGCTCTAAAAACCTTAACACCCACCAGCATCCGAGACCTTTTGTTCAGATTCAACATTCAAGCCTATCTTGTGCATCAGTATCATAAGACACACCATCCGTGCAAGTTTGGTGAAGTAAGGACCAGCAGTAACTTAGATATTGCTATCAAGGGGTACCTGCAACTAAAACTTTAACCTGCTTCGAAAAACCTTAACCTCCTCCAGCATCTTAAATTTAGGACCTAGATTCAGCATCCAAGTCTTTCAAATCCATAAGTAGGTCCAGATGCATCACCCATGCAAGTTTGGTGAAGATAGGGCAAGTAACAACTTAGATACAGGACCTGCAACTAAAACTTTAACGAGGTCCGGACGCCGACGTCTCGGAGAGCTAAAAAGGTCGATAACAAGTGTTGTTTTTAAGCTATTGCCATTCGGTTTTCCTTTTTTTATCTATGAATATAGGGCTATCGAAACATATAAAAATAGTTTTGATAACAAAATGTTTAATATGCAAACCCTTTGCCGGAATGAGCTATGGACGTAAAAACCAGGTGCCGGAATGAGGTAGTCATCTTCATAAAACAGTAAATATCTCAATAAAGGTTTTAACATTTTTTCATTTTGACACGATTTTTTAATCATTACGACCATATCTTTGAAATCTATAAAACTTAAACCGTTTTGTTTTGATTTGATATACAAAACCTTTGCCGGAATGATTTTTTTTTTTGGTTAAAAAGAATGTAGTTATGTTGCAGTCATTCTGACATAATCATCTGTATTGTTAATATCATCGAATATATTTTTATTCGGTAAAGATTTTTTTTCATCCTGATATTTATACCTTTCCAAATTATATAGCTCTATATAATAAAGTAACTTTTAATGCGCAAAAGCTTTGCCAGAATGAATATTAAAATGGGTACAAAAGAGTGTTATTTGAGGGCAAACACTTTGGTGCGGGCATTACTGTCTTATGATAGCTTCTAGTTAAAATTTATGATTTTTAGAAGGATATTTTTTAATTGATCATTTTTTGAGTATCCTTTTAGAGTTACTGGAAAGGTTTGTTGTGATGGCTTTGCAGGAAATGCTACTAGTGGACGATGCGAAAGTAAGTGACTTAGTTAATTTAGATTTAATAGTGTTAAAAATCATAAATATATGATTTTCTCTCATTTTTTTATAAAAGATTTCTTGTTTGAATTAAGTCTGATGCTGTAACTTTTTAATAAGTTCTAGATATACAGTTTATCAACCATTAAATATAAATGTTAACATAAAATAAAATAGTTTTGCAAGGCGTTGACCATGTTTCAGAGTGCCCAATAGGATACCACCGCTACAATTGTTCCGAGAAATGCAGTCCTCCTACCTACGGTGAAGACTGTCAAATGATATGTCATTGCCCATTGGATGAGTGCCATTTTGTTTTTGGATGTCTTCAGAATGTTGGAACTGAGACTGCTCATCAAATACGAAGTGCGATTTAAATCATCTTAATAAAATATCTGTTGAGATAATTTTCACAGTTTAGTCATTTATTGTGTTTTATTCAATTCTTCTTGGCTTGCTTGAAGTGAGGGGTTAATGAGCTTTTCTGATCATTTTTTTTCGGCCTGTCAGTCTGTACACTCTTTTAAAATGTTCCTATTCTTCAGAACCAATGGGCCAATTTCAATGCAAATTGACACAAAGCATCCTATTCTGAAAAGAATTCAAGTTAATTGATATGAACGAACATGCAATGGGAGATAATTTAAAATAATTGGGCATTTGTCAGAATTTTTGTTTTAAATCGTCTTATACCATTTAGCCAGACATAATGTAACCTTTGTGAAAGCAACCTTTCGTGGTAGCATCTTCACGTAGTATAAATTAAAGTTTAAATCACGATTCCAGGGGATTGGGGCACAATGAGGGTTGCATTTTTTACATAGAATAAAAAATAAAAAATAAATTTAAAATCCTCTCAAAAACCTTGTGGCCCGAAAAGCTTAGTATTGTGTAAACGCATTTACCGGTAGCCAAAAATTCAAGTTTCTTCAATACGTGTCTCTGGGGGGAAGGGTGTGGCCATGATCAGGAAACAAATTAATGAAGAAAACAATCCAAAATCCTCTTTTTAAGAACTCTAATGCTATCATTTTTTTATTACTTTTTTGCTAGCTTCCTTGCTTTTTGCTGATTCTCAATTGTTCAAATTGTATTCGAATGCCAAATGTTCCCAAGATTCAGATAAATGTTTGGTGCAATTAAATACATATACAAGAAAAATGTTTCAAGATCTTGAGAATTGCAATGCTAAAATCAGACGACTATGCAGTTATCCTGTTCAAGTGTTTATCAAGCTGTAGCAAAACTTGGCCAAGGAGGGGGACACAGTTTATAACTATTAATATAGATTTTTAAATTGTTTACAAACCATGACCCAATGTTTTGAAAGGTTCAGTAGTTAGAATAAAAATTTTAAATTTGTTAAAACAAGATAACCTTCACTAAGCTGCTATGTTATTATGTAATTGATTCGATTAAAACTGATATGATCAATACGGCTATTGTTTCTCATGAGCGATGTGGCTTACGGGCCTCTTCTATAAATGTCTCTACTAAACATTGTGAAGTCTATTTCGGCAAGTTAGAATTATGCGGGAAAAGTCGCGCATATTTCTCGTTGGTTATTTATCACTTGTTAATCACGATATAAAATAGTTGCAATATATGTTTGTATAACACCAGGTCCTTGTAATAAAATAATACATGTTTTTTAACTAAATTCTTAAAGTAAACCCAAAATTTGTTGCAAAATAAAAGAAGTACAAACATATTTAAAGCATCTTTGAATGTTATAAAATGGGAAGAAAAAACATCATCAATTCATTGTACAATAAGTATCGAATTTTTAAGGGAAGAGTTTGATAATAACGAAACGTTTTCTGATATTGTTTGTAGGTTCTACAAGAGGGGTTGCATCTAAACGTGCAATAATATATTCAACTGTCAAAGTATCGGCCTTATCGATGATAAACGTCACAGGTTTTGCAATTTCTCCGCGGACATATCAATATTTTGGAACAACATTGATAAATTTGCCTCCAAATTTTGACTTGTTCAAAAACAGTTTTATCGTTAAATCGATTATAACATTGTGGGAATTTTGTTCTTTTTTTCGCTAAATTTGTTTTCGCGTACATTTATAAGTGCTTCCAGAAAACAACCTTTACAGGCGAAATGAAAGAAAGCTATTGGAAAACTCAATACAAATCGCTGAGTTTTGAGGCAGTGAAGCCAGAGTGTTCGCGAAGACAAGAACCACAGGAACACGATAATTTAGATAGTACATACCTTTCGCCAGTATTTAGTAGAACTGGAAGTACCGAAATACGGAGTTTGGATGAAATTGCACGATTACAAAAAATGAAATCTTACCAGAAAATCTGTTAGACAGACAAAGCATATTTCTAGAAACACAAAACGAAACAAACGATACTCAGACAAATGTACAAACACTTGTTTATATCGAGATTACAGAAGAAAACACTTTCTAAATAAAGTTCCTTTAAAGCTGAACACCGCTCGTAAATAGGCACAATCACACAGGTACAATATAAATCCTTCGATTTTATTACACCCGATTGCACACCTGAAACTCGAGACCGAAATGTAGTGTTACTTTCGTGGTCTTTCGATTTTATTTTATTTTGTATTCTATGTGCATATTCTGTGTGTAAATAATGCATTGACCAATATATATATGATATCACTATAAAAATTATGTATAAAATATTTAAGCACTATAAAGACGCGTTTAGTTCTAAACGTGTTTAGATAAGTGTTTAATTTATAAACATATATTTGATAACATGTGTAAAATCTACTCATGTTAAGCATCTAAACATGTTTAACTACTAAGATACGTTGCGCGCACTTTTCCCGCCGTAAAGATAAGAGACAAAGAAATGATCATATTACTGACCACTGCTAAACAAGATGGACCCGCGTTTCTACATGTAAACATCCAATCCAGGCAAGTTTTTTTTTATGTATACTTCTAACCTTTGGAATGCTGCACTTTAGCTCTTTTACGCAAAATCATTTCAATAACTAATACGATGAATTTTACATGCACTTTCTCAAATCAGGATGGTAAATATTATTTTGGCTAACCTCCCTGATGAGTGGTCGCCATGAGGGGTACATGTATTAACAGAGTTTAGTCTGAACAAATTAGCAAGAATTATTTATAAGCATATTGGTTTTGCTATTTATACCAGTGATAGATATATAAGATCACCCAGAAACTTCATTGAAAGTAGTATAATATGTAGTATGTAACGATCTAACATGTAGCAAGTACGCAGTATTACAGTTGAGATCGGTTTTCCAAATTATCTAAGAGATTGAACATTTTGTCGAAACTCACGAAGTAGTTGTCCCACTACCGAGAGCCTGTGATAATATTTTTTGTGAAAAGCTCGGGCTAAAACGGAAGAGGTGAGGGAAAAGATTGCACTAGAACTAGTGAGTCTCTTCCCAAAACTAAGGAATTTAGGGGCCAGAAGACGTGGTGTATTCTCTTCACGACACTGTAAATTATGTGGTGGATATAAAAAATAACTAGATTAAGTTACAAAATACAAACCCCAAAAAATTAAAACTTTTAATATTTTTTTACTTGTAGCAGCTGTCTGGACAGAAGACAGGGATTTTAACATAGGCCTATAGCCTGTAGATTTATATAAATGTTAGTTACGTATAATTATATGGATATAAATTATAATGTACTATTGTGTTATTTTTGTAGAAAAGAGTTCACTTAAATTAAATGAATTATCTTCGGGGGAAGATATCCAAGAGTGGTTAAAGGAGAAAATTCGGGATATTTTTAAAGGTAATTAAGAAATTCTTGATATTGATATAGGCACCGAAGTTATCTTTCTGTGTGCATGATCGGTTAACCAAAATATTTGTGAATGTTGTTTTTATTCTACATGGATGCATACCAATAATTTAATTATAACGGCATAACTTTGAATTTTGGGAAGATAGGATAAATGTTCCTCCAAGAACCCATTTTTTTGCAGGTTAATTTTATTGATAGAGTTATCTGGGATCACTGGGTCAAGAGAATGTATCATTTAGCTAAAGCCTCTATCTATCATTGAAATTTGTATGGAGATAAGTAAAAATTAGGTAGAAATTATATTTTAATATGATTAGAATTGTACAGTAGTGCAATTATTCGCTATTGCAGAGATCAGTATTTCATTTAGGGTGTTTAAATTCAAAAGTCTAGAAGTTCTGAATTACTTACTATTACTTTCTTACTTACTTTTACTGTGGTATTTTTTTTTTGTAAATTAACAGACCTTAAATTGTAAGTGTTAATTCATCCTTGAAATTTCTCATTTAATATTTAAAGTAAACATAGGTAGTTTGACCTAATTTTTTCTTCTAATTTCAGGATAACACTGCATGCCCATGGTAACCTGTAGCTCTAGAGAAAATGAGTGCACAAAATAATTGCAGCATGTGTCCTTTCTTTTGTGTTCGGAAAAGGTAATTAATGGATCATCTCATCAGAAGACATAAAAACGAAAAAAAACTTTATCATACACTGGAGCAAATCAGGATGTGGAGCTTCTTTTACAAAAATTTTAAATTTTAAAAGGCATCATTATCGAAAATATTTCAATGAAGCTGAAGACGATCAGGATGAAATAAATGACCATGAAGATCTTCCTTTCAATGTAATTGAACAGTCTGCTATAAGCGAAACACAACAAGCTGAAGCTCAATTTTTGTTAAAAATAAAATCAGAACATAATTTATCAGAAAAAGCCATAGACGACATAATGGAGACAACAAAAGCAATGATTCAACATACCTGAACAAATATTTGAAACTCTCAACGACGATATTTTTGGAAATGATACATCTGTTGGATTAGAAACTGCATTTTTGTGTGAAAAGTTTTTTGAAAAAAATCTTACATATATAAAACCCCAAGCAGTAAAACTTGGAATGGAAGATGTTTTGAAGAAAGTAGGAAGACAATATTGCCTTGTTGAAAAAGAAAAGCTAGGATACATTGTTCCCTTTTTCCCACAATTGCAAGAATTGTTGAAAATGCCAGAAGTCCAAGAAGAATTAACAGAAGAAAATCACGATTTTTTTTATATAATGGATGAAAAAGATGGAACTTGCTACAAAAAAATACTTCCAAGACCATAAATATGCTCTTTTGTTTTGTCTGTATTATGATGACTATGAAATTGTAAATCCCATTGGATCTCATAGAAAAAACATAAACTTTCAATATTTTACTGGAGTCTCCTTAACATTAGTCCAGCTTTTCGCTTTAAAATTCAAACAACCCAACTTGTTGGTGTGGCAAACTCATCTGATATAAGAAAATTTGGTCTTTCAGCAACGTTAAAAGACTTTTTAGACCCCATGAAAGAAATTCACCGAGGAAAAGAATTAATGTAAATAACGTTGTGAAAACTTATAATGGAACATTGAATTATGTTATTGGAGATACGCCAGCCACTCAGATTTTAGGTGGTTTTAAGGAAGGTGTTTCCATGACTAAAAACCATGCCGAACATGCAATATTACAATTGATGAACTTGGTAACCACGTATCAGATAAAAAATTGCACTTCAGGAATGAAGTGGAGTACATGTACCATGATAGATGTGATGCCTTGGATCACCTTGAAGGAATTAGTAAAATGACAAGAAAATGTTGGTCGAATGAGTATGGAATAACAAGAAGAAGTGTGATAGCTAGTATATTACAAAGTGCATTTTGCTTGACCCTTTGCATGTTCTGCTTGAGGGAATAGTAAAAGTACAGTTACAATTAACCTTAACTTACTTTATAGATAAAAACAACAATATTTGTCTGTGCACTATTTGAATGATAGAATCAAGACTTTTCCTTATTCAAAACAAGAGTCACTGGACAAACCGCAAGTGCTTGAAAATAAAGCTATTTATAGGCCAAACAACTTTCCTATTTCCCAATTTCCGAAATTTCCGAATTCCAAATTTCCGAGTTCAATTGAAACCCGGAACTTTTTCATTCTTTTGCCTCTAATGATTGGAGATGTAATGGAAGAAGACATTGATGATGAGATATGGAAGAACTATATTCGATTGTTAAGGATTACCCTCTTGATAACATCTCCTTATGCATCCATAGAAACAGTAGTAACATTGAAACAAGTGATTTATTGCTATTTGTACAAAGGACTATATATGATATGGGCCTAAATGGCCCCCTAAAATGAACATCATCATTTTACTGTAATTCCTTGGTTTTTTTTTACATATATATATGTGATGTGTTTACATAATATTTATTTTGATTCAAGTGCCCACAATTGAGAAATATGACATCGTAAAGACAACATTTTCCCGCCATTGTTGCATTTTTAGCATAAAACAGCTTGTTTTCAAGCAGTTTTTCTTTGAGGAAACATAGAGCGCATGCTTGAACAAACAAAATATCTTAATTAGAGATGTATCTAGCCATGACTAATAAGTGACCAAAAAAATTTATCTTGTTGAAGCATGCGCTCTGTGTTTCCTATTCATAAAAAGATAAGAAAAAAGTCAATTTTTGACTGATTTTGATTAAATTCTAAAAATAGCATCACTTCTGAAGTCATATACTGCCAGTGAGTGCAAATAAATCAAATAAATATATGAAAAATATATTTTATATCAATTCTTCTAAAAAGTAAGTTAACTTTTTATTGTACCAGAAACAATTTAAAAAAATGGCGATTTATGGGGGCCAAATTTAACTCATATCATACATAGTTCTATATGAAACTGCATTTGGAAGTGCCAGTGTTCCCAAAATTACATCATCTTGCCAAGACAGATAGAACAGTTTGGACCAGGGAGAAGTCATATGTGTACAAGGCTTGAAGGAAATTAAGCATGGTCTATTCAAAAACAAAAAGTGGAGTAATTTTAAAAGCTTGTCTCTATCTGTAGCTTTGCACAATCAACGATGGATGTGTTTGAGACAATGTGGCTTCGGTAGTGAAAAATCCCAAGTTTACATGTATGGAGGTGACGAAGTTTCGTATGGATGTGACATTTTTACACAAGAACTATCAATGTCTGTTAGAGAAGAATTGGAACAAGTTCAAGAAAACGGAATAGTCCCAGATACTGTCCTGAGAGCTGCAAATGTCAAAATTTGTGGAATACAATGTATCTTATGAATCTGGAAATATACTCCGACGAGATTATTCTGACTAAGATGGACTTGAACTGTGCATTATTAAGGACATATTTGTGGCAAATAACATCTACTATTTTGAGTGCTCACAGATTTCAATTGTTGAGTTCAACCCAAAATACAACTCATCTATACTACTATATTAAAATAATAGACTCGAATTTTTAGTCTTTAATACCGAGAAATCGGAAGAATACTGTCTTTTGTTTTATATATTTTAAACATCATTGGTGATTGAAGTTTACCAATTTGTTTTTATTTTTTCTCAGTTAAGCTTCGCTTATTAATAATCAGCGAAAATTCCTCAAAAAATCCCGGAAATCACCTGAATTGTTTGGATTTTACAATCTTGCGCTTGCGCAATACATTCACGCTAACGGGAACTTTAGTTTGTTTCCATAATATCACATCTGCATGAATAAACTCAGAAATGATAATACAGATACGGGTAAATTTTCATTGGATTTTTGCTATATATTCTGTTCATATATATTTATTTTAATGATTTCTTAAGAGAGAAAGTATAAAATAACAAATATACATTTCAACTAAGTTCTTCGTGATGACAAAAATAGTTGATTACATGCAAAAAAGTAACATTATATTTGTTAGGAGAGTGAAGATAGAATATGTTTTATCGTAAAAATGAATAATGTCCTACGGACCCAGTTTTACAAAGAAAATACGTGTATGTTGGTGAAAAGGTGTTGAATTCTTCCATTCTATGGATTAAAATTTTTAGTTGAAAGGTATTTGCAGTCTCAAAAAGGTTTGTTGTGATGAATTTGACCATCATTTTCAAGGCAACTTCATTAATTTTCTCCAAAATCGTTCCGGAGCGATTCTGCAATTTTCTGCTACATTACGGGTATAAGGGATGCATTCTAACTAGCTGTGGTGGGGGCCTTTCCCGAGACACAGTTAGATTATTCAAATTAAGGAAAGTGTAGTGAAACTAATAGCATTATTGTAGGCCTATAGCTTTGTTATGTAAATGTCAATAATAAGGTGTGTCGATGTACCTATTTCGTAAATGTCCGATATGCAATGTCAACCCGTGCACGCACGGGTCAAAGTCTAGTGCATTTGTAAAGAGAGGGATGATCTTGATATTTTCACTTTAGCTGCATTGAGGTAAAAGTACAAATGACCACAAGTTGTTGGTTTGTTATGCTTTGGAATGTTGATTTTTGTTGGAGTTAGAGAAACTTAACCTGAAGCATTTGTATCTTGGAAATGATAAGTAATGTTGTTGACTTGATAACTTTAACAACAATTTTGTGACAATGCCAAAATGTATACCTTCAAAGAAAATGAAATAGATGGTTTTACACTTCTCAATCTGGAAGATGAGGATGTGTTTAGAATGTTACCAGGGAAGGTCGGACCTGGTCAAAAGATTCTAACATACTTGCAAAGGGAACAAAAAGAGTACAAGGACACTCTCCAACAGCCAAGCCAATGCAAGATGCACAGTGCGTTGCCTCAAACCTGACTTTAGATCAACTTCCTCTTCCAAATCCAATCAACCAAGTCAGAAAGCACAGATTGATGACTCAAATGAAGCTTCAGGATCAACTTCATATACAGAAATCAGTCAGCCACCCTGCTCCAACAGTCAGTGTCATGGAATCCCCAAAACAGGTATAATTTTTCTACATTTGATACTTTTCTATATTTACATGTATACATTTTCTTTTGAAAATTGGACTTTTTTCTTTCTTAATTATAAATTGATTTAAAATGTAATGTAATTATATTTTTGTAATTTAGAAATCATTGCCAATGAATGACATTTCAATTTCCATTCCAACCTACTCTCGCCACATTGAGGGTCTACTGCAGAGAGGGGAAGTGTTCAAGGACTAGGATAAGTTTATAGAGGAAACTGCCTACTTCATAATCTCTAGACCTGAACAATTCCAGTCAAGGGGAGTTTATGAAGACTTTGGAGGGCTAATGTACCAAAAGTACAAATGTATTGGGCATTCCTCATTTGGAAATACATGGGTAAATTTGTTATCTTTTAATGAATGATCTTGACAAAAAAAATCTTGATAACTGAATGCAAGTGTTTGTCAAATCATAAATTTTAAAAATAGCTAGACAATATTCTTTTTAGGGTTACTTCCACAAGAAATTATCCCAGAAAATTATAAGTATTAGATGGCGTTTAAATGCTCGTGGGAAGAGTACACCAACAGGAAAAAAAAAGAAATTGGATTCTCCAGAAGTTGCTCAAAAAGCGGGTATATGTTTTAGATGCATTTGTTTTTCAAACTGTTGACATGAAGTTTGTACTAAAAATACTCTGTTTTGATAATGCGTTGTATACTGTAATACCTATATGTTGAAAATTATTTGCAATTTTACATTTGAGAAACTATCAGTATGCCTGATGCCTTAAAAGTTTTTAAAGAACATATAGGCAAGCCTAAAAAGGAGATGGATCATGCCCTTATTATGAAATCGTTAAGGGGTTCTATTAAAAAACGAAGGAATTATGTTGAAATGAAACACAACGGAAGCGTCATGGAATTGGTTTCCAAAATCCCAGTTCTTGGAAAAGCTAAATATGTAATTATCTAGTTTAAGAATTCTCGATGTGTCAGACTTAAATAATGGTGCTTGAAATTAACATGAATGTTTATTTGATCTATACATATTTATGTACGTTGAAAAAGAATTCTTTTTATTGAGAACAAGCTTCAGGAAAAGCAAGATAATGGACAATTGGACAGACAATCCCAATTCTTGGAAAAGCTAAATATGTAATTATCTAGTTTAAGAATTCTCCATGTGTCAGACTTAAATAAAGGTGCTTGAATTTTACATGTATGTTTATTTGATCTATACATATTTATGTAGGTTGAAAAAGAATTCTTTTTATTGAAAACAAGTTTCAGGAAAAGCAAGATAATGGACAACTGGACAGACACTCTAGCCAAACTAGACTAAATAGTTTGCAAAAGATGAAGAGGAGGTTTTTACATATTGGTTTTATTAATTTTGACAAGATATTAAGCATTGATATTGTGTGCATATATGTGCACAAAATATGTTTATATTCAAATTTTGAATTTTCTAATGATTTGATGTAGGTTTTTTTTTGTCACATGCAAAAATATTTTAGGTTGAGGTTAGCAGGAAGTATATTGCCCTCTATTTTTTAGAGGATACGGATGCTCCTGTTGGTTTCTCCGAAGAGTTGAATCTCACCAGAAGACTAGAGGAAACGCTAAGAGGTCGTCAAGGTCGACAACTTCTGAGTTTTGTGAAGGTGAATTCGAATAATATTTGTTCAAATACATTTATCTAATGAAATACAATAAAACTTTTTGCCATTGTAAAATATGGTGTTTTTTTGTTCTAATAAATAATCTATCAAAAAATATATCTAGCCTAAGATAAACGTGTTAAGGAATTTATTATACTTATTGTTTGTTACTAATAAATTGCATTTGAAATTTATTGCAGTTGAATTATTTCAAGGGGTATATACCAAAAGGCGACGAAGCTCCAAGAATCCTCTTTGTCACCGGGGACAAAGGAATTGTGAATGCATACATCTTTGCAGTGGGCATTAAAATTGAGGTCCCAACAGATCTGAAGGAAGCTCTGGTAATACTTCTTTTATCGTATTATGTTTGGGACTTGGCATACCCAAAACAATACCAACTCTTGGGCTTCCTCCAGGTCTACATTATTGGAGACAAACAAAATAAATTTTCCATGAACCCAAATTATTAGAAATTTGTCAAAATTTTAGATGACTTAGAATAATTTATTTTTTGGGATATACAATTATGTACGAACTATTTGGACAGTGATTGCGAAGTGTCTGAATATTTTCTTTTACAACAGATTGAGATTTCATGTAAGTTTAATTCCATGTTTTAAAAGTTATTTTCTGTGTTTATTTCTTTAAAACGAAACATGTCTCCTTTATAAACATACTCGTACATGTAATTGTGAAGTATATGTATGCATGCTTTGATTATTGTACAGCTATACTGGTAGTTTGATTTTTGCCTATTAGAACATGTTCAACTTTTGAAGGCTATGTCCTTAAATGCATGCAAGATGGGTGTTTAACAAGGATGTACATGTCTTTTGAATTCATTGTATAGAAACTTATTGTTATGCTACCATCCTGTTTTATGTAACAAGTTTATGCTTATACCCATATCTTTTCACTTCCTTTAATACCTGTTTGTGAAGTCGAGCACATACTTTACAGTGTGAAGCTGGACACATGAATTTAATGGTATTACACGAACATACATTTCCTTCCAAATATTTGTTTTTTTATAAGTCGAGCAGTGTAAAGCTAGACAGATCAAATTAAAAGAATTGCACAAACATCCCTTTTCAATACTTTTGATATTTAAAACACACATAAAAAATTATGTGTTTTTTTAAAACTCTGTGTGAAGTCAAGCACACACTTTAAATCTAAATTTCTGTGTTTTTAAGCACTCATTTCATATATGTACTGGTATTACCTCATCTCAGTGTGAAGCAAAGCACACGTTTTCAATGTATGTTTTTTTTAACTGTGTGTGAAGTGAAGCACACATTTCAACCTTAATTTTCATGTGAAGTCAAGCACATATCTATTTGTGTTCAAATTAATTTAAATGTGAATAAATGTTTATTTAGCATTAACTCATGTGTAATTTCAAGCATTCATTTTCTTTTGAGTTATTTTTTAGATGTCCTGCGCATATCAGTTTATTATTTTTTTCATTTACAATGTTCATATGATATATAGTTTTGTAACTTTTTATGTATACAGAATACATGACCATATACATGTATATTTTTGTTAAACACATGTATTCATTTTAATACGTACTCAAGTACATTTATGAATCTTTAATGACTTTTAATAATTGTATTTGTATTGATAAATGAAACTCGTTTGCTCTTTGGGCTTAAAAGTACAAGGTGTATTGTGTTTTATACAGCTTAAGAAGGAGGCTAATGATGTGTGTAGCTATTAAACACATATGTGTTTAGAATCTAAACGTTTGCATAAATGTTATTAGATGTGTTTAGTTTCTAGACACACAAGTGTTTAAATTCTAAACACCTCTTAAACATGTTTAGAAATTATACACGTTAAGGGATTAAACATGTTAAAAAGAAGTTGACAATAAAAATGTTTAGAAAAGTATTTGGGTTCTAAACACATTTTTTACAGTGAATTTGTGATGAAAATAAACAACCCCGGCCATTTTAGTCTCATCCTTTTTTTTTAAAGAGTTTCTCCTATAAATAATACACCACATAAAGATGCTTCGACAAAATTTACAGTTTTTCTGGTCAACCGATTTTCTAAAAATTTGACCCAATGGTAGCCCCGTCCTACCACAAGGGATCATCTTTTGAACAAACTGAAATCTACAGTACCTAAGGTTGCTTCCACGCAGGTATCAGCATTTCTTCCCAAAACGTTTTTGAGAAGAAGATTTTTTTAAGATACCAACATACAATTACTAAATCTTATTTATCTCCCTTTGCAAAAGGGCATGATCCTATAGTTAACGATATTGAATTCCATCCACCTTAGGATGCTTTATGTTAAGTCTGGTTGAAATTATGATCAGAAAAGTTAACTTAGGCTTTCGGCTCAGGTGAGCTAAAAAGTGGAAAAACTATGCTTTTCAAACTTTTTTTTCGTCTGCGGTCCGATTTCTTCTGAAAGCTGTAAGTCTGTTCCCAATCGATTTATTGACATATTCCCAACCGCTTTGTGTATTAAACTTCAACACAATAATATCCACAGTGGTCGGCGAGTTATAGATAAAAAGTAAAAAAGAAAATACAAAAAACGCTCAATATAGCTTAAGCGCTTTCATCTTAAAATCTTCAAAAGCTTCTATAAATTAATAATACATTTCAATTCAAACTACAGTGGTTTTGAATGTTTACCATCGGAATAAACTAAAATTTTGATGTTTCAAACGGTAGCGGAAAGTACGCACGACCAGGCGTAAAAATAGTTTAAACTTTGTAATTAAGTTTAAAGATATAAATATTTAGTTTTTAAAAACATTTTAAAATTTCATAATATTCTGTTGTGATGTAGTTTGTTTAGTGTACGTCATTTTTATACATTATTTGTAGCTAATTTCAATAAAGCAGAGGACTTTTAAAAGATATTTCGGCAAGAACATGTCTTTAAAAACGCCCGAAAAAGCGACGTCATGATCAGCTGACCGTCTTTACAGTGCGCCATCATAACATCATGTTTCAACCGAGGTAAAACAACGATAGAAACAAAACAAACGATGGGGGAAACAGGAAAGCCATCAAAATAGTTCGGTTTTACTCATTCACAAGTGGCAGAAACAATATTTTGATGGAGTTTGCGATAATACCCTCTGATCAAAGGGTTAATGCGGCATATAACTCTCGGATGAACCCAGGACTACAACGTTATAAAAACATCGTTGTAACTCAACGTCAGACTGAACCGGGTGGCCTTTAAAGGCAAAGTATATATAATGATAACTCCAATAAAAGACATGTATATGGCTCTGATTTTAATCATATACATTGTTATACTTTATATTAAAATAGTATAATACTTTCCTGATAATGGCAACATTATTTTGAATTAAACTACATGTGTCCACGAATCTTTTGGACAACCCTCGTACATATAAAATTACAGCCAGTTGCATACTTTTGTATTGATATGAGCCCATTCTCGATATTTTCCCTGTGCTAGTATATGTCTTCACAAATTAAACTGATTATCAAAAAAGACCGTATATTCCCCCAAAAGATGCATGTATTTTATTTTAAAATTATCAATAAAAACCGCATCCCTACTAAAAGAAACGTGATATGAATGCTTGTTTTATTCAATTAAAAAATGAATTGAATTATTCTTTTATTCATGATTGCAGTTATTAATTTTTACATTGATTGTTCCAATTATCACACAAGAGTTGAGGCAGGTAAACGTTTACATACATGAATTTATCATAAAACAGGTAAGAAATAGGGGATCATTTTTTTTTAATAGTATGAGGGGATCAAATACGGTCAGGGGTGCCCGTAGATTCATCTGGTAAATTCTATATGAAAATTGTTTTACTTATATTTATATACTTTTCAGTAATTTTACGAATAAAACTAAAAACAATCATGATTGAAAAATATCGAACTATTCTTTACAAATTCAAGTTGTAATGTTATCATAAACAAAGACACTGGATAATGTTTTTTAATATTTTTAAAACATTGATGAGCTACGTAATCACATGTCCACCGAAAAAAAAAATACCTTTTTGTGTACTCTTTAGTATAAAGTTGTTCAAATTGCCACAGATGTAAGATGTAAACCATAAAATAATTGAACATTTTAACTTTCAACAAGCATCATATACATGAATTATGAATTAAATTAATATTCTGAATCCTTTGAATAATAATGTATGTCTTTTTTAAGCATTGCGGCTTAAGAACAAATAAAGTTTGCACCTTGAATGCAAACAACGTCCATTATATCTATTAGAAAGATTGAATAAAATGAAATTGTGCGTAAAAAGTCTTATTTAATTTTTTTTTAAATATGCATTAATGACAAAAATGCTTTTGCTCATACTTATCAAACTCAAATAAAATCACGTTTTTAGACTTTCAAACGAAAGCAAAAATCTTTAAACAAAACTACCTTTCTATATATGATAAGAATATTCCTTTCCATGTATTTCTCTATTTAAGATCAATCTGTATCTCACTGCTTTTTAAACTGATTGCTACTAGAAATACGAGCAAATGTTATTTAAAGGACCTTTACATTACCTTCATGTGACCATGATCGAAAGGCTTAGTATTAAACTTGTATACATTACATTATATTTAGCTTGAGAACATTGTAAACTAGTATTTATCAAAAACAAGTATGCTAAGTATGCTAACTTTGGCAATTGTTAAATGACAAAATACAAAGCGTATTGAAAAAATGTGCTCTTTAAAATAATAGTTCTCAAAATAAACATTTAAAGGTATTTCTGACAAAGTTATAATATTATATTTTAACCTTTAAAAAAATATGTCAAAACATTATAAAAACAGAACATTGTGCCAAATAATAATTCCAGTTCCAAAGTTTACAATTGCGATCGGAATTTTTAAGATTCGCACGGGCTCTGTCTCGCTTTGGTTGCATGCGTTTTAGTGCTTGCATCAAGACTCATAAAAAAGTAGGCATGCACACTATTCAGAGGCGACCGAATGCGATCCAAATCATCACAGTGCAACGCACAAACAATAGTACGAACGGTTTACAACGTTTTGTGTACTCGCAAGAGTGATGCACGATTTTTTAAGGTCTTAAGATGAATCGCTGCTGTATATGCGTGTGTTTTGCGACCATGAGACTGTTGCTCAACATGTCTCATGTAATCTTGCAACGTTTTACTATCATTACACGACTTATCAGCCTCAATATACCACTAGCATATATACCCTGTATAAGCATCTCTGTTTCAGACCACAATTGACAATACTATTATACATTTATTGCATTATGGTGAGGGAAATATGAAGATTTATTACTCCAAGAAAAATCATATTTACCGAGGGCATCGCCATATGAATCTCAATGCAATAAACGTTTTATTATACCGTACAACATGCATGTATGATTAAACAAAATACGTTGATTTCTAAAAATTGTGTGACTTTTCAATAGCAATAGTGTCGAGATTGTTTGATTTCCTATGTTACTGTCTCACTTTTCTTTCATAATTTCGAACATAGATAGTTAAGTTCGTTTTGTTATATAACGAGAATCATAATGACTAAATATTTTTGATTTTATCATGTTTGTCGACATCGTATGCTCATATCGGCTTTTTCATTCCTATAAAATCGCTCTCTCATAATAGAATAATCATATTGAGGTATATTAGGAAATGCTGCTCCTTTTCTGTTTCTTCTTGAGCGGCATGTTCTCTCGCTTTCAACTATGTCTACTGAAAACGTTGGGCGGTATATACCCCCTCTGACTCGCACAAACATTCATACCATGAAACGCATGATCGCACGTCCAATCGCATTGGCGCACGTTCAATCGTCCGATCACCTGGTCTCTTATCGCATCATCCTTCAACAGTCGCTTTCATTGTAGAACAATCGCATATATACGCAAGATATATCACAGGATTTAATGCGTTTACATCGCACAACGCTCGCTTAGATCGTGCGAATTTCGTACGAATATTTTTTCAAATGCGATTATTTCAGGAACAGTTTACGATTCATATCTATTTTTTTTCGGTCGCACGAATATTTTGTCGCTTCTGATCGTGCACCATTTGTGAAAGGAGCTTTAGGTGCTTTTAGATGATTGATAAGGTATGGGGATCTCTGCAGAAGTCATTGGAGCTGTATCTGACACTTCATATCCATTCCCATTGGGAGGTTTACTGACTGCGTGGTTGGCTGAAACTGGGTCGCTTGTTTCGTTTTGAGGAACTACCAAATTTGAAAGAGCTTTACTCATTGAAGCCTTCTAGTAAGTAGAACAATATCTACTATAACTTCTCACAGATGATTCATTTTTACGACCACTCAAGTGCATAATGTGCCGAACCTCGAAACATGCATCGTTCATTCCTTGAATTGAGGTTGCACGTAGGCTATGTGCAGTGTATGTTTTGCTGCATTTTGCATTTTTATAAATGTCGGCAATGAACCGCGTGAATTGTGTTTTGTTTTTTTTGGTTCGGAACATCTGTGTACCAAGATTCCTTAGTTGTTTGAGATTTAAGCACTTCTTTTGAACATCTTTAAATAAAAATGT
This sequence comes from Magallana hongkongensis, assembly GCA_015776775.1. Classification (NCBI taxonomy): domain Eukaryota; kingdom Metazoa; phylum Mollusca; class Bivalvia; order Ostreida; family Ostreidae; genus Magallana; species Magallana hongkongensis. The sequence goes on along the minus strand of CM027471.1, from coordinate 28,357,273 downwards.
TGCCTTAGGGTCCAACTTCGAGAGGAAGAGTTTCAAAGAGGCGACTGGACATGTTGCCCCAGCAGAAGGTACCTCATACATTCTTTTCTCTTTTGGGTTTTCATTTGCATCTATTCCTCCTTGCCAATTTTTCTGTACCGTTTCATGTGACAAACCAACATATTCCTGTTTATTTTCATCGACATGAAAATCAAATGAATTTGTTTTTAGTTGTTCATGGAATTCTAACCCCCTGCTGATAAATTGAATTGCAATCAGTAACCAGATTCGGAATCTTAAAGAGATTGGTGTTGGTTCCCCGAAAACATAGGCAGAAATTTTGTCTATGTCCTGTTTAGGAATGATTTCTTTGTGTTTGGTTGGTCGTGAGAGGCCATCTTTAAGGTTTTTCTTTATTTTTACATCTAAACATTGTTACTTTCTCTAGATTCTCGGTCACGTACAATATCAAATTTTCGTCCAATATCATGAATGTGACGGTTTATCGCTGACCTGATGCTTTTGATTGTATTGTTATGATATTTGGACGCTTGTTTTTTGGTCATAGATTGAGATCTTTTTTTTTCATTTGGCCTTGGTGCAGCCTCTGCATAGAACTTCTCAAGATGGCTATTGAGCTCAGGTGCAGAAATTGAATGAAAATTGGTTGGCTGCCCAAGAGCCTCAACACTCCATTCTGTAATGAAATTCGAATTTTTTGTTTTGAACTTATCAAATCATTTATCATGCTTAAATCTAGATAGCTTAATGTTAAAGCAACCATACATTTTGTGTGGGGAATTTGGGTTCAAGTCCCAATCTGGTTAATCCGATATAAGTGATGATGAGTTGATATTTTCAATTTTAGCACTTCATTAAATATTTAAATCATACATTTACCTTGTAACAAATTTAATCTCCACTTAGTGTTAGATTTTGTGGCTTTTGACTGTCTTCTTTCTTTAAGATCCTGAATTTTTGCATCACTGACAGAATTAAATCTCCTGCTATAGAATGGCTCTTGCAGCATTGTTTCTTCTGTTTTTATAGGGCTTAAAACCCTCTCAAGCTTCTCCTCCGCTTCATTTGTTGATGTTGAGACATCAAATTTACCATCCAGTAATTGGTGCAGTGTGTCCTAATCAGTATCTATAATCTCTACAGTCTCCCCAACACTCAACATCTCAAAATCTGCCATGTTGTTAATAGCAGACGAAAATAAACCAAACAACTATAGTTCCATCTAAACTGTGTCTCAATAATATATTTGGTATAAACTTTTTCTTTATTGTTTAAATGAACAAAACAAACAATTTTTTTAATGATATTTATTTTTCAAGGTCTAAGATTGTACATGTATATAATATATATGTATTATATGATATCTAATGTAAACAGGAAGTAATGATAAAAGTAAGTCCGGCTCATTGTTGTCAAGTGGGCGTGGCCCCATAGCCAACATTCTTTATACACTATAAAACACTGTCATGTGATTGGCTAATCCAATTAAAAGCTTCAATTTGTATGAATTAAATTATATAGAAATTGAAAATTTCTTTCCCAATATTTTGTTTTTTAACCGACAATACACATCTCTTAAAAATGATCCACCTCAAAAGTTAGAATCTTAAAATTCTAGACACAGATCTAGATGATAATTTCAGAGAATCATCACGATATGAATGTTTTATATTAATATTCATGTGTTTGAAGTTACTTTTATTTTAAAGGGTATGAGCAAGATTTAAAGTTATTTTTTAATGTTTAATGTTTACAATGCTACAGTAATGCATTTCTAATAGTCAACCAAAATTTGAGTGTTTGTTGTCAAGTTATAAGCGAGATACAGAGCTCAGATTTCTTTGTTATGTAAACAAAGTTAAGATCATGTTTTTGTTACATTTTGAATGCTGAAAAGAAAATTCCAGGTTTAGACCCTAAAAAGATAAGTCATTAACGCTAGGAAATGTTTATGCATGTTAAAAACGAATTATCAGATAGAAAAACCATCTTTAAAATAGAACTTTTACTGGCATACTGAACTAACGTAAACTCTACGACTGACACTCAAATTTTGATTGCTCATCAGCTTTGCATTACTAAAGCATTATAAAAAATAGAAATACAAAAATAGAATTTTACAAAAATCGTGAACATGCCTTTAAATATTTCCTACTTCGAGTAGAGTAATGCATTAAAATTTAAACAGATATATATGTCTCGTGTAGAATAGATGTAATGATGCCCGTTGCATAATTATTTTTTTTAAAGAGAGAGAGAGAGAGAGAGAAATACATTTAAAATGATCCACCTTCTAGGTTTTTTATTGATTGACTATGGGATTTTATCGGGCTGATCAGCATTTTTAGAATTTATTAATTCTAATTTTGTCCGTAGTAAGTCAGTAACAAACTATTAGATAACAACTTTTGGATTTTGAATTTAAAGCATGATTGACAATCAATCACATGTTTTCTCGAGATATCTTTATCATTTTTTTCTGTTATGCATTTGAGTTAATCACCTCTATATTTTTTATGATATGATATTAAACAAACACCGTCCTATAAACTGACTTTTTTATGTGACACCATTTCTGCCGACCTTGAGAGTAGTGTTATTGACAACAAGGCAGACACCAAAGTACAGGTATTTTGGCTTTAACGAATTCACCTATTTATGGCATCGATCTGTTTACGATTCTCTCTAAAGCATATACGTGTACCTGTTGAACTCAGGTATTTGCAAAACGCTCTCCTTAAACACCCTGATATTCCAAGTGAACGTTACATAATACGTATGATCCCACTAAAACTAAGTAGTTGTTTCAATATACAAACGGTTGTTTCTGTTCGTATTCAGTTGTTATTTTCTGTGTTATGTTTTGTAAAAATACAAATATGTTTTAATTTTTTCTTACATTAAACACGAATAATGTTATTTTTACACTGAAAAATGTAACAGTACAGTAATGATTAATTGATACAAAATTTTAATCTTTCAAAAGCCGTCAAAATGATAAGTGTATACTTATGACTGATTAAAGTGGAATTTGGACACTTTTATTAAGTTAACTCCGGCACAATATAAACATCATCGTCGGAAACACACGGTCGGTCTCGCAGAGAAGCGAGGCCGACCGTAGGTTTCCGACGATGTATGAACATCTGCCACTCAGCCAAGTAAAATTGGGCTTAAAGATAACGGATTGCTTAATTGATTCTAAATGGTTAACATTTGTTATTCAGTAACCTTTTTCAGACCTTTCAGATAATATTCAGTTGACGAAAATGCACGATTTGTTGGGTCATTCATTATGCATTTATTTGTAATTATTAATGGTAATATCATTACATGTATATGGAGGGATATCATCCTGTTATACATTGCTTACATCATTATATACTAAAAATATACAATGGTATTCAGAGATAAAATCTTGATATTAAATAGTAATAGCATTACTAATGTTGCACGTTGCATAATTAATTCTTTAATAGAGAGAGAGAGAATTGGGTGCAGTAGTTAATACATGATATGCTGTAAATAAATCTTTATATAATTTGATAAGCTTACTTTATATAGAAATAAACTCATTGTGTATTTTTGTTGCTTCGTTATTTTTGTGGTACATTTTTCATGGTATGTTGCAAAATTTGTCATGCAGTGCAACATCTTGGATGAGGTTATGAGTACAGTATATTCGGTACTACTTTTATTTAATTGGTGTGTTAAATCAGTATGTATAGTGGTAAAACCTTTATGTATTCTGATGAATGTGTAATATCAATGGTAAATCCTTTATATAATATGCTAATTTATTATATGCAGTTGTTGAGTAATAATAAGTTTATGATGTAATAACATTTAGTTCTTTACTTGATGTGATCATTCAATTATATGGTGTGATAATCTTGAATGTGAAGTCGTGTGTTAGTGGTGAGGTTGTTAAATGGTTTCACTTGTCATGGAGAAGAGGCAAAAAAGTTTTATTTTGGAAGAGATGTCGCGTTCATTGTAATTAGTTTCCTAAGTAGAAAATGATCACATCATGCAGAGAACTGACCACTTTACATAATGACTCAACAATGGCCTATGATAAATTGTTAAATTATAGAAAGGATTTACCGTTGCATACATTACATACCACTTTCATTACAACACATAAATATTTCGCCACCGTACGTTATAATTTTAACACATAAAATGAAATTGATACTACATAAAATGAACTTCTAATAATTACTTTTTGTTCACGGCATATGATGATTTAAGCACTGCACCTAATGATCTTACGAACGTAATAATATTAAAACTTAACTCTTATTTAGATCGTACTTTTAAATTTAATGATGTATTCTCAGAATATAAGGATGTTTTATATATATGCTTTGTATAATTATACATGTATCAATTCGTATGATATAAAGGTGATCTTAATTAATCTTTCCCTGTTACAATTTGATAACATTATGGCAACAGGAGGTCGGGGTTCATCATATAGCTCGAAAGTGAACAGCATATGGAGCTTTTATAATAAATTAATATGAATAGCTCAAAATGGATACCACATGCATGTGGTATCCATTTTGAGCTATTCATATTAATTTATTATAAAAGCAAGATCAAAATCAATATGCATATTAGAAACCGTACCTTCTACAAAGATACTTTGACTTTTAATTGCTACTATTTGGTTTACAGCTACCATGTGGAATAACAGACTCTGTGCAAGTGCTACAGATGCGAAGATTTCTTGAAGACTAGTTCCGGTTTGCCGCGGATAGAGAATGAGACCTTAGAAAAAAGAGGACAGAAAGAAAGGACGAGTCTGACGAATACTCAGTCTGAAGATCAATTGCTGTGACTGAAAACATAGCAAATACAATTCTGTTAAAAAAACGAAGACGACATGCTCATACATATAAAATAAGTGATTATTATGGTCTGCTTGAACTATTATACCCTATATTGGGGAAAGAATTTAAAAGTATAAATTCAATGTTTTTGTATTGTTGTTTAGACCAAATTACTTTAAACCAAAATATGTGTTGTTGGTAAAATGTTGGATTAAGAAAACCTAAATGTATTCACGTTGGTTTAATGTTGTTACCTAGCCAGTTGGGCCAACACAAGCATCCTTTGGTGGGCCAACGCTGGCAAACTACTTTAACCCAATATATTATTGCTCATCGGTCGAACGTTGGTCCAACATACATGTATTAGCATTACGTTGGCCCAACGTTAATATGTAGGTCCAACGTAGGTTCTACCAGCTAGCCAAACGTTGGGCCTACCTGTTGGCCCAACGTTCGGCCGATGAGCAAAAAAACAATTGACCCAACGTTGACCAAACAAAGTCAACCCCTGTATGCCAATGCCTGCCCAACATAGTCATGCTATCTAAAATTTACCTATATATACTCATAAAATGCTTTTAGTGTGACACATTAATGCAAATTAGCTTTCACATCATAATGAAAACAGTTCATCAGCTGCTCATTTGTAAGGAAATAGATTATATGTTTATATTATATCTATGATTTTTCGAACACACAGTTCATAACATGAAGATTCAATCATTTACAATTGATAAAGTGATTCAGTACTGTGAAATCTTATTGAACAGATGATTAATATTGATCTTGTTTAAATTTCTGTTTTAACTGCAAAAGCAATGGAAAGAACATTTAATATATATTTTAATTCATCGATTGGTTAATGGAATGCTAACATCATTGAGAAAATACGTGATGTGTTAACTACTGTTTCAAATGTCTATTAATTTAATACCTTATTTCCAAATTAAGAAAATATAATGTTTTGTGAATGCACATACATAAATCCCCTTTCACAATTGGCGCACAAGTACTTTACAACACTTGCGATCGGAGTTTTGTGGCTTCGCTCGAGCTATAACATATGTTGCACGAGCTCTCGCATTCGTTGAATGAGATTTTGTGGTCGCATCAAGTCTCCTCGAAAAAGTGGACATGCAAACTATTCAGACGCGACCGAAGTCCAAATTATTGAAATGCAACGCAAGAACATTAATACGAATGTTTTACAGCATTTGTGCACTCACAAGAGCGATGCATGATTTTTAAATGTCGAAAGATAAGGCAGATTAATTGGCCTTTATACCAAATTAATCTCATTTAATTGACGGAAGCTCATTTCAATATCGTTAAAACTAAGAGTGTAACGAATTGGTTATAATCGAAAAGAAGAAAGACTCATATTGGTACGAGTTGATTAATTAGGTAGCACTTCCTTTTCCTGCCATCAAGCAACAGGGTGAGGCAGCAGGAGATCCACATCAAAATTATTATCGCAATCGTCCGAAGGAAGTCAAACCAATTTTTCAACTCACTACCTGGTTTCAACTATGCCGCCAGTTAGACAGACGATCACCTCACGCTCCAGAAGGAGCGCCATCGTAATTTTGTTTCGCCGGGCAGAGGGCGAGGAAGGAGATCCAAGCGGACCACACACGAGGCGGGACATCCTACCAACACAAGACCACGACTTATGGAAATCCGGGCCAGTACTGCAACATCAACGTCCCCAGCCACAGTAACGGTGGCGGAATCATTCAACCCATGAGGCTTACGAATACAAACCCACAAGACGTCTTGAGGGCCAAGACGAGGAGACGTAGAGCAACATCTCGTGTGAGTGTGACATTTTGCTCCCCACAGTAGATGCCTTAACACACCATACAAACAATAGCGAATTTGGTCCCCCCCCCCCCTCCCCCCCCCCCCATTTAACATTTTGGATTACCAACCTGCTCAAACCTCCAGTTCTATAGATCCTATTAGCCCCCATGTTCCACCAAAAATTAAACAAAAAATTGGGGAGAGAAAATTTGTCGATTTATCCATACTATTAAAATCGGGATATCTCAGATTACTTAGATACACAAGGCCAAATACAAATACGCAACGGCACAATGTGCCTTGTGAAGCATAAACCCCGCACCTTTTTGTCAATCGACAAATGGACTTCAGCCTTCATTATCTTCACAAGTATTATGTTAGAAAAATATAGATCTGGAGCCCAAGAATTTTTTAAATATATGAGGGATGTAAGAATGGCAGCCGACAGATTTTTGAATGGCTGGTTCACATATGATGAACAATTTCGGCTTTGCAAAGTGTCAGACCCATACTCAACTTGGGGAATCATAAATTTTGAACTGTGGTTGATCCATGTCACCAACAATTACACCATGCAGTCCCAAGAAAAACCCACATCTCCCACACAAAATTTTTCCGCCAACATAAACAGCCCAATATACCAGCAGCCAAGTAAAAGGTAAATTCAGCACAAAATCGTTACTGTTACGATTTTAATTCAGGCAAGTCATGCAAATTCTACCGAAATTGCAGGTTTGTCCACTCGTGCAATTCATGTGGCGGATCACACCCCTCGATCAAATGCAGGGATAGAATACCCAATTCTAAAAGGATATCAACAGTTTAGAAAAAATTCCAATTGATCTCTACAATTTGTCTGCTTATCTAAGAGGTTACAGTGCTAAATCTTTTCTCATAAACGGTTTCCTACATGGTTTTCAACTCCAGTACAATGGCCCAAGAATTAAAAGGGAATAAAAAAAAATAAAAAGTGCTATAGTAAACCCCAGTATAGCGGAGCACAAAATACATAAAGAACTCCTGCTCCAGAGGGTAGGGGACCATTTGAATACCCACCATTTCCATCCCTTTAAATCTCACCTTTAGGACTTGTCCCCAAAAAAGATGGAGATTTTAGACTCATCCATCACCTGTCCTTCCCAGAACATCAATCAAAAATGATGCTTTTCGGTGCATCCATCATATGTGCAATCTGGGAGAAGTTCGCAACTGCATTACACCATTTGATCATTTAATCTAGCTCACGTAACCCCCATATTCTACACTATTTAGATGAGTTTCTCTTCGCGGGACCACCAGATCCTAATCGGTGCCAATCTACCATCGACCTTTTCAAAAATATCTGTAGCCATATCGGAATACCAATAGCTCTTGACAAAACCACCAGCCCAACACAACAATAATTGTTCTAGGTCTCCTTAAAGGCCTTACAATTATTGATTGGTCTCCTCAATTTTGCCTGCAAAACAAAAGCACCTGGCAGAGCCTTTTGCAGGCGACTAGTTGATGCCACTATCGGCATCAAAAAACCATATCACATGATAAGAGTTAATCAAGGTATGAAAGCAGACCTTGCAGTATGGCAGCAATTTTTGAAACACTTTAATGGGGTCACAATCATATGTGTAAAAAGAATCAAGTAACAATGCATGTCAGGTCATGCGGGGCAGTGATTACCTGACTCTTCAAATAAATCACAGCTATTTGTGCGTGTGCTGTGCGACCATAAGCCTTAAGACTATTGCTCAACCTGTCTCACGGAATCTTGCAGCGTTTTACTATCATTGCAAGATTTATCGGTTTCAGTTTTCATGTCTTGCCTCTGGTATATACTGGCTACAGGGTTATTTTTGCTCCTTCATATTTTCGCTTCCACTTACGGTTTTGCCTTGTCTTGAATTCGCCCTAGCAATGTAATGGTAGAAGAGAGATAATGTTAAACTCTGAAATTCACAAAGTCTTAATCCGCTGACTGACAAAACGAAAATAAAACGGGGGCGACTAGTTCATTTATACAATATTTTATTTCTTAAACAAGGGTTTTTTTATGTCTTTGAAGGTTGGTGCCATGAAAACGAACTCATTTAAGTATACTTTAATTGTCTTTTGTGATACAGGCGAATCCATTAGAGTATGTTTCAACAATATTTTTCGATGATTCAATTAGTTTAATGTCATGGTCACATATCTTAAATACATGAAAACTGTGGATCGATTTTTAACAAATAGTTTACTTAACATTCAATAACAAAAACTGTTTATCCAAGAAGCAAATTAAAATAATGAAGTGTTCTCTTTCTATACCATGTTAATTGCAGGTGTGTGATGTAATATGTATGTTTTCTGGTCGTTGTGCTCGGGAAATATTAGAAATCAATGATAACTGAAAAAGACTTAAGCAATTGTCATGTTCAGTGCGTTGACCATATTGATGGCCATCAGATATTTTAATAGTTGGTACCTACATTTATACTATTTGGTTTACACTTTTAGGTGACATCGTAATTGCAATTCTTACTTCCCGTAGTATTTTTGATATCGACTACATGTGCAAGCTTTGGTGTAAATAATGGCATTTCTGGTGGAGGGTTCTTGAGAAAAAGATATTTAGACATACATCCTGTTTTAATTGATTCGTGACAAGCTCCCTTAAGAATAAAAGGTGTTGCCCGTTGTTATACAATTTTGAATTAATTTGCAATAAGGATTTTTTTGTTCCTAGAGAGGAAGTAAAACACGTGATAGATTACATCCGTACAAACAGACGGACGGACAACGTGTGATCAGAAAAGCTCACTTGAACCTTCGTTTCAGCTGAGATAAAAACTATATAACAGTAAATTATTTTCCATCTAAGTGGTCCTGTTTTATTAGTATCTGAGACGTCACATGCTTAAGTATGTTTTAAAAAATCAAATTCAGTAGATGTTTACAATAACAATATTCAATTTTATAACAAAATGATATATTAAAAACGATACCGAAAATTTCGCTCTTCTAAAGTTAAGGAAATTGGTAAATTAATGACATTATAATTTTGTTTTACGAATATATATCAATTTTTTTAAGGATTGCATTGTCATATAGCAGAAGTGTTAAACCTCAGATACTTGAAATATTAGCTATAGAGACCCTTTATTTACTTGCAGTTGTTTTAACTGAAAACAATTGGCGAATTCCGTTGCAGGTATGCACATGTTATGAGAGCTACAGGAAAAGAATACTGATAATTATTTATTTTACTGCAGTCAAAAACTTAAGTCAATTTCAACAATTCTTCTCATTTATAAATTTAAATAATTTCTGACGAACTGTTTGTTGAAACTTATGTTCATAAATCTCGGAATTAATAATGTTAATAACTATAATATTATTAGAAATTTCAATGTAAGACTCGGTTTAAACTCACAAAGAAAATTTCAAAATGTACATTTTACTTGTTGTTAATAATCACAATGACTACGATCTCAGAAGTGCCTCGAACGTCGTCGTTGTTGTTAAATTACGAAACATGATAAGATTCCATTTAATTATTTCAGCATAAAATAAGGGAGCAAAGCTCTGAAGGAAAATGTGATATTTATCGTGTACGGCCTTTATTTGTATACTTTAAAGTTGTACTTTTAAAGTTGTATTAGAACATTTCTCCTACCCCCGTTTTGTTGAAAACAAAAAAGTGAACAAATTTACAATTTATTTTATTGTACACAAGATCTCATACAAAAATAAATATGCATATTTTTCATTCAATAATCTGTACATTTATAAACTTTTTTGATTGTAAAAAAAACCAATAAAAACAAAGTATACCGTTTTTAATTTTTTTTTAAAAAGTGGCCTTTTTAATGATTAATATTCAGTTTTATCATTTATATAATACTAGAGTTTAAATGCTTGTACATAACTTAACGCTTACATGCACATGAAGCATTTAGAATTAACAAATATAGGTTTGAAACCATTTGCTTTCTCTGTGACATAATTTTCGCTTATACTGTAACTTTCTTAACACTGACAATGAATTGTAATTGGACATCAACTTTAATAAAAGTTATAAAATCAATTAATGTATTGCCTAGCATTGTCGCTTGTCTAGTTATCAAGCTAAGAAAAAAGATGAAATATGATTTGATATGTGACATCTGTTTAACCATTATCATTACTCAAATTATAAAATCTTAATCTTAGGTTGAAGCAGATATAACATATGTTTAATATGAATAATATGATTTAAAGCCTCCAATACTCTAAATGCTTTAAATTGTGTAGAAAAAAGCAATATACAATGCATCACAGGGAAGCGTTTTGTGTGGGATTTTTTTTAACATTTATTTTTTTAAGAAATGAATACAAAATGTGAACAACTTAATATTGAAGGCAAACTAAAAAAACGAAGAAAAAAATGTTAGTAGATGAGATTTGAACATTTTAGTAAAAAAAAAATACAGACGCGATAAAGTAATGAAAATTCTTTTCATGCGACAGACACTCAGACTATAAAATATGATCCCATTTTATACAGATCAAAACTTTTCTGCAACAGATACTTTTTAGGTTAAATATTATTGTTGAATTTATTTTATGTCCATGATAGAAGTGATGGGGTTTTTTTTAATAATTGACCGTGATTTTCTATTCACAATATTTTTTTTCGTTTTTCTAAAATCATTTGTTACACCTTGCTGAATAAACCTTTCCACTCTTTTAGCAGTGATCCATAAAATCAGAAATTAGGCCTTACAACGTTCTTTAACCGTATGTTTTTACGACAGTTTACTTTATGTACAACAGTTTGGCTCTCATAAAACATTAAATTCAAATTTTAAGCCTTGTATTCACTTTCTCTCTCATTTTTGATTGATATATAAGTTTTGATGATTTCTACCAAATCAAAGCTACAATACATTTAGTATGATCGACCATTTTTCTTTGGTATAGTTCATTCTAAAATAACGAAAGTCAAACAAGACGTCAATTCAAAAACAATTTATATGTAAAAAAAAAAAAAAAAAAAAAAAAAAAAAAAATTCCACACTGCTTTTATTCTACTTAAATACAGATAATTAAAGTAAATCATGATTCGTGAAATTATCTAGTAAGTTTTGAAAATCAAATTCTATTTCTAGCATCAATGAGTAGCTCGACACTTTTAGTGGCATTTTATTTTAAATCGCCCCTTCCGTGTATAAAAGCTTCTGCATACCACACTGTGCGTCGAAAACACAAAATATAAAGTCAGCATTTCACACAAGTGAATATGTTAATGAACTAGGGAGCAAAATTCAATTCTACCATATCAAATTTTGATCGTTAGTTTAAACGGTAGTTAATAACTGTATATAATCGAATTTCATACATTAAAATCATCTTGTTATTTTAGTTACGATGTGTAACTCGCTATAGCCTATGTAACATAGAAATGAAATGAAATAAATTAAATCACATTCATTATCTCGACTACACAAAGATTATGGATTGTATTTCTGTTGAAATTACTGCTTTATTACTGTGTGTGTTGGTATATTATAACTTATTATACATGTAAGCCTAGATTTCTTTAAAAATCATACAACAAAAAATGAAATATTATTCTTTAAACTATCTCCATAAAATATTTTATATACATTCTCTGATACATTAAAACACGCAAAAAATGAAAAAGGTATAGCAAAAGAAGAGGCAAAGAAGACACTATTGGTAAATATGTGATCACTCTAGGATATAATCTGTGGAATCTATGAACAAAAAAGTTAAACAAACATTTATACAATTTTTCTACCATTATCATCATTCATGATCGTACACAAGAAACTGTGGTAAGCTGCAAAAAACACACATAAAAGAAAACAGTGTTGCCGATGAAGTTTTTATCGTTTCATTTAGTATTCTTAAACTATATTACATGTACCTTTAGCCGCACCAAGAGGACATTTCAAACTGATTATTTAAAAGGTCATTCTTCCAGGGTTTTTTTTAATTATAAGTTTCAATAGATGTCCTTTATTATGTTATTACTTTGATACTGGAATGTTTAATTTGAATATGAATGTAATTTAATACACTGAGGAGATCAATGAATAAGTGATAGGTTGTGTAAGAGTGATTCCCTCTTTAGTGATTTGTTTATCTTTTATAACTTGCTGTCTTTAATTTTAATGAATGACAATTTCTTCGATCTATCTTTGAGTTCGTGTGGCTTTTTGGATAAAGGAGGTTAGGATGGAAATTGAATATTACTAAGCTTGTGTGGAAAGCAGTGAGTCACATCTAGTAGAATTTGAAAAAAATTATGTACTTTAAACAACATTAACATCGACAGGTGTCCCATACCAATTTATACATCCTATTTCTATGATCCTACATTTCAAACTGCTTTAATTCAATATTAGCTTATGATCAAATATGATGACGAGGAATTACACATTTTATTCAAACCTGTGCAAAAAGTGCATACCCTTTGTGGTGTTGAGCTGATGGCTGTACATTTAAGTGTCTTTTAAATGAAATGATTCATTATATAATAAGCGACTTTGTGCAAAGAAACATACCGATTTTGCATCAATAATGAAAATGATGGCGTTCACTCATAATCATAACGCACTCTTATTTTATTTTCAAAGTACAATGACTTGGTTCCAATTTTAACGCACTTTGATTTTTTTTCAACGTGCTTATTTTTTTTTCAAAGTGCGCTGCTACAGTCCTACCATTTTTATTCACGAGTATTCAATATCATACCATAAATACCCAAAGAACTTAAAATATTAAATTTTGTTTGTTGCATAATGGCCAAGTGTATTTTGTAAACTTGCTTCAGCATTAAAACTTTAGAGTTGTGTAACCTCTTTGACCTTACTATATGACATTAATGAATGTTGAAACAATTATGAGGAATCCAATTAAAAAGAAGAACGGTTTCAATAATAAGAGAAAAAGAGCAATGTTTGTAAAAAAAAATGTTAGAATTATTCTTTTTGTTATAGAGGTTTCTGTTTAAATTGAAAGAAGAAAATGAAAAATAAAGTATTTGGAGAGAGTATAATTTTTGGTATTAAACCCTGGTCGCCAATCAACGCTTAAGTTCGTCCTTTAAAATGGACTTCGATGACGACCAAAACTGACTATTTCGATTACATCCTTCTTAAGGTGGCTCTATACACCACTTTTTGATGACGCAGTACGCAAAAAATTCAATCTGGAAGCAGGCAATTCCGGTACTTGCTGATTTAAACTGAGGCGAATTGTATGGGGACCGCTCTTTTGAAAAATTTGTTAAATGAATAGATTTAATTTGATAATTGGAAAATCCATTACTTACAAGTAATGTGGTATGTGATACCTTCACGTTGTGTGGTATTATTTATGGAAATAAACAATAAAATCAACAATAATTTTTTGAATAGTTTCTTTCCCATTTCGGACATGTTACACGATAGCGCAGTGGTTTTGTGGGTACCCTACAAACCTGTAGGTCATGAGTTCAAATCCCTTTGAGAACAAACAATTTTTTAACTTTCCAAAATTTTCTAAAACGTATTTTTTATTTGAATACAGTGAAAGAAAATTCCAAACCGGTGAAAATATTGCAATTATAATATACTTTAATGCACATTAATATCGGCACCTTAAGGATATGGAAGGGCTGCTTTGAATTTCTCTCAGGTTGGGATACATAAATCCTATTAGCCTTGTCAATTTTCCCCTTTATTTAGTTTTGCATTAAAGCGAATATATTCACTTATACAGGCCTATAATGAAGTACATGTATGTATGTATTTACATGTATCATTCCATCGTGATATTTAGGAAATTTTCTTCAACTCAGAAATGAAAAGTCCCTAAGGTGTTTGGGCCTTGGAACTTAGGAACGATAACCCTTACCAAAATAAAATCTAAAATATTTTTGTGTTTATTTGCAATGATTTTCATTCATTTTTTTTTTCTATCATATTTATTAAAATACATTTTCTTATAACATTAAGCAACTTTTTCAGATGATTTGTCAACAGAGTAAGAAAATATGAAAGTTTTGGGGAAATACTAAAAAAAAATTGCAGTAATAACATTTTTGAATGTTAAGAAGTGTTATAATTTGTTTATGTGTCCGAAGGAAATATCCATCATATGACAAAAATAATTTTCTCAATTTGTAAATAGCTGTCTTTTTAAAAAAATATTTTACAAAAACACGAAAAAACATTTTTTTAAATTCTTTAAAAATACCTAAAGTATCCCTATCATGATTTTAATATTTGATAAGGATATGCTTTGTGGTCTTCTATTGAAAATTGGAATAAACTGTGGGTGTATAGAGCCACCTTAATAAATATCTATATACATTGAAAATCACGAGATTCTATCTCAAATCATTTTGAAATATTTTCAAAATTAAATCATAATGAAAATCAAAGGGCACCGACAAACTGCAGTAGTTTTATGGATATGTAGATGAAGACTTTTTATTAACTTCAAAAATGGGGGAGATGTTTACCTTAATGGAAGATCTTAATGAAGAAACTGTTGCAGTAAAAATAGTAAGCAGAAATTAGATATACAAATATGATTTTAAATAATTTTTTAAAAGGCGTAGCCTGTTTCTGTTATACAATTACAATGTTTCTCAAGAGAACGTGCGTATCATAAATTATATATGTGAGGTTGAGGGAAAGCTTAAAAAAAAACTGGTTATGATGTGTAAAACAATACTTTTATAGGTTAAATAGTTTTCTGTTTAATTGATTGATGGTCATCATGCTTTATTTTTGAAATGTTTAACACAATGTAATTTAAAAAAAGAAAATCTGCACATGACTTGTACAGAATGGCTCGAGTAAAAAATGACTCTTCCAGTCGATGGGCAATGCATGAACACTTTATGCTGTAAGTAAAAAAGTAAACAAAAACATGCTAATACGTATTACATTAACGAAATATATCTTTGCAATACTTTAATGGAATAAAAAAAAAAGTTCATATATTTATATCATTTTCAAATTGAATTTTAAAAAAATCTTACTTTATTAGAGTGAAAATCAAGGTGAGTTTTCTGCCACTGATAACTTCAAGTTAGATTCTTCATCTCCATTTTCCATTTTTCGTCCTGGTCTAAAAATAATGATAAAGTAAAATTCATAAAAGAATAATAAATATATGGCATCCTGCAGGCGATTCTGTTATTTCATTATTTACTAAATAGTACGTGATTTGTGCATGTATGGTGATAGTGGAACACAACATAACATCAACGTTCTGAAAGAGCATCGTTAGAATGTGCACATGGATTTTAGTTTGGTTTGTTTATTGTTCAATTGGATATTCCCTACAAGTGCATTTGCATAATTATTTTCTTCGAAATGCATTTATACTGATTTCTCCCCATTGTGTCATCTGGTCGGATGAATAAAATTTGGTCTTACAAATCTGAGATTATTAAAAGTAAATGCTGGCTCAATATTAATATCAGCTATCTAAAAACTACTTATCAAAGTTAAAAGGTAAAAAACACTGCATATGCCAGTGTCAAGGTGGCATATTTCCTCCCGCGTTAGATGCAGTTATGTTATAAACTATTTATACCAAATAGATTATTGCCAACAGATTATAAAAAGTACATAACACTTTTGTTTTTAGTGTTCTCAGCTGGCAGGGAAGATATTTACCTTTAAATATTGATATCCAATTGTATAAAAATAATTCGTAAAGGAAAATAATTATCTTACATGATATTTTGAAATCCTGAAAGAATGAAACAAATTTAAAACCCTAGGGGAATTACATTTTTTATATGATAAAAATGTTTCATACAGGAATTTATTTCAGACCGTGGGGGATTGGTTCCAATAGGGAATGAAGATTTATTATCAGATTTCAATATCCCATGTCTTTTTCAAATCCTATCGGAATTTAAATTCCTACGTGAAGTTCTTTTATTTGTTATGATATTCTCAACATCGTATAGGAAAGTTTCTCTGTGGGGTAATTATTTTCTCGTAGAAAATTCATAGTTTAATGGTAACTATCTTACCTGATGGGTTAGGGTTTTTAATAACAAATAGTGGTTATGAAAATTTTAAAGCAATGGTCTATCATAACATATTCGAACGTTTAGAAACATGCTCCTTAGACGGGTGCAAACGTACCACTTCGGCACTGGCATAATTATCAGCCACAGTGTTAAAACTACTCGTGACATGAAAAAAAAAGATCGAAATTGAAACTCAGAAGGATAATTCATACGATTAATGGTCAAATATTCCTTGACATAAGGTTTTGTCCGCTCTATTTTTGTAAATAATCGGCAACTTGATATGCATATTTACTTTCTAGAGAGTTAATAATCATGCATTTTGTTAAAAGTTACAAGATGTTGCTTCATCTTATAATTACATGTATTTTTGTTACTGTTTAAAAAACGTACCCCATTTTTGTCGTCCTTCTAAATTATATTTAACACTTTTTTAAATTTTTGTTCATTTTCGGTTTTTAAAAACTGTAACACGGAGAATGTTTACTTAGTAAATTTTAAAGACAATGTTAGGGAAATATTAAAAATGTAAGTTACAAATTTCATGCTAAAATGTTTATCATGGAAGAACGAAAAATCTGTAAATATAACATTAACGGGCTGTTGTACACCACAGCAAAGTGAAGGCTAACACTAATAATAGACATTGGAAAAACGTACCTTTAAAAATAGAACATTCTAAACTTAAAGTTATTTTTAAAATTTCTGCTTACTCTGCTTTCGTCTCTGTTTTCGTGCTCTCTGTATTGGTGATCTTATGATCATGAAAATGATGATGACAAACTCAACACTAGCAACAATTATAACAATTACATGGACTTTAAAATCGCATCTGCATCTGTAAAACATAAATCCGTGCTATATTTTCATCAAAATACAACTGTTGTTTTACAATAAAATATAAAACATTAAATAATATAAAAAAAACTTGTCAAACTGTTAACAACAAAATTATTTTAAATACAATTTTAAAAAAAATTGCATTTTGTTAAAGAATAGAGATAGTTAGAAAATTCAATGTATTTAAGATCTTAATCATTTTATTTTAGGCATCTGAACAAAATTGGTTTAAAATATACATACAAATATTGTAATTATCTATTATTCCGTTCCTGCAAATTATATATGGAAAACACTTTTAGCACCATCAAATATAATCCAGTTTTTGATAGCACACTTATAGTACTAAAGAGTGATAAAGCTGTGAGTAGGGTGTAAAGAGTTTACGAAGTATTTTTTTTTAAAAATTACGATCTCCAGGGATCAAATTCTACTTCATGACCGTCAGATACAAATCTGGTGTTAAAAACAGAATTTTTATTTTACTAACGTGTCACCAGAGGATGGTTTGCACCAAAAATATAAATAAAATAAAAGATATTAATAAAAATGAAAAAAATTTGAATCTATAAAAAGACAAATACCGATAACCTAGTCATGTAAATTTTACATTCATTGTAAGAAAAATGAATTTGCTGTTATTCTAGCCGTATGCTTTTTTATGGATAATTCCTGCGTTATTGCGTTGTTTTGGTTAATTGTTTGGCAGAATATTTAAAAATTTAAAAAAAATATATATCAAATTGCAAAAATGTTACGGTAGTTCGCCGCACTTTATAGAACAACAGAAAGTACATGTAGGATGATAAGAAGGCAGCTTGGTATTGAGTGTTATTATGTTGAGGAAAGAAGGCCAAATTTCACTTAAAGAGAGGTCCTCAAAATATATAGATTGATCAGTAGCGGATAAATAAAAATTAAGCTCACGGTTCATTCCGACTTTCCTTGAACGCAAAAGATACAAATTTGATTTTAAAAATACAGAAGTCGCAGAGACACGCGCCAATTATTAACATCTTCTAATAATTAATAATTAATAATTGTCCCTTCTGCAATCATATATATCATAAGATGGATAAATATTTTAAATGTAAAGTGTATTCAGAATAAAATAATGTATTTTTTTTATTCAAAGGTTAAATTATTTCAACACACAAGGACATTTATCTAAAAGAATTATGTATTTAGTATTTCCTTGAATGCGAAATACAGCATAAAATTCTAACTTATTTTACAGTCTTACATGTAGCTTAAGTCAGCTTTTTAGTTTTAAGTCTTTTGCAATGTAGTAGTCACATTTCTTTGAAATTGCAGTCAAATAACTAATATCATTTACTTTATATTTAATAGATTAATGAGTTATTAATATCAAAAGATGCGTAATGCCACACAAACAGATAATAGCTAATTACCCCGATGATTCATTACAATCGCTGTTCTTTCTTTCATTGGTGTTGTTCGAATTGTTCATTGCTTTGGAGAAGTCTTGAGGCTCGGTAGAACACGATCCTTTCTTTTGTAATTTCACCATGTCATAACAATCATTACCTTTGACCAGTCAATGAACAATGAATAGGTTACGAAAATTAAATATGTTAAATATCACACCATTTTGTCTTTGCTCGAAATTTTGTTATAAACAGCATCACAAACTCTTTAGTTACAGAAATAAACACAGAAAATGACTGTTGTTAAAGATGCATGTACTAAATCAAAACGGAATTGTTAAAACTTACATAAATAGGCTTCTGAAGACAGATAGGTTGGGGGACATTTTGGTAAAAATGTTCTGCACTTCAAAATCTGATGTTCCTGTATGGTTTTTCCAAATGTGTTATATTCTGTACAACGACCTCCTGAAAGATAATGCGCATTAGTAATTCTTGTACAAATATATTAGTATGCTTTTAATTTCACTCCCAAAACAATTCTGTTAACAAAAACACTATAAATTACATACATATCAGCGTTAACATATTTATCATCGGTCATAATACAAATGCTTTGTTAGAAATTGGATAAGAACGAACGAGAACCGGTCACCCTTAAGGCAAAGTTTCCTAATCATTTGAGGGAGGGGGTAATTGAGATATGTTTTAAGTGTATAAAAAAATCACTGCAACTACAGAGAATATGAATAACTAGTTCTATAAAAAAAATTTACAAAATATTCAAATCTGTAGAAAAATCCTAAAATATGAAATTGTCGAAAAATTAGAGGGAGGAAATATGATTTTTCTAAAATCTTAATCAGCCTCACGTTGATTTGAACTTAGGATCTGCGGTTCACAAACTTGATACTTAAACCACTGATCTATGGTGATATTCAATCAAATCAATTCAACATAAATAATCTCACAAAACATTTAATTCTCCATTTTGTGACGTTGGGTCATAAAATATTAATGTATAACCTTGACGTTAAGAGTGAGCTACATTACATTTGGAAGTTTACATGTATTCCTCATTTCATTGCAATTGGTGATTCAAAATATTTGAAATACTGTATATAATTCATGCATGAGCTTCAGTTTAAATGTCGAAAATGTGTGTTTTAAAATTGAAATTTTCTACTGAAATAACAAAAAAGAATGGTTTCTGACCTTTTAATCGTATTTCTGTGAGGAAAAGTTACTTAAAAGCCCTGATTGCAGAAACATTTATATCATTGTCGCCCTGTTCATAACGGGTTCTTATACATTTTTATATATTTTATTGATAAAGTTTTATGAATGACTTTTTAATCTTATCATTAGAATTTAAAGTCAAACGCAGAAGTATTGTTAGACTAAAGCTATTTTTTGGTAGCAAATTAAAATTAAAAAAAAATACAGGTCATATTTCTTTACACTTAAAGTAAAACCCAAATAAACTTGCATGGATCGTAAACAAGTTCCGTACTTTGAATGCTATTTGAACGACCAAATAAAATTATAACAACAACATTTGTAAGATTTGCTTTTCATATTAAATACCTGAACTTATTCAATAATGGTATTCTCAGTGTAACCTTATTTTTATCTTATATCAATGTTTACAGCAAAGGCACTATATACTCTCACAACTGCTAATTGTAAAAACCAGGTGGTAAAAATGTCAGTTTGAATGAATCAGTACAGTTAAATGTCATTTTTGTATAGCCTCACAATGAAAAATTTGTGTTTCTCAATTTTGAGCGTATACAGTTTTCATCGATTATTATTTCCAATAAATTATTTTAATAACAGTACATAAATAATGAGTAATGTAGTTAGATGTCTACAAATGTACTATGAATTTAAACAACCTACCGTTAATACGGTGTTCTTTTGCACAAACTTCAATCAATTTGTTCTCGTGCTCATTCATAGCACAGTGATACTTAAACCTCTCTTGCTCTGTGCAATTTTGAAGTTTTGCCCATGTTTCGCATTTTTTCTCCGCTTTCCTTTTGATTAATTCGTCTTGTGTCTCAGGACAAGTGTCAACTACCGTTTCAGTAAAAACAGAAAACTGACAGGGTTCGCATCCTAAAGCCTAAATAATTTTGAACTCCCATATCAACAACAACATTATCTACACATATTTAATAAAAACATTCTATTAAAAAGGGCCTTTTTTGGGCAAGATATTTTATGCAAAAAGTCTTACCGTGGGTATTACATGTAGTCCCCCATACAGTATAATCAATAAGAAAAGTTGACGAATACAATCTTTAAGCATCATCTGTTTTCAAACAATGTCAATAAAGCACATTGCCTACAAAACCAATAAAAATGTACATCATGAGATACATTTTATAAATCTTTAACATAATTTTATGAAATACAGAGCAGACAATGAGTAATTTTAAAATGATCAACCTTTTAGCTAGCTGGAGCTAAAAATTCTTTATAGTAAGCATTTCGAATTCTTTTTAAAACATGTACAATGTTGGTTAATGTCGGTATGATCACTTGTACTTTTTTTTCATCAAATCCACTGCCCAAAATAAATCAGTTCCAAGAATAGCTGAGTTAAGCTGTGACATTTACCCAACAGAATTGTTTATTCTGTCTATGACTCAAAATTGAAAAAAAAATGAGTATGTGGACTTAATTGTTAAAAAATTGGCATTGTTGAAAAACGCTGTATATAGGTTCATAACATGGTGTCTATCTAAAACATTCAAATCGAAAGTAAGGTACAAATAATTGATTTGAAATATTCTTTCATCTATACAACGCACTGTTTTAATGAGTTTATCATGTATATTATTCTTTTGATAATGATAAATATAGTTATTCTTACTTACAATTGAAAATTGAGATTTAAAACCCACTGTGCATTCAATGTCGGTTATTTATGGACTATGGAACGCTGTTGCGGTATCTATCTAATGTGAATAATATGTATATTATGGAAAAAAAACTAAGTCATGTTCATTATACATGTATATGATTCTTTATCATTAATCTCTGATTTTTACAACCCTGCAAACAAAGTTTTGGAAGGAATATAGGAATCACAATGTACGTCTGTCCGTTTGTCCGTCTGTTCTGTCTGTGCAATCGTGCCCAGTCCGGACATCTTATGGAAAAACATTGAAGTTCTTACTCTTCACAAAGATTGCTCATAACCTGAGGATGTGTCATGATTCTGGCCGAAGGTCATTTGGGCAAGTTGAAGGTCACTGTTAAAAAAAGCGCATAATTCCTGGTTCAGGCACGTAGCGTCGTTTTTTAAAGTGTGTGTGTGGGGGGGGGGGGGGGGGGGCAGAATCATCCAAAAAATCTTGACAAGCAAAAACAATAAGGGAAAACGATTACTTTACAAAAAATCCTGAAAATCCTTATCCTTGGGGTGGGGGTTATGAAGTCAATGTTTATTTCCTTATTTCAATTCAATATTTTACATGGTCCCAAAGAAGTGGGGAGGACATTTCCATGTTAATTCAATTATTTGTAGCTAACTATAAGAAAAATTCTTGGTGAGCAAAAAAGCGGGAGGGGGGGGGGCAGGTCAGATGCCTGAGGTAGGAACATTTCGGGGCTTTGGTAAACTGAACTTGTATGTGGACTGGGCGCGGATATTTCTACGATATGTATGACTTGGATGCGTATGACTGTTTTGATACGTTTACACGTGCAAGGCATTGTTTATTTGCAGATGATCGAGTGTGGTGGTTCTGTGTTCGTTGTCCTTTGTCTCTGTTTGAGATGATGCCTCCGCGAAAAGAAGAGTTTCTGTGTTGGCCTCCCCACTCCTTTTCCGAATAGGAAGTGGTACAAAAGGGAACGCAAATTTAAGCATGTTTATTCGTCCTTTCTTGGTCCTCGGACGACACAAGAGCGATGATATCTCAGTTCGCAGTTTAAAAATGTCGACTTCTTTTCTTGAGAGTTTCTTTTCAAGGGTCTTATCTTTTGGCCTGGCGTCTTTAAGCTTTTCTTTCAGAGTCAGAACTTGTGTTTGTTATCAAGTCATGTTTCCTTTGTTCTTTTTCCAGGACGCTTAGAGGTTTTGTTAAAAAATTACATGATTTTTCTGCTGCTTATTATCTATTCCTTTAGTGCTAAAATCTTCCTTGCAACAGTAGTTTCCTTTTTCCGCTCTTGAAATGTTGGTCTTGAGATCTAGACCTTCAAGAAAAAAATAGTTCTGCGTCAGAAACTTTACAAAATAGGAATTCGATGGTGATCTCATGTCGAGCCATGAACATGGCCAATTGCTTTTGGCCACGCTTTTCTTCCTATGAGTTGATTTCCTTTTGACAACCATTACGTTCACTGTTCTGACACAAGAACTCCTGCACTGCGTTGAAAGATGGCCGATTTTCTGGCAGGTGAAACAGTGCATACTCATAGCTTTACACTTGGTCTTGCATCCTTTGTAGAATAACTCTCCGCAAAGGTAGCAGGCTATGCCGGATAATGTGCGCGACATTGGAGGAATTTACTGCTTACACAATGATAGACCTGAGGTACTGGGATCTAGTTATTACATAGGAAATACAATACCCCGGGCCAATTACTCTTAAAAATTCTCAACCAATTGTCACAACCTGACTTTAGCGTAACTAGTTTTGTTACTCCAAACTGTCAAGAGTTTAGCGACGTCCGGGAATCACCACGGCGGAACTCAAACTAACTTTACACAATTCAGTTAATTAACACAATCACACTTGAAGTAACTGTTTTCAATTTGTCTTTCATGGTTTGTATGTACATGTATAAGTGTTTTCCCTTTACCTTGGAGATAATGTTTACTTCTTTGGACGATCCTTAATAGGTTGTATCCGAGAAGCTTGAAAAAGAGGTTTAGAGTGGGTGATGAAAATACGTATTTATCAAAAGAGCGTAAACAAATAAGTTACGCGCATAGCCCAACTCTCAACTGTCGTAAGTCCGATGCGACCTGAACGAATTGTGGATAGTTTGTTCTGTTCTTTAGAAAGGCAAATTAACCCAAGACTTGTAAGACGTCCTAGCACTTTTTGTTTCGAATTCCACAAGACACATGATATCAAAACCTGAGAGAAAGTCAGTATATTCCTGGTATTGTAGTGTCTAATTTAGTCCGCATGTGTTTTACGCGAGGGATTTGATATCTTCATCTGCTTACCTGCATTCTCCTATTTGGTGGGGGTGGATCCATTTTGGAACCACTTAGCCGCAGGTCATCCTCCATCACCGCACTGATTGTAGTCCCACACTGCAGTCGGAGTTTGAATCTCCTTGGGCCCCGGGGGTTTCGTCGGCGTGTTCTTCAGTGTTAAACAATTTATTGTCAATTTTTAATTTATCAACCATTAACTTAACGTTAATGTATTTTCAAAACTGTAACGAAGAAAAATTCACTTCCCAGTTTTCTTTTAATGAAGGCGATAAATGTTATGATAAGTTATTTTTAGTATCCTTTTTTTATTCCTTAAGCTAGACATATTAATATGTTTTCCAGTGTATTTCTATAAATTCAGAATTAGTTAGAAATAGTTTTTCAATGACGCACTGCTTCGGCGTGAGGGGAGATTTCATAATAACATGAAAACAAAAATTTCATAAACTTCAGCAAGCATTCCGTATTTCTTTTTATAAACCACGGATCATCGCTGAACATAAGATCCGCTGCTTTAACGGCATTATTGTCCGCTTTATTTATAGTTCATTTCTCTATACTCCATCAGTTAAATGCATTTGATATACAATACAGCATGTGTACAACGTTGACATTGGCGTTCACCCACTTAATGTATATCAAGTGCACCATTTAGAGATGCATGTTTTTAGTTTAAAGGAGAAATGATGTTTCAGTGAAGACTTGACCTACAATGTCATACTAATATTATTACGGTGGTTTATACAGCAGGGTGTTGAAATGTTAATTGTACTACACGTATATTGAAGTGAAATACGCCGCTAGATATTTTTACAAAGTACTTGTTTTGGATTTAATTATGGCACCAAATGTGATTCTAGAAGGAACTGAATTTAAGGTTCCTTGTGGTGAAACAATATGATGAATATTTGTGCTGTACAGCCACGCATTAAAAGGACATGCAGAAATACTTTAGATGCATTTCAAATGCGGATAACAAATTTTTAAAATTTGTGAAACGTCGAGGTGCAAAAAATTCTTACGTTTTGATGACATTGGAAAAAGTTGTTTAAATTTGATCATCATCCAAAGAAGTCCAGCGTTAAGGTCTTATACTGGAGTTTTAAGTTCCACCCCTTTTTACTTGTTGACCGCTCAAAAAAAATCAATCTTCATACCAAAGTGATTTGCTTGTGTCAAAATGTTGGTAAATGACACGGTTCAAATAGAAGATGCACATATTTTCGGGTTTTTTTTCTATATCTTAATTACATTAATGAGAAAGATACATTGTATAAAAAACTGTCGATTCAATATGTTGAGATGTGCAATGGTGAGTTTATTGGTATATGACCATTGTTACAAAAGAATAGATGTCTTGAATATTTGAGTTAACTTTTTCACTGTAAAACTAGACTCTTTCATTGACCGTTAAAACACCAGCAATCATTTGATCGTCTGTTTCATTAACGTTTTTGATTTCGTCATAATGGACATTCGTTACCGGTTCCAGGTACATCGGATCAGTAGCATTTTCTATCGGAGGTTGTTGGTGGCTTTCCCGAAATAAAGATTCATACTCGGCAACTTGATTTGAAAAGTTTTCCTCTTTTTTACTGTGAGACACCTCAGTCCTCTTCACACAATGTTTATAGAAATATATTACCACAAAAAATCCAAATAGAACGACAAACGCAACTATTATGTAAAATACAGAATTCGAAAACCCTTGGATGAAAATAGGATCCCCAGAAGGTGTTTCTGTTGTCTTTGACGTTGTTAAAATCTGGGATGTTGAATTAAACGTCTTATTGAAGGAAATGTCTGAAAAGTAATCATCAATGATGTAAATAAAATGTTATATTTATTTTTTGCAGTTATATTTATATTTGCATGCAAGTAAATTTGAAAAAAAAAAACAAGCGTTATGTGATACACGAATGAAACAGTTTGGTATTCTTATTTATTGAGCCAAAATGGCTTTCCACAATGATAACACAAAATGCTATAAATATACCGTGAAATATTTTACATCCAAATCTAAAGTCACATTCGCTAGGCTTGCAGTCGCATAAGTCCTGACACCTTTTCCCAAAAGTCGGATATGTGCAGATTTTGGAACAGTTAATGTCTTGGTACCCTAACGGGCATTCTACGTAAAGAATATCGACATGATAGTCAAATATACACTGTGAATAGAGAAATATACAGTACGTGTGAAGTTCTAAATAGATTATAATTAACTATCGTAATTACTTTCACAATTTGATGTTTCATCATTCCAATATGTCCCTGCACAGCATACGGGTCCAACATAGCTTTTAAGTAAATAAGTATCCTTTATATTTGTAAAAAGTTAAGATAAATGTTTATAAATAGTAAATAATAAAACAAAACAGTAGTATTTTGTAGTCATACCATACCTTCCACATAATGATAAAACTGGTGTCCAGATTAGAGGGAAAACTATCAACACGAAACTCATTTTGTACAGCTAAAAGTTGAATTGATTCAGATCACTTGTTTTAATTGCGTATCATATCTGGCTTATACGACGATCTTCCGTTAATAACTGAAAATAAGATCTGTAATGATAGCCAAATTTTAAATCAATTAAAAATAAGGATGTTCATAATCCAGCTAGATATAATTCAAATCCGTTTTTAAGAGTTAAACAACTTTTCAGCTCAATACATCTGAATTTAGGGACTTTAATCGTTGAATATTATATCCCCAGTAGATGTTACTTAGTTGACGATTGACCATCCAAAACCAGCCATTTATTAAACAATACTCGAGCCTTCACTTTGTTTTTTCTCTGTTTCACATTTATATAATTTCAATAAACATTAAATCAACTCTTCCATGGAACATGTACAACTATACCCTAGGTTTGTAAAGTTGAAACACACGAGTAATTAAAAAAAAAACAAATAGTAATGAGGCCTTGATTTATTGTTTCCGAGATGTGTCTGAAAGACAAATTCCTATTTCACTGAGATATAAAATTTCAGTCTGAGTTATTATATGGAGTGTATGGTCAATTTCAGGCTAACTATCTTATTAACAAAGATATATACACCTTTAAGATCGCGCATACATTAAGTTTCTTTGTGTTATCAGATTATTAACATCCTCAGATGTTGATGATATTAATACACATTATAAATTATGTTCATATTTGTTTTAAGCTCATTAAAAAATACAAGATTAAAACATACAAGTAACTGAACCTAATTTTTAAAAAAAATCTAAAAAACAAAAAAATAATACAAAACCTTATGATTAGAAGACCTACTTCTGTGTCTAAATATGAAGCTTTCACGAAAATATGTCAATGTGTTGATTGATCATAACATCTAAAAATTTTGAATTTAAAAATCCAAAGAAAACCAACCTAATATTTTGGTTAAAGGCAATAGCGCAGTCTTAAGAGAACTCCCAAAATCGGGTATCAGTCGTGAAAGTGAATCAAACAGCATTCTGACTCTTCATAGACTCTTCAACTGTGAAGAAGTCATCTGACTGAAGACCACTAGATGATAGCAGCGGCGCATAGAGAGAGAGGTAAATAGATTGAATTGAAGCGAGATGGACACTTCTTTCAAAAGATTTCAGGAAGAACAAAGTCCTATAATATATGCTATTAATAAACTCGCATTTTTGTAGATTTTAAAAATGAGTATACACTGGATCATTTGCTTTCGTCGTATCTTAAACTTAAAAAATTGTGTGTAAACTAATTAATATTAAATAAATATTTTATATATATGTAAAGCTGTGAATGTACAGGTTTTTATGTAAATTTTTGAATTGCAATTATAGTTTGCGAAAACTAATCTGAAATTAATTTCTTGCAATATAAGAAACATGACCCACTGGTCTCACCGGTTATCACGTATAATATAGTAATTTTACTTTTACGTCAGAGAATCAGTATAGAATACACTAAAAAAAAGGTCGTACGCCGTAATAACGACGGACACATTCAGTTGTTGGGATATAAATTAGTAGATCACGAAGCAAGTGAAATATGCTTCAGTTATTTATGATCATTGACTTGTTGTTTGTGGTTGCTTCACGGTTGATTTAAGTGACGGTCAGCCACTACATATATATATATATATGAATATTTTTAGTATGTTAAATATTTGTCACCACATTTCTCATATTCCTATGTAGGATATATTTTGTATTTATCTTGTAGGCATTTAAGTAAGATTACTTTTAACTGAAAAAAAATTCATTTTTATTTTTATTTTTTTATGTACTTGATCTCCCCCATTACTTCAAAATCCTGATTCTATTAAAAAAATGTCATAATTTTAAATTCTTCCTTGATTTATTTACTGTCATTATCTCAAAATTGTTAATTTCCTTTAGTTGATGAACAAGATAATGAAGTATAATTTAAGTACTTTAATTTATTATATTTTTGTACAATTCTAGTCAAGGAAATATTTTCACTTTATTTTGTTTCATAATAAAAATGCACGATTGCTAATTGATATCTATTTATCACAATGGTTTACAATAATTAATATAAATCAAACGATTATTATATGATGTGACATGATCAAAACCCAGTACTACATATTAAAGTAAATAAATGAAAAACTGAAAAGGATATAATAACGATTCTCTTACATAACAGATCTAAACAAGACTTTTTGATCAGTGTTTACAATTTAAGGCAGACATAAGTGTATGAAATATAAATATTGATTTTTTTAGCAGAATAAATAAGTGTAGGAAGTACAATCTGCTAAATCATGCTAGGTTTAATTCCTTTTTTAGAACTGACATATTTTGCATTTAATACCTTTAAAAGCTTCATGTGTATAATATACTCATATGTAAATGAGCTTTGACATTTGTATAGAAGTTTAAGTAACATATTAATACAGGAAGTTAAAACAAAGTTAGATTTCCTTTCACTTACATTTATATATTAGACTCAACAGATATTGTGGTAATTTTCCAAGAGCAAACTCAACATTTCTTTCCATCGTACATTAGAATAACTTTTTTTTAAATCAAGGATACTTCTTATCTACATGTTTAATCCGTCTCGGGGTAGAGTACTCGTCTTTTTTGTCGATTTAAGCACACATACTTATTTGTGGGAAAATCTTGCATTTTTATATTTAGAGGTTTTCGTGATCGATCCCTTTACACTTTTTTGTCATTCCGTGAGCGGAATCGATGCGCAGGATCAAAGACGCTCCGAAAACTGGATTAATTTCACACGGTGGTTCGGTCGCGGACGTTTATTAAAAACTAAAAACTCCTTAATGAATATTATTATTTTTTCAACATTGGGTACTAGTAATTATAAACTATAATAAATATATAACTTTGATTTACTAATTAATTGTTTAACAATGTTTTCGATAGGCAGAATATATTAACAATCAACACAAATTATTGCTCAGTGAATTGACAACCCATTCTACTTGCCAGATTAATTAATATAAATAAGTAATATAAATTTTGAGGTTTCTGTTTAATTTTGCATGTACTTACATATAGTCTTTAATATATGCACTCTTATAAAATCCTTTTCTTGCTTATATGACTGATACTGTAAATTCCTTATATTACGCGAGTACTTAATTTTGCGAGCCCGCTGGTTTGTATCAAATCGCGACAATACAAAATCGCGAACGTGGAACTTTTCTTCTTATTTCTTATAGTTTTCAACTCTCAGAAAATAATGGTGAGTTTTTAAAATCCGCGAAGAATGCTTCTCTCGATTTTACGCGGATATTAATTCCGCGTTTAATTAGGAGTATACTGTCATTGGGAAATAACGAGTAAATTGTTTGTTGTTTACCCTTTTGCTTCGATTGCCATAATATTTCAGGTAAATTTGCTTGTCCCTCCCCTCACTTTCTGCCTAAACCAAACTGACTGACATTGAAATTCAATGCTCCAACAGTCTTATGGAAGATTTTAATTACGGAAAGAAAATAAATTTGCGTATATGTAAAAAATGATATGTTTGTTTATGTTAACGATTTTCAGTTTACTTGTTCACCAAATTCCGAAATCGGATAAACATTTTAGTTTCAACAAAATAAATATGCACTTTTTTTTCAAATTCCTCGTTATAAAAATAATTTTATATGAAATTTAGCATGTGGTTTTGTTCAAACAATAGAAAGCAATTGACTCTATTTAAGTATTGTTATTCTCTTTTGAACATCTGCTGATTTATCAGACATCGTTAATAAAACTCAATGTGTTGCCCTTTTTTTCTCAGAAATATTTCACTAGATTATATCTAATCTTTCATCCTCCTTTTTAGCAAAACATTCTGCGACTTTTTTTTTCTCAAGTGCTTCAAATAATAATCAATAGATAATATTTAACGACTCTTGATTTTATGATAAAATTCGGTGCTTATAGACTGCATCTTTAGATCATGATAATGATAATTGTTTTCAGAAATATGGTTATTGAACTAAAAAAAGTGAAACTTAAGTAATAATATTGAGCATTGTTTTAAGCGCTGTTTTAACTTTGATTTCCTTCAAGATGTTATGCTAATGTTATTATACTGTAGCTATAGTCCTGAAATATAAAATGTAAATATACCAATCATTTATTTTGTCGTTTGATTCTACAACTTGTTTGTATTGTGGAAATATTCTTATCGTTAAATCAAGAAGAGGATCATCAACGACCTTTATAACTTAACTTATTCTCCTATATATTTTTTACCATCGTTGGGGAATTTTCATATTTTTTCTATGTTTTCATACAAATTATATCCGATTCGATTAAAACGAAATATGAAAACGTTTAACATTCTTTTATTCATAAGACAATGATAAGATGAACGTCAATTTCTCTTCTAGAACATTTTTATTGGTACAATTCATTTACATGTATTATTTTCCTACAATGTTCTTAATGTGTGTTATTTTTTCATAATATTCCGTATCAAAGTTCAGTCGCTGGTAATATTCCTCCCGTGTCCTGTTATAAATTAGTTCGTCCATACAAAGTAAGGCTTGACTTTGGTAATTGTGGTGAAATTTATTGGCAAAGAACTCAGGTCGACGAGCAAGAAGAGGAAGATCTCCGACTCCAAATATACATATCGATCGAACAAATTTACCGTGACATTGGAGTGAATTTCCCGTATCCCTCCAGTTCTTAAAGCGAGATAGAAAAGGTTTTCGTACACCAAAATCTGTCTCTAAGTCACCTTAAAAAAACAAAAAAAATGAATTAAACTCAAGTATACATTTTGTATTTAATGAAGGTAACCCACAACATCTAGGCTTAAGAATACCAGTTATACGTGAGATACAGAACTTATAATTCTTTGTTATCTAGGAAAAGCTCAGGTTATTTTTGGGATTACATTTATATTTTGAAAAGTAAATATTTAGGTTATGACATAGAATGAACGTGACAAACATGCTGACCTGTTTATTTATATGTAAAACAAATAAAAACACCAGCTTAAAAAAGAATTTTTACCTGTATATTGAACCAATGCAATTAAAAACATGGCACGAGAATTATTTACACAACCAAGAATGGTAAGATTTAAGTCTTGCTAGTAACTCTACGAGTTACACTCAATTTTTGGTTGATTATTAGCAATGCAATACTGAAGCATTGTAACCAAAGAAAAATAGAAAATAAAATTTGACCAGTATTGTGACCATACCCGATTAAGAATTTAAAAAATCAAAATATATAACAGGTATGAATTTGTCGTCCGTTAACTTTCAGATTATAAAATGTATCAACTCAAAAGAGTTATTGAAATGATTTTGTTGTTTGTGGAGATGAAAGCTGCTTTACATCGCAATGTGTTCTGATACATGTATTAAATTGCACAATAAGAATATGGTACCATATAAATATCTTTTAATACTTACCCTTGAAACTCCCCGGAATGCCGAGCTGGGGATTATGAATCAAGGTGGCAAAGTATGTTTCGTCTGGAACTTCTGTTTTGTTTACCCATCTGAGAAAATCAGCAGGTACATCGTTATTGATGACGTAATCCACAAATTTTCTGTTTAAAGTCACGTGAACCGATCCTTTTACGGGATGTATATCATGAGGAGGTTGCTCTGTTATATTCCATCTATATTTGTTTGCTCTAATTGAATATAAAAAGGATTATTAGAAATCTGTAAAACAACATTAATTTATTTCACCGAAACGCATTAAGAAACTATATGCGAAAGTTTCATATTCATACATTTCAGTACATATATAAGTGACAAAAGTCTTAACACGGCCATGTCAGTACTAAAAAATAATTTTGAAATACTAAATATTGATATAAATCAAAAGACTGCAATTTTTTACCAGTGTATTTGTATATGCAAACAAAAATAGAATAAAGAAATTATTTATTTTACTAAATTTGAATAAGAAGA
The DNA here is from genome assembly GCA_015776775.1 of Magallana hongkongensis. Classification (NCBI taxonomy): domain Eukaryota; kingdom Metazoa; phylum Mollusca; class Bivalvia; order Ostreida; family Ostreidae; genus Magallana; species Magallana hongkongensis. The sequence goes on along the minus strand of CM027471.1, from coordinate 28,324,802 downwards.
GCTGTTATGGTTCTCATTCCATGAAAGTTATTTCCCTTGGCTGTAATCTTTGTTTGTCAAAGATGTGAATTTTTCACTTTGACTACCAGTTTTAGGTATGTTAAGAATGTACAGTGAAAAAACCTTCAAACAGCACTACAAATACAAAGTAGAGAAAGCTCTAACCAACGTAAATACATCATTTAAAAAATTCTATCTGCGTTAAAATACCCGGTAGTGCAAGTTGATATTGGTTGAATATTAAAGTAATCATGGCAGTTTGACCCAAAATATGGCCGTCAGCTGGAGGTTACTCCTGCTGGAATTACTTTTCTGAACTCATCTTAAGGGTAAAATAATTCTGTTATAATAGAAGCATCAAAAAGACAGTTTGTATATGTACATGTACATGTATATAGCTGATGATACAAATGTTGAAAAACATTTTAATATTTTTAATGCCATAAAATGCATACCTCTTGATCGTTCCCTCTGCGTCATTTGAACCATTATAAATTTTTAATATTTTCACCAACTCATAATTTGTACGAAGTGGAAATTCCTGTCCAGTGAGATTGATAAAATATTTCCAAGTTGAAAATGATAAAAGATTTCTCATGCATTCAATCTCTGGTAATAAAACACCTATTTTCCCCCAGTTCACTGAATATCTTTTCGACGTTAAGAAAACGTTTGGAAAGCAACGTGTGATGCATTTAAATCCATTGAAGACGTTAGGATGTGTTTTCTTGTCCACGTGAACACAGTAAACATTTTGTGGTCGGTAAATGGCTCTCAAAAAAAACTCAAATTGTTCTGGACTTTTGTAAACAAGAATGCTGTAGGCAATTGGGAAATGTTTCTCCTCGTCTGATAAAGAATCTGTTATATATCCTCTTGACGAAATAAAATGTCCACAGTCTTTTGTTTGCTGACACACTGGCAGTGAGGGTATTTTGGTGTTCATTTTACGTCGTACGTTTTTGATTTCCTTTAAATTGTTTTCAAACAGTAGGCTACAATCCACGTTTGAGACACGTCTTGAAGGACCAAAGAATCCTTCAAGTGAACCATTCACTGCTTGTGAGTCTTTGTACAAAGGTGAAAACGATACAGCAAACTGTGGCCCAATGTTAAATAGTTTGTATCTAAATTGCATCTCTAAATCATGTTCCGTTTCTCTGTTCTTTGAATCCGGATTCGTCCGATTTTTATAATTGGTTTCAAGAAAGGCTGTATTATTTATCCCATGATACACTTTGAATTTTAAAATATAATGTGTTAAAAATGTTAGACAAAAACTATAAAATAAAACCCAAATCAAGAATCTTTTTCCGTTAGTAAATTTTGAAGTCATTGTAGTTGCTTTAAGAAGAGACACGTTTGAGGGGTCATGAATATGTATATCTTATGAATTTCAGCCGTGATTGGGATTTTTATGTATTATAATTTCTTATCGATTATTGTTTTTCTTTACTTTTTCTTTTGCGATGCGAGATAATCAGTGATTCTGGAATGTTCACTCCTTGTATGGCGGTAATGCATGCAACACATGTTGTGAGTGAGACACAAAAAAGTGAAACACTGTAAATCAGCCAGACAAAGTGAATTATCATCTGTCCGATAAAATCTCGAGCCTGCAATAAAACGGTTGTATAAGTGTCGTCAGCTTTTATTCTTTCCAATAAAAATGTATTTTCATAAACATAATAGGTGACTACGATATGCCAGGTTTACTATGTGTTCATAGTGAGAAAAAATATTCTATGATCAAATGAAACGTGCAACAATAGATTTATATATTATGTTTTCTATTGCTGACAAACACTAAGTATATTTTCTTTATATTCTATATAACACATCTCTTATCTTGATCGCTGATTATATGTTTTAATGAAAAATTTGTTTCGAAACGTTTGTTTTTTTAAATTATGCTTCTCTAAGGCCCTTTCACATCAAGTTGCGTTCCCATATAGTGGTCACGGCGTTGTAAAATCGCTGGTAATGCCGAAGTATGACAGGGAGAAAATGCCCAGGCGGCGAGTTCTACTTGGCGATTGACTCTCGCCGAGTATCTGCAAAGCGTCCATGACGTACTAAGAGTTTTTACTTTGCGATCACGGCGGGTCCAGTGCACTGACTGCGTACACAAGACGTTCTTTACTTATGGGAATGTACATTTCAATTTGAACGCGAAACAACAAGAAATTTGAACTTTATAACAAGTAAATAATTTGGAAAATTTTCTTTGTTTAATGACATGAGGTTAAGGTTATTGAAACATCACTTTTGAAATAATATGTGACAAGACAAAAAAAAAGTGTTTAAAAAAAATAACCGTTATTAGCTGCTAGAAAACATGAATGGATAGTAATAAAAAACATTCCACGAATTACATGATCGATTTGGTCCTGATATAATCCCAGATGTTGCTTTATACATGGTTATCCACATCAGGTTTGCTTGCTATAGTACAACAACTATTGTTCAAGATGTGTGGTCTGGCTGACATCGCACTAGAAATACCGAAGAGGTGCGTTATAAATGCCGATAATCGCAGCAACAGCTCTTTAGGGGAATGATAAACACCGGGTTCAGACGCTGCGGATGCGTACGCCAGTAAGAGCGCGCTTGGGACCCGGTGTCATATAATATTTTGAACCCCGCGATATATTGAACCCGGGTTCAAAATATCGCTGCGATATATTGAACCCCCCCATAAAATATTGAACCCAGGTTCAATATTTTATGGCCGCGATATTTTGAACCCCCCTCTATTTTTCATTGGTATTGGAGAGGGGGTTCAAAATATTATGGCCGCGATATATTGAACCCCCTACCTTTTTCCAATTCCCATTGGATAGGGGGTTCAAAATATTATGGCCGCGATATTTTGAACCCCCCTTTATTTTTCATTGGTATTGGAGAGGGGGTTCAAAATATTATGGCTGCGATATATTGAACCCCCTTCCTTTTTCCAATTCCCATTGGATAGGGGTTCAAAATATTATGGCCGCGATATTTTGAACCCCCCTCTATTGTTCATTGCTATTGGAGAGGGGGTTCAAAATATTATGGCCATGATATTTTGAACCCCCCTCTATTTTTTCAATTCCCATTGGAGAGGGGGTTCAAAATATTATGGCCGCGATATTTTGAACCCCCTCTATTTTTCATTGGTATTGGAGAGGGGGTTCAAAATATTATGGCCGCGATATATTGAACCCCCTACCTTTTTCCAATTCCCATTGGAGAGGGGGTCCAAAATATTATGGCCGCGATATATTGAACCCCCTACCTTTTTCCAATTCCCATTGGAGAGAGGGTTCAAAATATTATGGCCATGATATTTTGAACCCCCCTTTTTTTTTTCAATTCCCATTGGAGAGGGGGTTCAAAATATTATGGCCGCGATATTTTGAACCCCCTCTATTTTTCATTGGTATTGGAGAGAGGGTTCAAAATATTATGGCCGCGATATATTGAACCCCCTACCTTTTTCCAATTCCCATTGGAGAGGGGGTTCAAAATATTATGGCCGCGATATATTGAACCCCCCTCTATTTTTCATCGGTATTGGAGAGGGGGTTCAAAATATTATGGCCGCGATATATTGAACCCCCTACCTTTTTCCAATTCCCATTGGAGAGGGGGTTCAAAATGTTATGGCCGCGATATTTTGAACCCCCCTTTATTTTTCATCGGTATTGGAGAGGGGGTTCAAAATATTATGGCCGCGATATATTGAACCCCCTACCTTTTTCCAATTCCCATTGGATAGGGGGTTCAAAATGTTATGGCTGCGATATTTTGAACCCCCCTCTATTTTTCATTGCTATTGGAGAGGGGGTTCAAAATATTATGGCCATGATATTTTGAACCCCCCTCTATTTTTCCAATTCCCATTGGATAGGGGGTTCAAAATATTATGGCTGCGATATTTTGAACCCCCCTCTATTTTTCATTGCTATTGGAGAGGGGGTTCAAAATGTTATGGCCGGAAATTGGAAGGAAATTGGAAACAGTAGGGGGTTCAATATATCGCAGCCATAATATTTTGAACCCCCTCTCCAATGGGAATTGGTAATAGGTAGGGGGTTCAATATATCGCAGCCATAATATTTTGAACCCCCTCTCCAATGGGAATTGGAAATAGGTAGGGGGTTCAAAATATCGCAGCCATAATATTTTGAACCCCCTCTCCAAAGGAAATTGGAAACAGTAGGGGGTTCAATATATCGCAGCCATAATATTTTGAACCCCCTCTCCAATGGGAATTGGAAATAGGTAGGGGGTTCAATATATCGCAGCCATAATATTTTGAACCCCCTCTCCAATAGCAATAAAAAAGGAGGGGGGTTCAATATATCGCAGCCATAATATTTTGAACCCCCTCTCCAATGGGAATTGGAATTAGGTAGGGGGTTCAATATATCGCAGCCATAATATTTTGAACCCCCTCTCCAATAGCAATAAAAAAAGGAGGGGGGTTCAATATATCGCAGCCATAATATTTTGAACCCCCTCTCCAATGGGAATTGGAAATAGGTAGGGGGTTCAAAATATCGCAGCCATAATATTTTGAACCCCCTCTCCAAAGGAAATTGGAAACAGTAGGGGGTTCAATATATCGCAGCCATAATATTTTGAACCCCCTCTCCAATAGGAATTGGAAATAGGTAGGGGGTTCAATATATCGCAGCCATAATATTTTGAACCCCCTCTCCAATAGCAATAAAAAAAGGAGGGGGGTTTCAATATATAGCAGCCATAATATTTTGAACCCCCTCTCCAAAGGAAATTGGAAAAAGGAAGGGGGTTCAATATATCGCGGCCATAATATTTTGAACCCCTTCTCCAAGAGCAATGAAAATTCGAGAGGGTTTCAAAATATCGCGGCCATAATATTTTGAACCCGGGGTTCAATATTTTATGGGGGGGTTCAATATATCGCAGCGATATTTTGAACCCGGGTTCATGATATCGCATAATATATTGAACCCGGGTTCAATATTTCGCAGTATCAAAATATTATATGACACCGGCAATCACGTCAACAAAGAGGTCTCTGTGCAAGCGCAATTGACTAAGTACTGCATCTAGGCTCCAATTAAGTGCGTTACTTGAGAGCGCCAGCGGAGCTATAGTGGTTCTGTTGGAGACCTTACGACGCTGTCACAGCGACCCCACTTTGTTTCAATCGCATGTTTATCAGAACGCAGAGCCAAGGCTCGTACTTGTGCATGCTCAAAGTGCGCGCCGTCGCATGGCATTTTTGCAAGCCAAACACGACAAATGAAGATATTGCTGTGCTGTTGCTACGCTGTATGATACCCTTCTGCGTGTATAAGCACCTAGGCGTTTTAAAAAATTTTGGGGTGCAACGGGATCACTGAGGACGCAGTCAAGATGCAGTTCCTGTAATTAAAGAACAATTAGACATTTATAATCTCTATATAAATATGAGAAATACTGAAAATAAATTATCGGCAGTAGAAATTTTTACTATAAATGTAATATATCTCTGTTAAATTAAATTTATAATACTAAACATGTGAACATCGAAAATAAAAAGAAATTACAATTTTGTTTTACTACTTTATTCTGTTTCTGGTCCTTACTGGTCGGCAGTAAACAGAGAAAGGGTTGCAGCTACAGGTAGCAAGGGGCAGTTTCGCATAAAGTACCCTTCAATATTTTAGTAAAAATGTGTTACTGTATTTGAAGGCCTGTATGTACTATGAAAATTAGTGAATTGATTATAGGTGATAATTTTATGGTAGCAGGGAGTCATTCCTATATATTTATGTAAAGCGTGTAGGTCCCATAGTGTTATAGGGGATGCTTGGGAGTCAGATGCGAAAAGGCGACTGTTGGCAAGTGTGCTCACTTTTCATGCAAGAAGAAAGTAGGGCAGACGGTAAGTGAAAAAGTGGGAAAATGACATGGATGGGAGGTGGGGCAGTACAGAGGGACAGGGAGGGGACATGTTAGACTACAGGTTGCACCCTGTCCCGGTGGTCATCTCTCTGCAGGGAATACGTTAGGGTGGGGTCTTAATGGGCCAAAATGGGTAAAATTTTGACATAACACAGGGTGGTCAATTAGACATTTTATTTAACCAGAAAAAGATATTGGTGTCATTTAGTGTAATTTTTAACCTTAATGTCCTTCCTTAAGCCTAACAGGTAGTTACGAGTCAATTTGATCCAGGTGCAAATTATATTTTTTCCCGCAACATATTGCTAAATGGGGTTACCCCCACCCCAGATTTTTAATGCATAAAAAAAACTGTCCCGTGCTACCTTCAGTTCACTGCCTGGTATTTGCGTCTATAGCCCGATAGCCTTCAGTTCACTGCCTGGTATTTGCGTCTATAGCCCGATAGCCTGCTAAATGGGGGTACCCCCACCCAACAATTTCATGCATTAAAAAAAAAGTCCCCTGCTACTTACAGTTCACTGCCTGGTATTTGCCATTATAGCCCGATAACCTGCTTTAAGTGCCTGCTTGTACTTATGGAAGGAAATCGTAAATATGTGTTTGGCTTTACGATACTGTAAGTTCTAGGAAACCTCTGTTTAACAGGAATAATTCGAAAACCTAGCTAGTAGGACACAGGCTTTGTCTAATGAAGTTTAAAAGCAGAACTTATTACGGTGAATAATTCGTAAAAATCTTTCGATGTGCCTGGTATTTGGGTAGTTGCATTTTATGATTCATTCTATCACAATAAAAAAAACAACACACATACTATATAATACAAAATAAATGAAATTGATATTTTGACCTTACATTAAAATCTGCGTGACATCTGTTTCAAAGTAAACAGCTAGATAACTGGATGTAATTTTTCTAACCCATCTTAGCTGTTCTTGTCTCAAGGTATTCAATGTATAATGAAGGGATATTGAACAATTCTGAATCATTTTAAACTAGTTAAATATGTATTGCAAGATAACAATGAAAGTGAAATAAACCAAATTCACATGACTGACAACATATAAAAAGCCGGTCATTTTGCACTTCAAATTTTTTTAATGAGTTATCCCCCCCTTGACAAAAAAAGAAAGTTTAAATTTCGTCAAAACATCTGCGATAAGTGATTCATTTTCTTTCATAGATTAATAAAGAGAAAGTTCATGCATGTATTTACCAAGAGAGTTCTACGAATTTTAAGTTACTTTTTACAATATCTTAATAAAACATATGTTGCGCATAGACTTTAATGCAAAATTCAAGGTGTAATTAGTTGGATCATAATCAAAATTTTGAAAAATCCTTTGGTGGAGTATTTTTATTGGATAACACTGTCAAAATGATATCATGATTAAGAATATCGGACCATTCATTTATTAGGTACAAAATGTGGTCGTTATACATCGAATAATACCTTAAAGGTTTAGCACTAGGTACATTCAGCTCTGGAGATACTGTCATTACATTTGATGTTTGTTCATCTGAAGAGTTAAAATAATTCTAAGGTAATAATGGATCTGCCAAAGTTATATCTAAATTAAAAAGGTTTCTACGTAGGATTATTAAATTAAACTTATTCAATGTGACAATTAAAGTCTGTCTGTCCCGATTAAACCACGCCCACGTTTTCAACGGCATGCAGACAGTTTTTGTGGCAAAAATGGGATTTCTTTGAGTGTATCGTAGACATTACATTTCTGAAAAATACATGCATATTGCAAGTGTTGTAAAAAAATAATTGATTTATTAGGCTTTTGAAACGAGCTGGTTGTTTTTTTATCTGGGTCAGAGTTCGACCCCTTTCTTTATTTATGGTTACATTGAAATTAATGTTAAAACGGGCTTGGCCCCTGTGCATCTACCGTCTTTCGCTTGATAAGCGGCGGCCAGGCGCTTTTGTTGCGGCCGTCCGTAAAGAAATTTACCTTTTGCCGAACACATGATGATCGGTCAACTATTCACTGACTATTTAAATTCAAACTTTTGAAGTTATCGGTTTTCCAAGGACTTAATATCAACGCACCGTACCGTCGTTTGATATACCAGTATTAATGTTTAGCATTGCGAATGTGTTCGATAAGAACATATGTTCAATTAATTCAAATAATTGTAGGTTTCTCCCTTTTTAATAAGAAAGTTATAGATAAATCAGCAATACATCTTTTTTTCCTTATCTTATTTTTCATCTATATCGGTTTTTGGATAATTAGAGATTTATTGATGTCTAACCATCTAACAATACATTGGCAATCATCAAAGGAGACAATCCGTTATTGTCCTAGGAAAATGATGCAAATATAGATTAAAATCTGATGTATGTTGTGCATCAGCCAACCTATTACTGTATTTTTTATTCCGCCTCCACAAATTGTCCGTTGCAAACCTTTATATTCCTTTTTGCAGCTATTTTTGATGTGCAATCTGTGGTTTAAAAAAACTTAGTGTAAAGTTATTAACTGCAGCTGTTACTAATTGCTAAGGAAAAAGATTTAAAGTGCTCTAAACTTTTTTTTCAAAATCATCCTTACCTTTAAATATCTAGAAGACAAACTATATAATTCTAAAACAAATTTGTTGTGGACTTTTAAATTTGAAGAAAATAAATGTATATTAATTTGATACTTTCTGGGTTCTTCGAGCAGGATGATCTCTCTATCTATCTCTCTCTCTCTCTTCTCTCTCTCTCTCTCTCTCTCTCTCTCTCTCTTTCTCTCTCTCTTTGTCTCTTCTCTCTCTCTCTTTCTCCCTCTCTCTCTCTCTCTTCTCTCTCTCTCTCTCTTCTCTCTCTCTCTCTCTCTCTCTCTCTCTCTCTCTCTCTCTCTTACACGTCTAATTTTCATATTTTCTAATTTAATTGAATGACTTTAATAACCGTTATGAGATACATCACACGGTAATATTGGTAGAAAACAACATTTTATATTTTTACATTTTATGAAAATCTATAAACCACTAACTACATAATTATATCTTTATATGGTTGATATTTACTGCTGTGTTTCTGCTGTGTTTCTTTGAAACAGCTATTCAAGGAAATTCTGATTTTGTCGTCAGGTGATTTTTTTTCAACAGGTATCTCGTCGGAAAATGAATACGAAGATGCGTTTAAAAACTTGCAAAAATCTATTTAAAGAGGGTTGTTAAATTGCACTTATCGTAATTCATTGTTCACATAAGAATCAAAATTGAAGCAAGCATTAAAAAAAGACAACAAAACTTTAAATACATGGATGACAAATTTTGAGTAATTGTATTACATAGTATATACTCTGTAAAACACAGGAACAAAGTAGTGTCAGCCTTATAATTTGAATTTACAACTATTTGTGTCATCTACGCGTGTATGAAATATCATATGATTGTTAAGTCGTTATGAATAAATATTGGAATTGAAATAGTTCTACATGTACATAAAAGTGTTCTACAAACTTTTCCGATAATTGTGAGCGGATTCTGTACAAACTGAAAGAGCATAAAAAGAAATTAAATGCAATTCCTGTTCACTTTACACTAACTTAAGATTTTGGGGAAAACCCGCAACTCTGATGAAAACTGAATTAACCGATATTCACATTCTGCGTTCTGTACTGTGTTCAAGTAAATTACATTTTACATTATATAATTTTCGGGGGCCAAATTGAATATGATATGGTAAAAATAACCATAAATCAAAACAAATAGATAAAACGTAAAAAAAAAAACTATATCACAAGGCATAAAAAATAATATAATAAAAAAAACACTTTGATTGATGATTCTAATTACAAATAAACAAACCTCATACTCATATGTAACGCAGATTAAAATATTTTCTCCTTTATATTGTTTGTCTGTATGTTTTTAAAAATGTATTTAAAACGCGAAGCAAAATAACTCTCGTTCTTGCATACGTTTTAAAATGTAAATAAATAAGTAGAAATCAACCAGACGCTCTCTCTAAGCGCAAATCTTCAAAGCGCTAGGTAGACTGAGCTTATCATAGTTTCGCGGAACGCACATCTTCTTATTTCCTGATTGACCCAAGTAATCAATGGATCTCCATGCGTGTCCTTATAAAACTACAACTATCAATAAAGATAAGCGGATGACAATTTATTTTCCCAACTCACAATGATGGCTCGAATTCTCCGAAAACCACCGCTTAATCTAATCCTTATGCATATCACATTAATGTCTAGCATTTGAAAGACACGCAATAAGACCTAAGATTGACAGTTGTTATACATGTACTGCAAACTAACGTTATATAGTTTGTTGAAAGTTTTCAATATAATTTTGAGACGAGTGAAGTTATATCAAAAGTTATAATTGATGTAGGGAGTTTTGTTTAAATATGCATACAGTCTCCGTTAGGAAAAAAATAAACAAATCTCAGATTAACCCATTCTAGTCTTATAATGAATTTCTGTACATCTTCAATCGACTATCAATTTTAATTTACAGAAAGACAGGTCTACAAACACTATTTTTTCCTAGAATTGCGTGGTTGTAATTAAAATGAATGCATATTTTTGAAACACAGGAGAGATATGAAATGATATGTTTTTAATAATATCTTGAACAATACAAAAAATGAACATGTAAAACTATATAATGATAATTTCGACTTCAGAACTGTGCTCAGTTAAGAAACATTCTCTTATTTCTAATTTGCTCATAAAAACGTTTAAAAAATGCTGTTTAATCGCAATATTATTAGTTATTCTGATTTCTCAAAAATAATGGTGAAAAAAATGTTCTTGCCCATACAGTGTATATAATAAAAACGTTCTGGTGTGTGACAATTAATTAATACAAAACACGGATTTTAACACCCACATAACCCATTTACTATTTTAATTACTAAATATATGAAGTATAAAGACGTTTTCACAAATTCATAAGCAGCTTTATAGATTAAAGAGGTTACATGTAACCAGATTATCATCGACAAGGGCCACCAGCGACTGGAACGTGTCCTTTTAGCCCACAGGAAAGCAAATTGTACATACTTGTACATGCATATTGTGCATCTGCATGTCAATGCAAAGTGGCCGTGCGAATAAATTTCTGTCGTAATTCAAAGTAAATAACAACGAGGGGGGGGGGGGGTTTAAAATGATTTGATGACAATTGGAAACCTTTGAATTGTCTCTTTTAAGAAAGTTAAGAGGCTTTTTACCTTAATTTGTCCTAAATGGACATTAAGTTGTGCGACTGTGTATAGAAATTGAATGATATTACAAACGATGCTTGTCTGCGATTCCAGGGATGGAACCTTCTGACTATAATGGCCAGTTTTAGATGAAAAAAAACACATACCACAAAAAAAGCATTTATGCATAAAACACTATTTTTTATTTATCAAATAGGTCTTCAAACATGTAAATGCATTTATACAATGTTTCGGATATGTTTTAAGTTTTTATAATACTCTGTATCAAAATGCAGTCGTTGGTAATATTCCTCCCTTGTCCTGTTAAAAATAAGTTCATCCATACAAAGTAAAGATTCTCTTTGGTAATCGAGATGAAATTTATTGGCAAAGAACTCAGGTCGACGAGCAAGAAGAGGGAGATCTCCAACTCCAAATATACAGATCGTTCTAACGTATTTACCATTACATGGTAAAGAGTTGGGTGAAGTTTCCCAGTTTTTAAACCGAGATAGAAAAGGTTTTTGTACACCATAATCTGTTTCCAGATCTCCTATAAAAATAACTTGTATATTAGTATCCTTCTCATGAAAACCTGATACTAATATGAAGTTGATGTTTTAAAATCTGTGTATCTATTTCATATTGACATCAGTAAAAGCAGTAATGACATTTTGAGTTTTGGAAAAAAATCAACGTACGTCAAGGTTTGTAATGCGTACATTTTAACCACAATATAAATAAAATCATAAAGTGACCTAGACAATGCCAATAGCCCTTTTTACTGAATTGTATTGAATTAAATTATTGTTTTACTTTTCTCTTTAGTTTCTCTTACCTTTAAAACTTCCTGGAATTCCAAGATTAGGATTGTGAATTAGTGTGGCGAAGTATGTCTCATCTGGAATTTTTGTTTTGTTTACCCAAGTTAGAAAATCAGCAGCTACACTATTGTTGACGAGGTATTCCACAAACTTTCTATTAAGTGTGACGTGAACCGATCCCTTTACTGGATGAATATTATGGGGAGGCTTTTCTCCAATTTCCCATCTGTCTTTGTTAGCCCTTTGAAAAAAAGATAAATTCATGCTTTGACATTGAATTATTTCTATTTAACAGTTCTTGCTTGAGAAGATTACAAACCTTTTGATTGTGCCTTCCCCATCGTTGGAACCATTATAAATTTTTAATATTTTCACTAATTCATAATTTGTACGCAGTGGAAACTCCCGACCAGTTAAGTTAATGAAATATTTCCATTTTGAAATTGATAAAAGATCTTTCATGCACGAGAGTTCCGCTAGTACTATTCCTATTTTCCCCCCATTCCACCTCCATTCTTTTAGATGCCAACTTCACATTTGGAAAGCATTGTGCAATGCATGAGAATTCATTAAACACGTTTTCGGTGGTTTTTCTGTCAACGTGAACGCAGTAAGCATTTTGTGGGCGGTATATGGCTCTCAGAAGAATCTCGAATTGTTCTGGGCTTTCGTAAACAAGAATACTATATGCAACTGGGAAATCTCTCTCCTCGTCGGTTAAAGAATCCATTATATATCCTCTTGATAAAATGAAACTGTTACACTCGTTCGTTTGATTGCAAAACGTTGGTGATTTGTTTGTAGTATTCAGGTTACGAACTCTCTCGGTTTCTTTCGAGTTTTCTTGAAACAGCAAACTACAATCAACATTTGATAAATATCTGTCTGTGTCAAAGTTTTGATGTCGAGTATAACTTTTGATGATTTTTGATGACTTGTTTTGATACAAAGGTGAAAAAGAATAATCAAATCGTGGTCCATTATCGAAAACCTTGATAATCCGTTGCAAGAATTGATCTTTAGTTGCACTTTTCTCCGCTTCGTCTGTAACGTTTTGGCTCGTCCAAGTAATAACCGATTGAATTCCGTTTCTTTTTTCTGAGCAAGAATTGTTCATCAACATTGTAAATATGATAATACAAATACCTAGTAGCACATAAAATATCCACATTGTTTTGTTTGTAAGTTGTAAATCCTTCAAATTCATTGTATGAAATATTCACTTATAGTGTTTTCTTTTTTTGTAAAAACGCAATATTACGTAACTGCATAACTTAATCTGGATTTATCTTATCTGAACCCATCCGATATTTTATAAATGATAAGTCCTTAAATGCACTCATATCAGCATTGGCATAACGTTACTGAGTGCATTGAGAGCATAGTCTCTAATCGGAAAAGTAAAGCTCATTATATCGACAAAACTACCTTATTCAACATTTTATATGAAAAAAGAAGAAAACATTTATAACAAGCGTAGGTGCTGAAAAATATCAACGTTGGTGTTTTAGGTTTAACTCCAAGCAGGCAATAGTTATGTAACATGCGTTTTATTGTTTGTGGTTACATTTAATTTTGGGGCGACTCAACAAAATGTTTACGTCTATGACTGTGAATCAAATCGTGTCATTTAAAGACAGGCATTTCAGTTATTAATAAAGGAAACTAATGGATATACCTGATAATGTTTGTTGAACAAATAGTTACGCTGTACATGTTAATGATTTTTATATCTATGACATGATCATTATAAAAGTGTTCCAAAGCGTAATATACAACCCTAGCAAAAGGGTCAAAAAGAAAACTTAAGCATTAAATGATAATTTACTAAGCGTATAGAATCCTTTTATTGCTTTCTAATTTTGAGGCATCATTTCTAAGCAAGTGTTAAAACTGTGAAGGTTTTACGATTAGAGATGTGATTTAACGTATCAACTTCGTTGCATTACTATCTTTTTAAAGATTTGTTATAGTAGTATAAAACTCATAAATTTATAATCGTGATATTCAATGTCGTTTCATCAATTGTTGTAGTGTAAGCATGATGCGATTCAAGATCTGTTTATCAATTGTTGTAATGCATGCATGTTGTGGACGGCGCTAGTGTTTTATCTTATCTCATTCAATGCAAATAATCCTTGGTTCAAGCAGTTCATGCCGCCATTTTGTGATAAGTGCATACATCTTAACCAGACATCAGATACAAATAAGTACTTTTTCTGTCGTAATATCCACTACAATGCCCCTTCTGTCATATTTTTTTTATTTGCAATAAACTCTTCTTTTCACCATTTTTGTTGATTAAAATGGTCAACAATTTACAAATGTACCCTTTTCCTGTAAATTGGTTCTTTCCTCACTGTAAAATATTGTAGATACTTTTACACTTGTACTGAAATATTTTGCATAATTTAAATCGCGGAACTGAAAAGGTAATTATTTATTTGCTTGTCATGGCAACTTGTGTTTTTGTCATTTTTTTCTTAAAAAAGGAAACCATATTATAATTCAAAATTTAAACTTTATGTATGGGATATGAATTACTTTGTGTACTCTGTTGATTTATGGTTCTTTAAAATATGCTCTTACAATGTTGTCAAAACATGTTTTAGACATTTATTGGTATTCATTCAAAATTAAAACATATAAGTTTCTCTGGTCCTCTTTTTGTCATAAACTTCTCACAATATCACAATGAGTGAAAAAATTCATTTATAATATTCATTTCACAAATTCGCTCGATTTCTTAAAAGCTATTTTATACAGTTCAAAACTACAGTCAACGTATGTACAGGCATACCTCTCTCAGTCCCCAAGTCGCCTTGCAGCATTTACTGAAAAGCTTCGACAGTTGATGTTAGTAGTCCATTTTACAAAGGGGCAAAAGACGTATCAAACTTTCCTCGTGCCTCAAAAAAGTAGTATTTTTGCTGTTGGTTCAAATCATACTATTTTGATTGAATACCCTTATCAATTTCATTTGGTGTTTGTTATTTCAGTCGTCTAGTAAGTCTGATATTAAAGCCTACCTCTTTAAACATGTTAGTGTTGTATGGCGTTGAAGAGCAACACATAAATACAAATCAGTGGGGTCAATTGTCCTGGATTGCTTAAATTTTACATGTACATTGGGACGTAATTTCGTGTATTCTCATATTCATAAAAGGAAATATGACACTATAACTCTAATTTATTAATTCGTGGAGTATGGTAATTCGTGAAGGAAAAGTATCCACGAATTCCAAGAAAACTGAGCCACCACGAAATCTTATGATTTCACAGTAATACATTTCAAAAAATGATTCTGTTTTTAAGAATATTATTTCTTTGAAAATCATCACGAAGTCGAACCTGTTTTCTTTAACTGGACCATAAATAGATGTATAGCTTCCGTTGTTTGGATTGTTTCTCAATAAACCGATTATTTTATTTAAAGCTTTCTGACGCGTTGCGTAATATTCGATGACTATGGACAAGTTGGCAAAACTGTGTTTCTGCAACACTTGTAATGATTAAGTAAAATAAAACGTAAAATTAAAATTTTACAACGTGGGGTGCCATTACCCGGGTAGGCACACACTAGTATTATGAAATATAAATCCTAAACATCACTTTTTGAAACTCATTACGTAGTGCATAATAAACAAAATGAGAATTAAAAAGCTTTTCTTTATTATAGTTTTTCTTCCACTTGAATATGGGTATGGTTTGGTATACCTTTGAATTATTTTGTTTCTAACTATAACGGAAGGACATGAAATAAATGTTGTATGTCGACTCTCTACGGCGCATCTCTTTTGAATTATGATCTGCACATGTCACTCTATGTTATCTGGGTTTCTTTTCTGATGCAATTCTATTGTTGTCTGAATACAAGTTTATCATTTTATCACTTACTTCGTATAGCCATATCTTATTTTTATAAACATTGCAAATCTATATATTTCAAAGGTTACAATGTCTCCAAAATTGCGTATCTACGGATGGATTGAGTTGGTGAACACATTTTCGGCTTCATTATTGGACTTCACTTAGTTTCATTATGCTATGGGATTTTAATAAAAGTTTCTGTAAAATATTTCCAAGCATTATGAAGTAAAACATTTATTTAAAAGGAACCAAGTAACACACAAATATATTTTTTATATTAATTCCATCAAACAATAGTCCAAACATAAATGTATATTTAGTAATTTGCTCATAATGTGTTAGCATGCGTTAAATGCAATTTTCTTGCAAGTTTCCTTTTTCATTCATGTGCGTCTTAACGATCAATGATATATCAAAAGTGTCTACAAAACAAAGCAGCTTATATGCATAGTTGTTTTTTACTACAACGTTATAAATATGTAATGAATAACGTATTTTCTTTCTTATTATAAATAGAAAATCATGAAAACGTGTTTAATTTTCCGCATATTAACATGCCATGCTGCCAAAATATTTGAGGAAAGATAAACCCAAAAAATTTTAATGCCAACAAGGGGAGGAAAGATACCTTAAATCAATTATGATGTCATCACTGATGTAGGACGAATGAAACGGTCGAAACTCACTAACTAGCTTAGATCTTTATCTTATGTAATCTGGAAATTATCAATTAAAATGTCTTGACAATAATAGCAGATTGGCGATGAATTGAATTTTCCGCTTTTTATATTTACTTTAAATTGAGTTTCATGTATCGTACTTTCCTTAGAGTGCAATCAACAAGTAAAATTATATTATATTTTGTTTTAATCTATTTACTAATGTATTCATTTATCTTGGGTTTATTTATGTTTTTGACGTCAGAAAAAATATTTTCCCGTATTTTACTCAATTTTTTCAGAGCAGAAGCACAAATTCTGCCGGGTTTTTTAAAATAGAAAACCATGTCCGCAGCCGTCGCCCATTTGATATCAGATTAAGCATACAGTAAAACTCGTATGATACGAACAATGATATCCTCGTGTAGCGACAGAAGAAAAACAAGGAGCGGATCGAGGATCTGATTTAAATCGGATTGTCTTTTTTTATGAAATATGATTTCATTTCCACATTACGGTCATAAAAATTATTGTCGGTTAAAAACATACACACAAAAGTGTGTTGATAAAAATGGTTATATATAATATTAACCCCTATAGGTTGACTTTATGAGACTGCAAAGATTACAATCGTGTCGTTAAATATTTTATTATACACATTCCATCATTGTCATCAGTAACAATTTACAAAATACAAAAAACCGTCCAAATACTTTTTATCACATTTTCAAACGTCTATATGATGTTCCTGAAATGTGGTAGTTTTTCATAATACTGTAAATCAAATCCTAACCGTTGATAATACTCATCTCTGGTTCTGTTGTATATTAACTGATCCATACAAAGCAAAGCGGCTTCCTGGTAATCTGTGTGGAATTTATTGGTAAAGAATTCTGGTCGTCGAGCCAGTAGAGGAAGATCCCCGACTCCAAACACACAGACTGATCGAACATATTTACCATGACACTGCCGATGATTTGATATACCCTCCCAGTTTACAAATCGTGATAGAAAAGGCTTTCTTACGCCAACATCTGTTTCCAGATCTCCTACAAAGCAAATCCTACACTTAGTTGTAAATATAAAATAGGTGTATTGTCTAAAAATAAATAACTGTCCTTGTAGATATGGCATATTTTAATTTTAACAAATTAAGCAATAAACATATGCATTTTGACTAGTATTTATTGCTAAAATTAAAAAATGCCACAAGGCCAGTGTATTCTGAGTAAAAGCCTTATTTTATTACCTTTAAAACTTCCCGGAATTCCCAGCTGAGGATTATGAATCAAACTTGCAAAGAACGTCTCATCTGGAATACTTGTTTTGTTCACCCATGTAAGAAAATCGGCAGCTACATCATGATTGATGACGTATTCCACAACTTTTCTGTTTAAAGTCACGTGGACAGAGCCTTTGACTGGCTGGATAGTATGAGGAGGTTTCTCAGTAATATTCCATCTTTCCTTGTTTGCCCTAATTTGATGAATGTCGAATTGGAGCAAATGATTTAATGGGTGAATTACTATTAAAGATTGTGATTGTATGGGGACTTTTTGTAAATGAAAGGTGTTATATAGTCATTATTTCATTGTCCCTAGTCGAAATTTGTTTCATGTAATTTGATGTACATATTATAAAAATTCTGCAAACCTTTTGATGGTGCCTTCTCCATCGTTTGAACCGTTAAAAATTTGCAATATTTTTACCAGTTCATAATTTGTACGAAGAGGAAATTCCTGTCCAGTTAAGTTAATGAAATATTTCCATTTAGGAATTGATAAAAGGTCTTTCATGCATGTGATGTCTGGTAATAAAACACTTATTTTCCCCCAATTCACTTCAATTCTTTTGGACACCATCTTCACATTGGGAAAGCATCGTACGATGCAGAAAAATTCATTGAAGACGTATTCAACTGTTTTTCTATCTACGTGAACACAGTACATATTTTGTGGACGGTAAATTGACCTCAGAAGAATTTCAAACTGTTTTGGGCTTTTATAAACAAGAATGCTGTAGGCAATCGGAAAATTCCTCTCCTCATCTGTTAACGAATCCATAATGTATCCTTTTGTATTGATGAAATTTTCACATGCTTTTGTTTGTTGGCAAAACGACTGCGATTTGTTTTTTACCCTCATTTTACGAACTCTCTTAATTTCTTTGTCATTCTGTTCAAACAGCAAACCACAATCTACGTTCGGTATAACTCTTTCAGAACCAAAGAATTTCTGTGATGAATGTTCGAAAGATTGTGATCCCGATTTATTATAATACAGAGGCGAGAAAGAGGCATCAAATTGTGGTCCATTGTCAAACAAATGGACACTCCTCTGCAAGAACATATCATCAGCCTTCCGACTTTGCTTGGTCGCTGTTACGTCCTTGTAGTTTCTATAGAAAACGAATTTTCCTCTCGTTGTCTTTTTAGATACATAATTGAAGATTACCTGTGTGGCTAGTATAAGACAGAAAAAAACTAGCGCATAACGGGCGCATCTTTTTCTTGTGCTTCGATATGATGAGGAGAAATCCATTTTATCGAGATGGGAAAACGTTCAGTGTATTTCTTTTGGATTATTTTTCACGAAAGAGTTATTGTGGTACGATGTAATGAAAATATGCAAATAAGTTGCTAAAGACACAAATACGTACGTATGGCCTCGACGGATCATTCGACAGTCAACTTGTAAACTGCTCATAGGTACATATATATTTATATACTTATATATAGTTGCATCCAACAAGTATGATTCCTTCTATTTCTTACGGAAATTGATTGTAATTGAAAATGACAGGACTGAAAACGACACGCCCCGTTTATTGAATGGTCGAAACATCCAGCAACCTAAGTGTGGCTACCTTCATATCACGCATAAATCACCACAGAAAGCAATTTATTGATTAAATATACTCTTTTTCTCCTTTCTGAAAACACATCTGCGCTGCATTTTACAAAGTTAGTTGTAAATCTTCTATGTATAATGCAATTACTCTTACGACAATGTGCAAAACATTCAAGCAAAGCTAGTAATGAGGCCCAAGGATGTCGCCTTGTGTATATCATAAGAAATCTATGAGTTATTTTATTATTCCATCAGTGTTTTACTTCGTGTAAATCAACAATTTAAATAGTTCAATTTAATTTGACATATTTTTTAATATGTCCGACATTTTAAATTAATTTAGTTCCAGCAAACAATTTTGTATATGTTTAGTGTTGACATAACAAACAAAAGGCTCATTGTCCACCTGAGCAACAATAGCTATAATTAAATCAGTTGTATATAGCCCTATTCAAAATATATGAGGATTAATAGTTAAAAACACACACACCTATATATATATATATATATATAAATATAATATATATATATATATATATATATATATATATATATATATATATATATATATATATATATATATTATATATATATATATATATATATATATATATATATATATATAAATATATATATATATATATATAATCATCTTTTGTTGTTCATTTTTGTAGATACTTTGTCTGGTTTTGACCTTATCCTAAGCTTTAAAATCGAAATTAAAAAAAAAAACCTGCGCATTGTTGGTTGATGAAACATCTAAACTGAATCGTACAGTATATATACATGTAGGTGGCATTAATCTTGTTTGTTGCAGCTGAATGGGAAAAAAAAATTATTGTATCTATTTCAAATTTGTGAATGGGGTTTAATTTTAGTGTCTCTAACTTTAAATTTTGTTCTTTAGGTCAATTTTCAGTACAATTTCAGATAAAAGACTGTTTTTGAAAAACAATTTGGAGGGGAGCATTCCCACTTAACTTCCCTGTTTTGTTTATACATCATTTATCCATTTAGACGCAGAATGCAATGATCTGTTCATAAATCATTCATGTTTACAAATTAATATCTAAGGTTTACAACCAATAATATGGTATAAAAAAAGTATGAAATTAAAACAAGCTAGTGTTATGCACTATTATCTATTTGCATGCATATTTTTAAACCAAGTTGTCAGATTCATAGTATCTGCCTGATGGTAACTTGCCCTACACTTTCCGCCATGATGTCAAATAGTCAACCGTTTCTAGGCAACCCGTTCTGGAAAGTTCTATCCATTAATACTAAAATCGCATTAATTGTTCCGGTTGATTTACTTAGTAAATCCGCATTCTTGGTTACCCCGTTCTGGAAAGTTCTATCCCATTCTCTCACCAGAGGTCGTGCTTCGCAAGCGTATGAGTATCAAAACTAAAATCGCCCACTAAAGAAACGGATTTACTCATTTTATTTATTCAACATTCGTCAAATCTTAACTTCTATGTATTCCCTGAATAGGCCTACAGTACATATATAGTTACTCTTTACGTAATCATTTAATGTTATTTCATAGTATATATATATATATATATATATATATATATATATATATATATATATATATATATATATATATATATATATATATATATATATATATATATATATATATATATATATATATATATATATATTACATTTGGAGGAAGAGAAACATCTATAAAACTAGCTGGATTTTTTAACGTGTAAAACCCGGATATTTTTTTCTAATTGTTTATCTAGAAAACATTTGAACAGTTATCCTTCATATCTGAATATAAGAAATACTGAAAATAAACTGTCAAAAGTACAAGTATCAACTTATGTTATTTCAACCTTGAATGTAATAATACTCTGTCAAGTGTAATTTATAAATAACGAAACTGTGTACAGACGCCATACTGCAAGCTTTCTTCATTAATAGATTAAAGCAAGGCCCAAATGTTCACAAGTGAATAATCACGTTTGCGGAAATATTTATTTAATCGACTTCAAAAATCAACCTGTGGCTCAACGCTTGATGATCAGTCGAAGATTCGCTGACTGATAAATATTCAAGCTTCTCAAGTTTTCATAAGTGTTCTTAGACGTTAATCTGACACCTCTATATCACCCAATGCCAGTACCAATTTTTATCAGTGTGTTCGATAACAACATATGTTCAATTTGTTTACAGACACCATTGTATGTTTCTTTTTT
This sequence comes from Magallana hongkongensis, assembly GCA_015776775.1. Lineage (NCBI taxonomy): Eukaryota > Metazoa > Mollusca > Bivalvia > Ostreida > Ostreidae > Magallana > Magallana hongkongensis. The sequence goes on along the minus strand of CM027471.1, from coordinate 28,303,291 downwards.
TTTAAGGTAGACTAAGTACAAAACAGATATTATCTTATTTCACTTAAGCTATTTTTTTCCTTTAATTCAAGTTTTCTTGAGATTTAATATTTTGATCTTTAAAACAAAATCCATAAATATGGAAAATTTTTAAGAAAAATCCATACCGAAAATTGTTTTGATAAACATCGTCCCTAAGCTACCATATTAATCTCCTTTCAATGAAATATAAAATTAAATAGTCATTGATATGATTGTTTTTTTGTGTCAGTAAGTTACTTTTCAAGATATTACAAATGTTTTACTGTTATATATACAAGAGACTTTTTGTTACTTCAAGACACTGAACTATATTATTACTGGTGACTTTATTTTGATGAGTGGTTAATGTTTGAAGTCTATCAACCAACTCACCACTGTATATCTTATACCGTCATTAACACATTGCATTTACACTGCATTCCTTTATTTCATTTGTGCACCTAGCAAGTCAATTTCTACAATCTGTGAAAAGGAAAAAAGGCGTGAAGATCTAGATAAACTCCAGCTGTTGCTAATTGTCTATGCGAGATAGATTTAAAGTGCTTTGAAACTTTTGAAAATATACCTTACCTCTTTCTCTCCAGACGACAGACGACAGACTAGATATTTCCAATACATTTTTATTTTCAGTTTTGTGTTATGGATTTGTTGGAGATATCTTTCTCTTACTTTCTGGATTCTTGCAAGCATTAAAACATTATTACCTTCTCTGGTCGATTTCTGAAGTCTTGCTCGTCGTACATTTAGTAGCTTTAAATTTATTATGAGAATCAACTGAATTTATTAAGCTCTAGAAACCAGATCATATTTTTAATTACATCAAAAAAATATATTGACGAAATAAAGAACATTTTCTTCTTACAGAGTTACTGTGGAATCGTTTTTATTCGTGGGGATCAATATTCCTGAGTAGCAAAGAAATTTCGAGTTTCTTGGACGTAATTTTGTAGAAAGTAAGTTTGGGGCAACTTTCACAGATATTAATCAAAGGCTTGTGTATACGTTCTTAAGGATGTTAATTCATGGGCAAGGATTACCCACAAATGCCACGAATATTGGTCCCCCACGAACTATGATGATTCCATAGTATAAACATTCATGTATATATGTTGTTTTAACATGTTTTTTCATTAATGTTTGGTGTTCTTTTGACAACAACATCTAAAAGGAAATTATCACATTTTCTAAATAATTATAGTCTACTTACTACATGTATGTTTTAAGCATTGCCATTTCCTGCTGCATTTCACTGAAGAAGATTTTAGATTCAAAAGGATCAAACTCAAAGTCTAATAAATTCGTATGTCAGATTACTAATTTTGAGGCATGTTATAAAATGCACCCAAATCTATTTGAAAACAAGCTCAATTCTAACACTTATTCAAACTCATAGTATACACGGGAATTCAATTATAGAATGCCTATTAGATGATATATAATGACCACAAACCGGTTGTTTTTAAATAGAAATATGATTAAAATATGTGGGTCAGAATTGAAAAATATCGAGTTATTCCATTACATAAAACATACCTAAACATAAATCAAGGTGGTGTATCCCTTAATTTAATTAATAAACAAAAGATGTTTGTAAAACACTTATGCCCGCTCCCTTGGAAAGAACTGCGAAGAAAATGAACGGAAACTACAAATAATTGAAATTTTTCTAAGTCCAAGGCACACAACTCTATCGAATATTGCTCGATTGCACCCAAAATCGAACTTGACTTAGATATTATTATGATAAACCTGTATACAAAATTTCATTTCAATAAGTGTATCTTATGCGAAGAAAATGAACGGAAACTGTTGGTGGACATACCGACCGACCGACAGACAGCAGCAAAGCAATATGCCCTTCTTTCTTCAAAAGGGGGGGGGGCATAACAGATGTTTATTTCTGTAAATTTGTATGAACAATTATTAAGTTATCTGAGAGAAATGCTTACTAGTGATACCCTCGCTCTGATGGGATTACATCAGGCACGTAGCATCGCTTTTGAAAGTGGGGGCCAGACTCATTCAAAAAATCTTGACAAACCAAGAAAAAAAGAAAAAAAAGTTACATTCAAAAATCCAGAAAATCCTTATCCTCCGGGGGGGGGGGGGGGGGGGGCAGCAAGTATTCCTTTCAGTTACACTGTTCATTTTCTTATTTTCAATTCAATTTTCCCTGGTATATCTATTTCAAAAAGTGTGATAAAATGTCAAGCATATGCAATTACTAGGTGCTGAAAAATCTTTAACAAAGTTTGTTACGGACAGACAGACACACGGTCATACAGACAGGCACACAAGGGTAAAACGGTATACTCCCCTCTCCTAACAACAAAAGACCGTTAACTCGGAATGAATAACTTTTGAAATTAAAATTAGATGTAGATTCAAATGTAGATTAAAGTGTTTGACAAAGAACTATAAGACTAGTGTTTTCTTTCAGTCATGGCCGGACTCTGTAAAAATTGAAAGCATCAAAAGAAATTAATTGCAATATCTGTACACTCTATACTAGTTAAGGATTTGGAGGGTACCTGCAACTCTATTGAAACCAAATTAACCTTTGTTCTGGTTTTTTGTTCAATTTTTTGGGTTGAATTGTGGAGTCATTTTTAATATGATGTTGAAAAGATAACTATAAACTAACTAAGGAATATATTTATAGAAAATATGAATAATGAAATTATCAGATTTATTAGAAATAATGGGGTCGTGAGATTTTAACAAGTTTTCTTGTCTATTTATGTACTAATATGTTATTAACGGGTGAAAATAAATCAATGCCAATTTTATTTTTCTTAAATTAATTAATAAAGAGAAGACATTTATATAAAATCATTTCAGCCTTATATACTAAGACTTATACACTAGTCTATATAATCATATTAATATGAGATAAAGTGGATAAACTTAAAGAAAAGCCAACAGTGATTGGAAGTTTCCTGTTGTATCTAACCTTCTGGGAAGTCAAATCTGTTATAAATTATATATAAGGTATTTGTTGCCAAATTTTAATAAGGCCACACTTGAGTAACTCTTTGAAACTTTTAAAACTGAAAGATATTCCAGATACGCACCTCCAAGTAAAAATTCTTGGAGGTACTCACGTGTGGTCAAAATGTAATTTACAATTTAAAAAAAAAATAGTAACAGAAAATAAAACAGAACACTCTATTATAGCGTCCCAGGCAAGTTTTTTAATTACAATGTTCCTAATTCTAACTATTTTTTACCATAACAATGATAAAATATAAGGAATGAAGAATAACAAAGCAATTTGATTTAAACTCAATCAAAATTTACTTATTAATAAGAGCTTTATGAAAAATCAAAAAGGTAGAGATAATCGACGATATAAAAATCACAACGTTAACACCTCGTGCGTTCCCAATTCGCACTAATAACAGCATTTCATAGAGACCCCACAATTCAACAAAAAACCTTTGTGGATGGTTATTCCATTAGTTTTATATGTGGTCTAGTTCTGCGAAATTCGGATGCTGATGAACTGTCTCAATCTTAGGTTCATCTCGTCCCATCCATACATGCCATTAAATTATTACAAAATGTGCCGGACAGTAGCGCGTGCTGTACGGTGTCTATCAAAAAGGTGAGTTACCTTAATGTAGCGGTTATGTTGACGTATCGCTATATGACATTTTGCCCTTCATGGTAGGTCTTCAACACTTCCGGTTGCATTAGATTTACGGACAAGCCTGAGAATGATTTTTATGGCGTCTGTTATAAGATCTAGCAATCTATCAGAAATATTTTCAATTTAAAATAGCTGTTTAATTGTTTATATGACGTCATTTTACACGGTTAAAAGTAAATAAAGCAAATATTGTTAAAGGAAACAAACACAGCGTGAACCGCAATCTGCTTGGACCACGTCAACTGATCTTAAAGGTTCTTGGGAATACATGCGCCGCATTTTACTCAATTAGTTTTATGATTTTTGAAAGCAGTTAAAGGCAGGTAATTGATCGAATTGTGTCTTGAAAAACACATCCGAAAAACATAAGTATCGAACAAATACAATCATGGTCGAGTAATTAATTACTAGATTACAATTTTTTTTACATGAACAGTTGAGTATTTTCAACAGCAGTCGGTAGTGGCAACGACTTTCTAAATAATACAATGTAAGAGTGGGGCGTTCAAAATTTTGACCAGTGTATATGTTTCTATTCACCCCCTCTGAATTTATTACAATTTTATAACACAAATTCTACATGCTTTCTATGAATTCAGCCTTTCAAGACAATGCAACACCACTATTCAACATCTACTTGTTAAAAACGTATTGTCAATGTGTGTTTCATGCGCGGATCCAGCATGAATAATATAAATTTTATTGCCAGCAGAGTAAGGTCAATATATACTTAGTTTAATAGTATAATTTTTTAGTATTATCATCATTCCGTTTTTAGCTCACCGAGACGAAGTCGGGGGGAGCTTACGGTAAAGGCCTGGCGTCGGCGTTCGGACAAGGTTAAGATTTTTATTGCAGGTCCTGTATCTAAGTTATTGTTCTATCTTAACCAAACTTGCATGGATGATGCATCTGGACCTACTTATGGACTTAAAAACTTGGGATGTTGAATCTGGGCCATGAATATCAGATCCTGGAGGAGGTTAAAGTTTTAAGAGCTGGTTAAAGGTTTTGGTGCAGGTGCTCTTTAATAGCCATTTCTAAGTTACTTATGGTCCTAACTTCACCAAACTTGCAGGGACGGTGCCTATTATGATACTAATGCACCTGACAGGCTTGCATGCTGAATCTAAGCCATAGGTTTCGAATGCTGGATGAGGTTAATGTTTTTAAAGCTTGTTTAAGTTTATAAAGCAGGTGCCTTCTGATGATTATATCCTAGTTATAACTGGTCCTAACTTCACCAAACTTGCATGGATGGTGCGTCTTATGATACTTATGCACCTGACAGGCTTGCATGCTGAACTGAGCTTTAGGTTTCGGATGCTGAAGAGGTTAAGGTTTTTAGAGCTGGTTAAACTTTATAGAGCAGGTGCCTTCTGATGATTATATCCTAGTTATAACTGGTCCTAACTTCACCAAACTTGCATGGATGGTGCGTCTTATGAAACAAATGCACCTGACAGGCTTGAATTCTGAATCTTAGCCATGGGTTTCGGATGCTGGGCGAAGTTAGTTTTTTTTTGGGAGCATGGATGGTGCGTCTTATGATACTGAAGCACCTGACAGGCTTGAATGCTGAATCTGAGCTATAGGTTTCAGTTGCTGGATGAGGTTAAGGTTTTTAGAGCTGGTTAAACTTTATAGAGCAGGTGCCCTCCGATGATTATATCTTAGTTATAAGCTTATAACTGGTCCTAACTTCACCAAACTTGCATGGATGGTGAGTCTTATGATACATATGCACCTGACAGGCTTGAATTCTGAATCTGAGCCATAGGTTTCGGATGCTTGGCGAAGTTAGTTTTTGTGGAACTGGTCACATGTTTAATAGCTAGAAGTACTTTTTCAAACTTGCAAAGTTCAAATTATCAAAGGTTATTAAAAAAAACTCCTACCTCACACAAACTTGTCTAATGGATGTGTTTGTTGTAAAATGATATAACATGATTCCTACGATGTTGTATTGTATGATATGGAACATAATTGTTTTATATGATACAATAATTCATCATTTATTATATTGTAAAAATTAAATGATACAATATGATATTATATCTGTTTTTTGTATATTGTGATATGATATTGTATCATGGTATTGTTATATATAGCATATATTGTATATTACGATACAATATTGTATAATATGATATTGGATTATATTTATTGTATCACATGATATTTTTCCATATGATATTGTAATATATCATATTAAATCAAATGATATGATATTGTTATATGTAATATTGTATAATATGATACGATATTGAATAATACGAAATTGTATTACATAATATATTATTATATGACATGATATTGTATGATTTAATACATTGTTGTATCAAATTATATTTAATATATGATAAAATATCATACAATACGATATCATATTGTATCATACAATATAGTATCGTATGTTACAATTTTGTGATATGATATTTTATCATATGATACTATATTGTATAATATATTCTACATTATGATATGGTATTATGTGATCAAACACAAAAATGTTTTACACGATAATTCCCTTACATATTATATGATACAATATCATATTTTGATACAACAGTGTATCATATGTTATAATATCATATTGTATCATTATATATTACAGTACTATATTGTAACATATTATATATATATTTAATAGTTTCATAGGATGCAAAGGCTCAAGTGAGCTTTTCTGATCACAATTGTCCGTTGTCTGTCGTCGTCGTCGTCCGTTGTCGTCGTCGTCGTTGTTGTAAACATTTTACATTTTCATCTTCTTCTCAAGAACCACTGGGCAGATTTCAACCAAATTTGGCACAAAGCACCACTAGGTGAAGGGGATTCAAGTTTGTTCAAATGAAGGGCCACGCCCTTTTCAGAGGGGAGATAAATGAGAATTATTGAAAATTTCTTGGTATTTTTCAAAAATCTTCTTCTCAAAAACTATTCGGCCTGAAAAGCTTAAACTTGTGTGGAGGCATTCTCAGGTAGTGTAGATTTAAGTTTGTTCAAATCGTGGTCCCCAGGGGTAGGGAGGGGCCACAAGAGGGGGATAAAGTTTTACATAGGAATATATAGAGAAAATCTTTAAAAATCTTCTTCTCAAAAACTATCAGGCCAGAAAAGCTCAAATTAAAATGGAAGCATCCTCAGATAGTGTAGATTCAAGTTTGTTCAAAGCATGGTCCCCGGGGGTAGGGTGGGGCCACGATTGGGGGATCAAGTTTTACATATGAATATATAGAGAAAATCTTTAAAAATCTTCTTCTCAAAAACTATTAGGCCAGAAAAGCTCAAATTAAAGTGGAAGCATCCTCAGGTAGTGTAGATTTAAGTTTGTTCAAATCATAGTCCCTGGTGGTATAGTGGGGCCACAATGGGGGAATGGATTTTTACATAGGAACATATAGAGAAAATCTTTAAAAATCTTCTTCTCAAAAACTATTAGGCCAGGAAAGCTCAAATTAAAATGGAAGCATCCTCAGGTAGTGTAGATTCAAGTTTGTTCAAATCATGGTCCCTGTGGGTAGGGAGGGGCCACAATAGGGGGATAAATTTTTATACAGGAATATATAAAGAAAATCTATAAAAAAAATTCTTTAAAAACTATTTGGCCAAGAAAGCTCAAATTGGCGTGTAACTATCCTCAGATAATGTAGATTCAAATTTGTTCAAATCATGGTCCCTGGGGTAGGGAGGGGCCACAATGGGAGATAAATTTTTATAGATAGAGAAAATCTTTAAAAATCTTCTTCTCAAAACTATTAGGCCAGGAAAGCCCAAATTTGAGTGGAAGCATCCCCAGATCGTATAGATTCAAGTTTGTTTAAATAATAGTCCAGGGGTAGGGTGAGGCCACAATGGGGGATGAATTGGTACATAGGAATATGTAGAGAAAATCTTTAAAAATCTTCTTTTTAAAGACTATTTGGCCAGAAAAGCTTAAACTTGTGTAGAGGCATCCTCGGGTAGTGTAAATTCAAGTTTGTAAAATCACAGTCCCTAGTGGTTGGGCAGGGGCCGTGATGGCGGTTTGAATTTTTACATAGGAATATATAGAAAAATATTCTGGGAAAGTTTTCGGTCCAAAACTCAGTACTTAGTTTGAAAGCTCAGGTTATGCAGATTTAAGTTTGATGAAACCATGATTCCCTAGAGAAAAGTGGGGCCATGAAATGGGGGGGGGGGTATATAGGAATAGAGAAAAATCTTCTTACAGGTACAACAACAAAAGGGGCTTGGTATTTACCAAAAAAAGAGGTGGATAAAAATTGGCATATTTTCAATTTTTTTAGCAATATCTACTGTACTTAGTTGTCAAGATATTTTGATACTGTAATGCTAATTTGATCAGAATTAAGGCAATTGTTGCTCAGGTGAGCGATGTGGGCCCTGGGCCTCTTGTTATATGATTGTATTGATTAAGATTGTATCTTACAAAACTGTATTAAATGAACATATTATGATCAAACTATTTTTAACGTATGAAATACGATGTTGTGTCAAAACGGTATCCATTAAATATCGAGGATCATTAACTATGATTTTTATATAACATGATAAAGGTGGTCTTAAAAAGATGATGCCTCATCTCGGTGAGCTTTGTAGTCTGTGATTATCTATGGGGTTGGGGTTTTTGGGGGGTTTTTTTTTTTTTGGTTAAATTTAATCAAAAAAAATAAAATTTGAAAACTGATAGTGGAAATTTGGACTGGAATATGTATAAAAACTGTGAATGAAAACTTAACGCTTTTTATCTATTTAGTGTCAATACCATTCATAAACTGTATTTCATTTTTAAAAGAGTTAAGCAAATTTTATTATTTTCACAACAAGGAAAATCTCAATCTTAGTGTAAATATTTAATGGATTTTTCTTAAATATTTCAAAAAATATTCAATGGCCATTACCTCAACAAATAGGTCATTGGCCTACTTTTTGAAGAAAAAAAAAGCTGGTCAATGACCTACTTTTTTAAAGTGAAAAATAACACTTCCATAAAAGGTCTATAACACACAATAGATGGTTTTTATTATCATCAGTGCATTTTTTTTCATTTGAGTAAACGTCATCCTTAACAGTTGAAATTCAAAGTGTCATGATTGACAGTTAATGTTTAATGTCGGAGTAAAACGCTGATGACGTGTTCTATTACCGGCTAAGACACATCATTTATCCTCTAAACGACATTCTTTATATGTTTCAAACTTTCGTAATACTTAGTATCGAATTTCAATCGGTGAAGATACTCATCCCTCGTCCTGTTGTAGATTAACTGATCCATGCAAAGTAAAGTATGCCCCTGGTAATTGGAGTGAAATTTATTGGCAAAGAATTCTGGCCGACGAGCTAAACGAGCGAGATCTTCGATTCCAAAAATGCAAATCGATCGAACATATTTACCACCACATGGCCAAGAATTCCAGTTTTTGAATCGGGAAAGAAATGGCTTCCGTATTCCAAAATCTGTTTCCAGTTTTCCTGCCAAAACAAATAATCATTTATTTGGTCAACATTTATCAACTTATTTAGTTTAAATGAAAAACAAAAACGGGGAAAACTCTCTTAATGGTAAAGAGATTACCTACCTTTGAAACTTCCAGGTATTTCTAGCTGAGGATTATGAATCAAAGTTGCAAAAAATGTTTCATCTGGAATGCCCGTTTTATTTACCCATTCAAGGAAGTCAGCAGCTACCCTGTTAGTGATGACGTATTCCACAAATCTTCTGTTCAGTGTTACGTGGACAGATCCTTTTACCGGAACTATATCGTGGGGAGGTTTCTCTTTTATATTCCATCTTTCTTTGTTAGCCCTAGAATAGGTATTCAGGAAAGTTAAAGGGACTTGGACACGATTTGACTTAAAATTTTCAATTTTTATTTTTCCATTTTCAGTGTTTATACTTATTTATATAGAAGTTTATAATGCTTTGTCAAAATTTGAAAGTCAAATATCAAATTATAAGTAAGATACAGAATTCATAATTCTTTTTTTTTTAAAACAAAGCTCAATATTGTCATTTTTTACATATGTGTTGTATTGGTGTAAGTTTCAATCAAATGTATCTTTCTTTTGCTGATAATAGTATTTATGATGATATTGAATTATTTTAAATTATTTTTTACATGTCATTTTGTCTAAGAAATTGTAATTTTCTACATTGTATTTTTTGTAAACAACTATAAGACTCGAGCTTTGTTTGCATAACAGTCAATTCTTACCTCTGTAACTCGCTTGTAACTTGACTTTAACATTCAATATTTTGGTCAATCATTTAAAATGCACAAATTAACCTTTTTATACATAAAAAATAAAAATAAAATTTTTAATCTTAAATCGTGTCCTAGTCCCTTTCATGAAATGTACCCAAAATGTTTAAAACAAGCATTGAATGGACAAGTACAGCGCTGTGACAAAAGTATTGACGATTTTTGAAAAAAATCGCGGACGTAAACTATGACGCGCTTCGTAAATTGCGACATACTCATAAATAACTGACTGACTTTTATCAATACTTGGTGAGGTGGTCCTTAGACTTGATAAAAGCTAGAGAATGGATTCGTACAGTTTTCTCTTGGTGTTTGGAGCTTAATTTTGCAGAGTTCTTTTAATATTTAGTCATATTTTTTTCATTTTATTAATATGCGGTGGTTGAGGTTTCCTGGCCATACAATTGTAAGAATATGATGTTGTTGTATGTATATTTGGGTAATACGAGCTCTGTGAACGGGGGCGTTGTCGTAATGAAAAAGATTGGTTGTGTAGAGTAAATGTCAGTAAGTGACAGTCCAAATTTGATCTTCGAAAATGAATATGTACAGTATTTGACTGCATTAATACTCCCATGAATCTACATAGGACACCTTCCCTGTGGTAGGTAAAACATCCTGTTTCATGTTCTGCCTGATACTGTCCACAATCATCATATTGATTATTTTGGCAGGTCGGAGGTTCGCATTAAGCACAAAAATATTAAAAAGCTTAAAGTTTTAGAATAGCACTGCACTGTGTTCCAACTGTACAAGTGGGCGGACACCCGAGTCTTAAATTTTTGGGTGTACAAGCTATCTTGATGTCTGGGAGAAGTTTATTCTATTCTCTGATGCTTCGTGGAAGAAATGAGTGTTTGTGAAACTAGAAGTCACTATTTCAAGTTGATATTTGATAGGCGAGCTAGTGGGTATTGCGTGAAGGTCGTACGAGTGGTGTTTCTGTTGGTGACAACCTGGTCATTCAATTACTCTTTCAAATAACACTTTGTCTAGTGTTGCCATAACACTACGTTGTTCAAGTGACTGTCATCTGGAATGTTGGATCATGCTGTTCACACATGATCTGTTGCCGACGTAACTTGATGAACGTCTTGTACTATTTCTAGAATGTGGATAGCTTTCTGGATGTAGCTGTCCCAAACAGGTTAAGCAAACTCAAGTAAAGACCTGGTTAATGATTTGTATGCACTTTCCTTCATGGATGTGAAACTGATGTTTAAATAACGGCGTAATTAAGAAGCCCTGTCCCTTATTGGCCTTGCCACAGAAGTTATAATGTGGTCACTCCAATTCAGGTCTGATGTTATATAAGACAATTATCGAGATATTTTGCACTTTTAACATGTTCAAGGATCTGGTCATTTAGTTTGTATTTGTGGTCTGTTGGCTTGGCCTTTCTGTTGATTGACAAGATGTTGCACTTTCAAGGATGAAAATCCATTTCTATCTCCTTTCTGAAATGCCAAATTTATTTAGGTCGGCCTAAAATGTTTGGGTGTACGATTTTGATGTTACAGTAAGGTACAACAATGTTGTCTTACTGTGGCCCTCTAGCATATCATTGATATGATAAATAGAAACAAGCTTGGCCCAAGAACCGACCATTGAGGTACTTTCGACTAAATACCGGCGTAACTGGACATTTCCTCGTTGACAATTCCAGCTTGAGTTCAGTTGGAAAGTAAACTCGCGATCCAGTCGTTCACATTGCCCTAGAGTCCATAGGATCATAGGTTTGATGAGAAGGCTGTGGCCAACTTTGTCAAAGGCCTTGGAGAAGTCCATAATAAGCACATCTGTCTGCCTTCCAGAAGCAAAGTCGTTGATTACGTCATCAATAAACACAATAAGTTCGGTTTCACAGGACCTTTTGCTGCCGCTTTTCCCACACTATAAGCCTTTGAATTTTCTGCAGAGGGAGGCACATGCATAGCGGTAAGTATCGTAGGGATGTTTAGATGTTATACACTCTGATTTTCTCCTAAAGTTATCAGACTCTCATCAGAAAAAATGACAATGTTTCAACAATTATATACTGTTAGTTTTTCTTTTTAAAAAACACCAGGCAACACTTTTTCCCAGGCAACACATTTTCCCTGTTGATCTCGGAAACTACCATTTTTTCCCTCTTAACTCATCGCATAAAATATATAGAAATCACACAAAAATCTTAGGTTTGTCCGTTGGTGAACAGAGTTATTAGCATATCTGTGTCATTAAATTTACTAGTAATTCCTTTTAACATATGTCTTTCACTAGTTTTTGTATCTTTAATTATCCAGTTACGACGGTCTTTCTTTTCGACGATTTGATCTCACCAGTCGACAAATATTTTTTCTCAAAAAATTCACAATAACTAATGTTTTTGCCCCTCAAATTTCATATCAACGATATTTTTTTTTTGTTATCACTGTTATTTTTATCGATCTTCTACCCATTGTAATTTCAGTTTGTTAACATTAAATTCCAGACTGCAGACGATAAAACATACAGATAAACGTCACTTACGATGTGAAGATAACTCTGAAAGAATTTAGATGGTCAACAGGGCATATAAGTAGAGTTACCTCCCATTACCAAGCGAAGCCCACGCTAGAACGACGTCACTGCGTAAATATTGTGATTTTTTTGTTGGTCATAGTGCTGTAGGTTATATCCAATCATATGAATATTTTTAGAAACAACTTCTGTCACTTAATCAAAATGTTTGTATATACCTGTAGTGTTGTTATCAGTGAAAAAACTATAAGTATAATATCGGTTCTTTATTTCTGATATAAATTAAAATAAATTGAAGGTCCACACCTCAGAATTATCTATTTTCCACTTTGTCATCACATTTGCGCTGTATTTAGAAAGGAACTTACGATCATAAATCCATTTTGTCTTCAGCAATGATTTCTCAATGCGATGCGTAATACATTAACAAATCCACTGGGAGTTTTTCCAAACCACTTATTCTTTTGAAACATATTAAAATGTTTCTAAGTTAATACAAGAGTAACGGAAACTGATAGATGATTATTTGATGGATTTGGCCAATTTAAAAAAAGGTTGACTGTGCTCTTAGTGAGTGAATACGGCTGAACAAGATTTTAAACCTTTACTTCAAATTGTCTTGCTGCCCGAGAAGTACAAAATTCACCATACCGGTGGCTAAATTATCAATCAAAACATCTTTTGATCGAAAAAAAAAACCAGCAATAATTATTCTAATATATAATTCAGCGACGAATTGATACAGACATATCAAACTGAGTGTTATCGGGCGAAAATTTTAGCTTGAAGCCATTTTTCATTGGACGATCTTTTTTAGTCCAATGTAGAGAAAATCAAATGTTATATTGACCTCCTAGGTCATGTGCAGGTGAATATAACGATTTGTTTTTTCGAGATAGTTGAATATGAGCCTAAAGGAATCAATCAATCATATATTAATAATATTCAATATATGTGAAAAATTTCGGATGTTTTGTTTTCAAATTTTGAGTCCCTAATTTTTATTTAAGATTCGAACACATCCTTGTTTAACTCCAATCCTGTTATTCAGGTCTGAAAATTTCATATTCATATCATGAATTATTTTTGAGAATTGTTCTGTACAAAATATGACGTAAACATTAAGAAAATTGTCGATACATTTGAGCATGAAATAACGCAATGAAACATTTTACAAACTGTAAAATTTATATCATTTTTTATCATCTTTGAAAAAATAAAATAAAAAACGGTTATTTTTTATATAAATCGTCTGACAAGATTTTACGGAAAAAAGTAAGAAGCTAAGAACCAATACCAAAAAAAAAATAACAAAGGAAGACTTTGATTTTAAAAACTTGCGCAAACCTTTTGATGGTGCCATCTCCATCGTTGGAACCGTTGTAAACTTTTAATATTTTTACCAATTCATAATTTGTACGAAGAGGAAATTCCTGTCCTGTTAAATTAATAAAATATTTCCATTTAGGAATTGATAAAAGGTCTTTCATGCATGTAAGTTCTGGTAATAGAACACTCATTGTTCCCCAAGTCACTTCAATTCTTCTGGACGCCATCTTCACATTGGGAAAGCATCGTAGAATGCATGAAAATTCATTCAAGACGTTTCTTGTTATTTTTCCATCCACGTGAACACAGTAACTGTTTTGTGGTCGGTAAATGGACCTCAGAAGTATTTCAAATTGCTCTGGGCTTTTATAAACAAGAATGCTGTAGGCAATCGGAAAATTCCTCTCCTCCTCTGATAACGAATCCATAATGTATCCTCTTGCTTTGATGAAATTTTCACATGCTTTTGTTCGCTGGCAAAATGACTGCGATTCATAACTTACATTCATTTTACGAACTTTCTCGATTTCTTTGTCGTTTTGTTCAAACAGCAAACCACAGTCTACGTTTGGCACAACTCTTTCAGAACCAAAGTATTTCTGTGGTGTATGTCCGAAGGTTGGTGTTTGCGGTTGTTTATGATACAAAGGCGAGAAAGAGGCATCAAATGCTGGTCCATTGTCGAACAAATCATCAGCTTTCCTACTTTGCTTCGCTCCTGTTGGGCCATGGTCGTTCGAATTGAAGACGGAATCTCCTACCATGGTCATTTGAGACACATAACTATAGACGATCAGTGTGCAAAATAGTATAATAACTAATGCATAACGGACCAATCTTTTTCTTGTAGTTTGATTTGATGACAATGAATTCATTTTATCTTGGTGAGAAAAAACGTCAAATGTAAGGGGGTTTTTTTTATCATCTACTAATAAAGTTATGTATATGCGCAGCTTGATGAAAAAATGCAAATGAGTTGTATAACTGCATGTACCCAAAGGATCTTTTGAAAGCGACACCTCACAACCTTATTAGCATAATCGGAGCATTTCTGATTTTTATATTTACGAAAAGCTAAAAAAAAAACCGAGAACTCCGAAATACGTCATTCACGGGAGTTTAACGAGACCAGTTCAAGACTCTTGCAAATCGAGAGAGGAGATTAGATCGAAAAAGTAAGTAAAAGTTTATGTTTATTCTATCAGCAAGCTTTTTAAATTATTTAAAGTTGCAGAACAATTGTTTATTAATGTCAATTCGAAGTTTTGGGTGATTAGCGTTATCTCGTTAAATATTGTTCAGCATGAAACCGTCTGAACAGCAGTTTTCGATTTTGTCAACAGTCTGAAACGTGCTAGGGGGTAGCCATGAATCGGTAAGAACATGCTCACTTACAATGTTAAACTAGATAAATACCTTTTTAAAAACCTGCAATGCAATAATTTCACTGCATGTGTTACCAAAATGTTAATAAATAATGGTCGTTGTGAAATGTGACTTGAAAGACATGTTTTAGTATGAAATGGGTATGCAGGTGTATTATAGTCAGTTTTTACACATATTGGTACCTAGCACACGTTAAAAAAATATTGTATGTTTTTCCTAGAATATTGAGTTTGTGTCAATCATGTAACGAGCAGAGTGTTTATGAATCAAGGGTCTGCATATAACATTATACGACTTTGAAAGTAGATTTGATTATGTTTGTAGTGCAGAGAGAGAGAGAGAGAGAGAGAGAGAGAGAGAGAGAGAGAGAGAGAGAGAGAGAGAGAGAGAGAGAGAGGGGGTATGAAAAGCCATTACAAATTTTATAGTTATATGTCAGTTTCCACTTAATGAGTTGTTACAGCTGTTATCATGGTAATGTTTTGAGCCATGTCTCAGATACTTCATGTGCCCATTAAAAAGTGTAATCTGGGATACACCCTTTTGTTTTGATAATGACAGCATTTAGCTTTGTAATGATAGCTAGTTTATCTTTTTTCTTCTAATCTACCGGTTCACCTGCGGCCTCCAGATGATCTGAAGATTAGGAATATAGAAAATATTGTCAATTTGATATTGCTAATGACCCAGTCAAGTCTGCTGAAGCCCGGAAGGTACTTCTTTGTCATGTAATAAACTTACAACTTGTCCTCCACATGTAGATATATTTGGTTTAAGCTGATTGAAAGCCAAGCAAGGTCATCTAAATAGCTACAATGTCTTGTATAAAAGGGAAAGATTTGTATGGGCATATTGTTGCAACTCTGCATGATTATCTGTATTTAAAGTGGTGGGAACCTCTGAAAGGAATACTAGGAGTTTGAAAATATTATAAACTTAACGAAATGTCTTTTACACTCTCTGAGAAAAGCGGATTTGCAGAAATCCAATGAATTTCTCATGCTGGTTAGTTATTCAGATTAGTTTTTGTTATTGACACAATCTTATTTTGGTGGACATAGATCTATGTCCACCAAAATAAGATTGTTCTAGAATGGTGATAGTTGCAACTCATACAGACATTCATATGTTTCATAAGTGTTTATGACTTTGATCTTTGTTCAATATATTTAATATCTTTCTGTCCACTGAAAATCTAAATATCTTTGAAGTTACACCAGTTGGTAACAGGGGCAGATGGTTTCTAGTGATTCTGTTTAAACTATTTGATTCATAACATTTATCATATGCGTGCAGAATTGATTAAGCCAGGTTTCCTGATTTTGTCGTATAAGTGATACATTGTACTGCTTTAAAAAGTATATATCACTTGTGACTTACTAGTATATTAGTACATATTTCATTTGTAAAATCATTCGACAAATTTAAAGTGTTTTGTAGTACTGAATTGTTTTTTACGGCTTTTAAAATTACTGAAAGTACATGCACATGATGCAAGCTATCTTTTGACGTTCTATATATAACAAGAAGAAACTGTCAGCTGGGTTAAAAATTAGTGGCGAAATGATGTAATACATGTATGTACAATATTAGAAAAGATTACATTTTTAGTATCACGTTCTTGAAATAACTGCATTGAATTATATATAAGTATTTGATGAGTGCACAATGTTTGCAAAAATTACATGTATTTCTCTTAACACTTTATGTTTATTCTATTTTAGTTTCCAGACCATGACATTAATGAATATTTCTTGAATGGAATGCATGAGGAATAGGATGGAACCTTATTCTGCCTCTTTACCAACTCACACCATCTTTTCAAGATTTATGGAGCCAACCACAGAAGAATTTGTTCTATACACATCATTCATAACATTCTTATTTATGTTACATAACTTTAAATGTTACTGGATGAATTGTTTCAACAATAAGTGTTCACATAATGAATACCAGCAAACTTTTTATCGAGTGCTCTTATTTTGTATTTTTCCTACCCATCCATCTAACATATGTTTTTATATAACATATTCATAAACATGTAACATTTTTGGAAACAGCTATTTTTAATTGAAATTTAGCCGTACTATTTTATATAAGTTTTTTAATATACTATTTTGTATACAAACAGAACAAAAATACTTAGTTACAATGGAAAATGGATATAATATATATAAAAGGTGTCCAAGTAGCGTTGTGGTCAATGCACTGGCTTCTCACCGCTGCGACCCGAGTTCGATAACTGTGATCGACGGTGGTTGTATGTGATAGGGTATGGCGGTCGCCCGGTTGGACACGTAGGTTCTCTCCGGGTACTCTGGCTTCTTCCTACACCACTGACCGCCTTGTGCTAACATCCGTGCCGACGAGAGATATTAATATAAGTTGTAGAACTTGTTTATCAATCGTAAAATAAATAAAGTTCATTTTATATATATATATATATATATATATATATATATATATATATATATATATATATATATATATATATATATATATATATATATATATATATATAAGTGTCTGATAAATGTATAGGTCTTGTTCATGAACAGAAGAAATTGACAGAAAAATATTCAGTTTTAGCCATCAAATATAAACATTAATATCTTTTAAGAAAATTATTTAATATAAATAAGAATAAAAGTTTTTCCCTTTATTTAAACGTTTGGAAACAAATCCAATATATCTAAAATTGCTGTACAGTATATCCTATTGATCCCTGTAATATATCATTTTAGTTTCTTAAACATCATGTTTATTACTTTTTTTTCTTAGAATGATGTATACAGGGTCATTAATTTATTTTCATTATATTCAACTAGATACAAATACGCGTTCTGCAACCTTAATGAAATTAAAACTCCATACCATTAATTACCTTTCATATGAAAAATGACATCTAAATCTAAAATTGCTGTACAGTATATCCTATCCATCTAATGTATCACTTTATTTATGTTGAACTTCATGTCTATTACATGTAGTATTATGATTATTTAAAAATGATATATGCAATTTCATTAATTTATTTTTCATTTTAAGAAAATTCATTTAAAAAAAGATCTCTTACAACCTGTGTATTTTTTTTTCGATTTACATAATAGAGTGTATTAATTGAATGTAGTGGTGTAGATTTATACATGTACCTACAAGCAATATACATTTAATATTCACCAGGTACATGTACCAGCCTACCATATTTGATTATGTACTTCTTTCATGCATTTTTCATGCCTTTTACTGATTGTTATATGTATTATGTATAATTAAAATACTTTGAAAACTTTTCTCAATTTATTTATTTTAAAAAAATTAAGAAACGGACTATAGTCAATGCATGTTTTCAAGAGTTGTCTCTCTTGGGGACAATGATGAATGCTCCCCAGGGTTCATGACCCTTAATATTGAGTAGGCTGTGAGGTGTGAAATGGATAAATGGAATTAAAAATATGGAATTCAACAGTGAAATTAAAGCTAAAGGAATACTACGCACCCCCCCCCCTCTTCATTTATGCAATAAATGAAAATACGGAATTCAACAGTGAAGTTGAAGATAAAGGAATACTACGCCCCCCCCCCCAACCCCACCCCACCCCATAGAATAAAATTTTCACGATTTATAAGTTTTAGATTTTTCCTCTCTTTTTTTCATTTTTTGCTTGTCGAATTTTTTTGGATGATTTATAAGTTTTAGATTTTTCCTCTCTTTTTTTCATTTTTTGCTTGTCGAATTTTTTTGGATGGGGCTGGCTCCCTCCCAATTTAAAAAAAGACGATGCTACGTGTCTTTTATGATATTTTCTAAATGTTACCGTAATCGAATTTAGCTAACAATAGATTATATTTTTAGCATTTACATAACAAAAGAGGGTACTAATATCCTAGGAACTTTATCGTCAATACGCTTTATTTCGGTGAGGTTCTAGCATTGTCGTTGAATTTTGAGAGAGTAAATATTTTCACAACGTAGAGTTACAGAATTGGGCTTTATACATTCATAATTTTGTTGTTGTTATTTTTTTAATTTGTTTTTATTTTGTTTTTCGTACACTCGATTAACACGTTATGTGGTAATATCAAATAATTTCAAAACATTTTGTGTATGTTTTTCATTTAATACGAATACGTCCATTTCATTGATTTTTTTTAACCTTATTTTACCTCCCTTTTGAGCGATAATATGTACATTCAGTTTGTTCAAGATTACATTAAAATCACAAGTGCACGTTGAACTTACACATATCTTATCAAGAAATTTTATCGAATGTAAATCGTGATCCTGTATAAACACTAGCTGAAGAAATATATTTGTGATTGAAATATGCAATCGAATACCCTGCTTCTGTAAAATGAAATCAAAATGGAGAATTGCTTTCTTCTGCTTCTCTCGGTGGCGAGTTTCCTAAATATTGGTATGTATCAATGTTTCACTGTGATTTTGGTGCAGGATTTCTTGAGTTGTTTTTTGTTACCGCGACAATCATAATTACGAATGAAAAACAATAATAAATGGTTTGCATTGAATATGAACTTGGTTGGAACGTGGTCAAAAAATTGATCACATGATCCATTGAGGTTTTTGTTTATGCTGTCAACGCATTTGCATTGTGATACTATTAGCTGTGCTGACAAGTTGAAAGTATAGTAAGCATAAATGTGAATGTGTGCTTGCGGGCATGATCATGAGTGAGTGAGTGAGTGAGCGACTGGCTGAGTGAGAGAACGAGAGAGACAGATGAACATAGAGTATGATATTTACAATATAAGAAGGTTTCATTTGTTTTTCTTAAGCTCTTGGAGAATACACCACATCCAAATGCTATGGCAACCATTTCATGAACTCACAATGTCCAGGATCAGGCAGAGTGATAGCCGTTAAAAAACTACAGTACGGCATGAAGTGGTATATCAGCGATGAGTGTCCAAAAAACATAGAGTCGGTACAACATGTCAATACAACGACATGCTGTCAGTATGAGGAGGGTGATTGTTTAAGAAACATCACAGATTATAATGATAAGTATCTGTACTTATCACGCTTGTCGAGACTACCAGTTATATCACAAAACACTGCTACACCAAGGCAATATATGACATGCACTAACAACAATCGTACTTACTCCAATTATGTTCAAGTTGTCTTTGATTGTGTTGAAGGTAAGATGACTCTTCTGTTTTATACGTTGTGTAAAGAATTTCAAACACAGTATCCAAATAATAAAATGCATTGACTCTTGTTCATGAACATATATGTAAATTTTATCGAATCTGAATGTAAGGGTTCTCTTGGGTTTTTTCTCTATTTTTTGGGGGGAGAGGAGGGTATTTTTTTATTGGTGAGGGGAGGGTTCATTTTTTCCAAACCTCTGCGCCAATTTCAGCAAAGCTTTCATTACATTTTAAAGCGTGCGTTAGTTAATATACTTTATCTTCTAAATGAAGAACTGATTTGCCATTTGAGTTAAAATTATACATTTGTTATACCTGATATAGATCAGTATAAGAGTTTTCAAGGAATGATTCCATGTCGTGAAAGAAAACGAGAGTAAACAAAAAAGATTAAGACAAAGACTATGGAGGCTATAATGTGTGAAATTATTTTAAAAAGCAAGCTTACGTATAAAATCTGGAATAAAGTGTATAAAGTTTGTTTCTAGCCCTGATCAATATTTTTTTAAGATTTACAAAAATAATCAGCAAAATATGTTTGGTTTTTGTTTAAAATAAAAATAAGGAAGCATTCAAAAGAAGATGGGAAAAAATGGTGAAAATGTATAGATATTTTAGACATAAACATGTAAACAATTTTTTATTGTTACTGCGGTGCATTTAATTTTATGTATTAACAAAGTTGAGAGTTGTAACTCAACTGAATATTTTCTCTATAACCGTTAACATAAATAGTGATTTATATTTTATAATGATGATAATTTGCAGCAGAGAGAATCAAGAACTTTTGCAGTTATCAGAGGTTTGTATCAGTAAATGGGACCGTTTACTTGTATCGGGAACCTTATTATTCAATTCAAGAGTCTTGCGAGTGTAGATTTGAATCGGCCAGCGATTCGACCATTCAAGTTTTGGCGATTGATGTTCGCCTTCAGCCAGTGTTGTACATTCAAGATAGTTACTATACTGGAGAATGTTTCAATTATTCCACAAATCGTCTAACTTTTAACGATACAAACAATAATTCCAAAGTACTTGTATGTGAAAATAGAACCATCTATTCGGAATATGAACCTATCTATTCTTCAAGTGGAAATGTGTTGAAGGTCTCGTATACGGAAGATGGACCAGAGTCACAACAGATATGGATTCTTGTACAAGGTATGAGTAAAGGTTTTACGTTTTATTAAGAGGGCTTGAATGGTCGTGGTCGTTTTTAGACAATAAGTATCTCTCAAAGAAGAATAGTTCTGTAAAACGTTACTAGAAAAGAAATATTTTAAATTACAAAGCTAAAATATATGGATTTTGTTTTTACTTAATAATACTGTATATACAGGGATAAATTCGCCCCTGTTTTATTTTTGCCCCTTTCGCTGTCATTGTTAGCGGGCGAATTTAGGACTGGGCGAACTCCAATGACTCAAATTATCTTTCTTTATTAAACACAACTGTGTCTTGGCGAATACAAGACGGGAAAAGCAGTTAACCTTAAACTTAAACACAAAGGCAAATGATTAACTAGAACTATTGATTTAGAATATATTACAATAAATATGCATTATGAATTTCATAACTTTACATCAGTAAAAAAAATAGGAAGGAATGGAAAATGAATAGCTGATTTTGATATCAATTTGCTAAAACCAATATATTTTTGCTTTCCTTGAAAAGCCAGCGAAGGAAAGCTTGAAGTGGAATGTAATCCAAAGCTATCAACAACAACAACCTTTACGACGCCAGCTACTTCTGCTGGTGGTGGAATAACATCAAAACACACAAACAACCCAAATAATACTAATAATCATACATCTGGGGGCCACGGACACGGCAACAACATAAAGACAACAAACATACCGGGTAAAAAGGACCCAGGTAGGATATTCCTACTAAATTACATGCACTTACTTACCGTCTTACTTTCTAACTCGTTCATGTTAACCAGACCACCTATTTACTTTCTAACCCACTTATTCCCCGATTGACCGATTTACTCTCTTACTAAATTCTTGTTGACTGACTGACTGACTGACTTACTGACTGACTTACTCTATTACTTACTTACACCCTACTCAAGTAATAATACATTTGTACTTGCTAACTCACCGTTTTCTTACTTTGCACAAAGTTCAAGACTTAGTACTAGTATATGTTACAGACCCTTTCTGACGATTAACTATTTAGTTTTATGATTTATTGTGTTATCGGTAATTGTTGAGAGAGTAAATATTTTCACAACGTAGTGTTACAGAATTGGGCTTTATACATTCATTATTGTGTTGTTGTTATTTTTTTAATTGTTTTTATTTTGTTTTTCGTACACTCGATTAGCACGTTATGTGGTAATATCAAATGATTTCAAAACATTTTGTGTATGTTTTTACATTTAATACGAATACGTCCATTTCATTGATTTTTTAAACCTTATTTTACCTCCCTTTTGAGCGATAATCTGTACCTTCAGTTTGTTCAAGATAACATTAAAATCACAAGTGCACGTTGAACTTACACATATCTTATCAAGAAATTTTATCGAATGTAAATCTTGATCCTGTATAAACACTAGCTGAAGAAATATATTTGTGATTGACCTATGCAATCGAATACCCTGCTTCTGTAAAATGAAATCAAAATGGAGAATTGCTTTCATCTGCTTCTCTCGGTTGCGAGTTTCCTAAATATTGGTATGTATCAATGTTTCACTGTGATTTTGGTGCAGGATTTCTTGAGTTGTTTTTTGTTACCGCGACAATCATAATTACAATAATAAATGGTTTGCATTGAATATGAACTTGGTTGGAACGTGGTCAAAAAATTGATCACATGATCCATTGAGGTTTTTGTTTATGCTGTCAACGCATTTGCATTGTGACACTATCAGCTGTACTGACAAGTTGAAAATAAAGTAAGCATAAATGTGAATGTGTGCTTGCGGGCATGATCATGAGTGAGTGAGTGAGTGAGCGATTGGACTGGATGAGTGAGAGAACGAGAGAGACAGATGTATAGAGTATGATATTTACAATATAAGGATTTATTTGTATTTCTTAAGCTCTTGGAGAATACACTACATCCAAATGCTTTGGCAACCATTACATGAACTCACAATGTCCAGGATCAGGCAGAGTGATAGCCATTAAAAAACTAATGTACGGCATGAAGTGGTATATCGACGATGATTGTCCCGAAAACATAGAGTCGGTACAACATGTCAATACAACGACATGCTGTCAGTATGAGGAGGGTGATTGTTTAAGAAACATAACAGATTATAATGATAAGTACCTGTACTTATCACGCTTGTCGAGACTACGAGTTATATCACAAAACACTGCTACTCCAAGGCAATATACGACATGCGCTAACAACAATCGTACTTACTCCAACTATGTTCAAGTTGTCTTTGATTGTGTCGAAGGTAAGATGACTCTTCTGTTTTATACGTTGTGTAAAGAATTTCAAACACAGTATCCAAATGATAAAATGCATCGACTCTTGTTCATGTACATATATGTAAATTTTATCGAATCTGAATGTAAGGGTTCTCTTGGGGTTTTTTTCTCTCTTTTTTGGGGGGGAGAGGAGGGTATTTTTTATTGGTGAGGGGAGGGTTCCTTTTTTCCAAACCTCTGCGCCAATTTCAGCAAAGCTTTCATTACATTTTAAAGCGTGCGTTAGTGAATACACTTTATCTTCTAAATAAAGAACTGATTTGCATTTTGAGTTAAAATTATACATTTGTTATACCTGATATAGATCAGTATAAGAGTTTTTCAAGGAATGATTCCATGTCGTGAAAGAAAACGAGAGTAAACAAAAAAGATTTAGACAAAGACTTTGGAGGCTATAATGTGTGAAATTATTTTTAAAAGCAAGCTTACGTATAAAATCTGGAATAAAGTGTATAAAGTTTGTTTCTAGCCCTGATCAATATTTTTTTAAGATTTACAAAAATAATCAGCAAAATGTGTTTGGTTTTTGTGTAAAAGAAAAATAAGGAAGCATTCAAAAGAAGATGGGAAAAAATGGTGAAAATGTATAGATATTTTAGACATAACATGTAAACAATTTTTTATTGTTACTGCGGTGCATTTAATTTTATGTATTAACAAAGTTGAGAGTTGTACCTCAACTGAATATTTTCTCTATAACCGTTAACATAAATAGTGATTTATATTTTATAATGATGATAATTTGCAGCAGAGAGAATCAAGAACTTTTGCAGTTATCAGAGGTTTGTATCAGTAAATGGGACCGTTTACTTGTATCGGGAACCTTATTATTCAATTCAAGAGTCTTGCGAGTGTAGATTTGAATCGGCCAGCGATTCGACCATTCAAGTTTTGGCGATTGATGTTCGCCTTCAGCCAGTGTTGTACATTCCAGATAGTAACTATACTGGAGAATGTTTCAATTATTCCACAAATCGTCTAACTTTTAACGATACAAACAATAATTCCAAAGTCCTTGTATGTGAAAATAGAACCATCTATTCGGAATATGAACCTATCTATTCTTCAAGTGGAAATGTGTTGAAGGTCTCGTATACGGAAGATGGACCAGAGTCACAACAGATATGGATTCTTGTACAAGGTATGAGTAAAGGTTTTACGTTTTATTATGAGGGCTTGAATGGTCGTGGTCGTTTTTAGATAATAAGTATCTCTCAAAGAAGAAGAGTTCTGTAAAAAGATACTAGAAAAGAAAAATTTTAAATTACAAAGTTAAAATATATGGATTTTGTTTTTACTTAATAATAATGTATATACAGGGATATATTCGCCCTTGTTTTATTTTTGCCCCTTTCGATGTCATTGTTAGCGGGCGAATTTAGGACTGGGCGAACTCCAATGACTCAAATTATCTTTCTTTATTAAACACAACTGTGTCTTGGCGAATACAAGACGGGAAAAGCAGTTAACCTTAAACTCAAACACAAAGGCAAATGATTAACTAGAACTATTGAATTAGAATATATTACAATAAATATGCATTATGAATTTCATAACTTTACATAATGAATAGCTGATTTTGATATCAATTTGCTAAAACCAATATATTTTTGCTTTCCTTGAAAAGCCAGCAAAGGAAAGCTTGAAGTGGAATGTAATCCTAAGCTATCAACAACAACAACCTTTACGACGCCAGCTACTTCTGCTGGTGGTGGAATAACATCAAAACACACAAACAGCCCAAATAATACTAATAATCATACATCTGGAGGCCACGGACACGGCAACAACATAAAGACAACAAACATACCGGGTAAAAAGGACCCAGGTAAGATATTCCTACTAAATTACATGTACTTACTTACCGTCTTACTTTCTAACTCGTTCATTTTAACCAAACCACCTACTTACTTTCTAACCCACTCATTTCCTGATTGACCGACTTATTCTCTTACTAACTCTCTTGCTGACTGACTGACTGACTGACTGACTTACTTACTCTATTACTTACTTACACCCTATTTCACTCAAGTAATAATACATTTGTACTTGCTAACTCACCGTTTTCTTACTTTGCACAAAGTTAAAGACTTAGTACATGTATATGGTCCAGACCCTTTCTGACGATTAACTATTCAGTTTAATGATTGATTGTGTTATCGGTAAATGTTTTTTCGTTCGGCTGTTGTTGTTTTTTTGTTTTTTATGGGGGGGGGGGGGTATGTTTTGTTTTTGTTTCTTTTTTGTTCTGTTTTTTTTTTGGGGGGGGGGTGTTCTGTTTTTGTTTGTTTGTTTGTTTGTTTGTATGGGTTTTTTTTTAATCCAAGTAATGAAATAACTATATAAAAATCCTAAGCCCTTTCATTCAAACATCTGTTCGCTGCATTTGATGTCTTTATATAATTTGTTGATTGCGAAGTTCTGCAAATTCCGATCACGTGGAAAATGGAAATGGATCCTCAGCCCGAGGCAATTAAATCAGTTGTATGTTGAAAATGGTTTTGTTTTTAGAATTTCTTAACGCATTCCATGTACCCTTGTCAGTTAAAATGTTGTACACATCCTCCAAGACTTGCAAAATCCATGGCCACAAATAATACCAGAATGAGTAAAAAAAACTTCTCGAATGATTGAAATATTCTTTGTTGAAATTTTTGCAGTGATATATTCCCGGGGTGAATAAAAAATCGTATCATATTATTAAACAAAATATTACCCATCAGTTTTTAATATTTTCAAACACTTCAGTTTTTTCAAATTTTTAAAGAATATTTTTCTGTAGTATTATTTTTCGGTAGAAAACGCAGCGTTGTACACTGTTATTTGAGTAGCCGCATTGGCGGCTCTATTAATCATTATGGCGGGGGTCTTCATTACAAGAACCAGAGGGTTTGTCTGTCTTCACTTCTACCTGTCAATCATTACGCTTGTATGTAAAAGCTTATCTTATATCATCGTTGAATTGCGAACCTAGGAATTTACCAATACATCAATAACAGCTAGATAGGCGTCCTAGGTACCATATGACACAAAGCGTATTTGAATTTGGAACGTTAACAGTGATTTTTTTTAAAATTTTTTTTGAAAAATTTGGATCGGAGCAAAAGCGCTTATAGGGTTATGAAAGCAATTGGGTGTTGTTAAATTTATAGAGCAATCGGAGTGCTTAAGCTTTTTAATGTACGTAATATTTAAAAATCTAAGCATTGTTCCTTGTGAATTGCTTCCCAATTTGCCATTGTCATCTTTATGAAAACCGTTTTAGTTATATTAACTATGCTTTAACTAATATAAATAATTATATGTATATAATATTGTACATACATAGGTTTAGATGAATCTTGTATATTGTGCATTATAATTTTTAGGTCAGTAAAACGTCGTCGGAAAGTAAATGCGATCATGGTGCGCTCCGATTCATTCTGTAAATGCTAGTGTCACATGTCTCACACTGGAAAAACTCCCACAAAAAATAATTGGTCAAGAAAATTTGGGCTACACCGATCATTTGTACTAAATAAAAGCGAGGCTCAGCATTATTTCATCTCATTTGGATAGCTGCCTTCAACGTCACAAATGTGGATTAAGCGGAAAGTATCGGGGAACCTATTTCTATGGATTTATGTGTTTGTGGATATATTATAGTACATATTGGTTTGTATTATCCAAGATTCGTAATAGACTTGTGTTTGTTTTTTGTTTTTATTTCATTTATGGGCCCTTCATTTTGGAGGCGTTTATATAAAAGACGGTTTTAATTTCGCGTCTAGGATAATGGCGTGCCGGTCATTTTCAAAATCATGCCAGTTTACTGGTAATTTTCTATACAGTATGTATATTAATTATGATTAATATAAGATTTCACAATAACTGTTCATTTTTGACTAATCTTACTATTGCATGTAGATTTTGTATGAAAAACATAGAATGCTAGACAAGAATTGTGATGTCATTTTTGCTTTACTTGCATTTGTCTCCCTCACACACATATGTATATAGATTCATGTATATGCACATAAATATCAGAATAATTTATTAATTAACAGATTCAAAGAATTATTTTTTTGCATTTTTTTTATTTGTAAGTTATCTGTGTAAAAAAAGCAATTATAATGAAATACAATGTATTTCAATGAAAACTGATTGTTAATAAACAACAAGTGTATAGTTAAATATAGTTGAAAACAATTTAGGATTTAATTGAAAACATGCGAAATTCATCTATGTAACTGTAAAAGTTAACAGTAACCCACAAAAACAGTTTGTCTTCAACTGTTTTTAAAAAAAAACTGTGGTAGTGTTTATACAGATATTGTAATGTTTTAATAGCATCAAGTTCACATGAATGAAATGTAAAAATAATTTGCTCTCCACTATAAAATGCTACTTCTTCACATCTTCTAAGCAGCATTTCTTTCTACAGTACCTATCTACGAGGATCTAAAAAATAAAAATATCAACAACAAACCACTGAAGGTGTAAGGTGAATTTTTGTGATGTTTAACACGTAGAGTAACTCTATCCATGTAGGAAAACCTTTTTGTCCTTCAGTTAAACTAAAAATTAAAAGTCCAATAATGTTTATTAAAATTGTTGTTAAACATTTTCCAACATATACATTTTGGTAAAAAGAATTTCCCCTAAACTTGAACATTAATATTTTGAAATACTACTGTTTTTCAGATCCTGACAAGTTACCAAGAACTGTTCATCATGTATGATATGGGTGAATAACATGTACAGTACATGTTTTTACACTCTATTCACAGTGGTCTTATATTTCTTGTAGTCCTCTGTATTAGCAAGCATGCATCCACCTTCCCAGGCATAGGTTATGGGGCTGAAAAAAATTGTAGTCACATTAAGCATTTTAATTTAAGTTATACATTTCTCTCTCATTTCAACTAATATTGCACCATATCTAATCAACATGCATTTCTTAAATGCAATTTTTGGCTGAAATGGAATAGAATTGATCAAAATCTGCTGTATTAACATTTTTAAATTATTGATTCCTAGATTGGCTAGAAACTGTGTCTTTATGTAATCTACACTTTGTACCATTGATAAAATTGTTGCCCCAGAAAACGTTGTGATGGTAAACCTTGAACCCTCTCAAAAATGTTTTACTAGTATTATAATGCTATCATTATTTGATTCATAACTCTTCAAAAATTATCAAATCGGTTTTTCCCAGAGCTAGAACAATCCAATCATTCACTGTCAATATCACATTCTAAAGATCATCATAAAACTACCAGCACCGATTACATGTACCGGTATATCAGAAACTATCATGAGGATAATCAAGTAAACATAAAAAAGATATTCAAAATAAGATAAAAATTACTTGTTAGGGGTTTTCATTTTGATGTCGAAATCTTAAGGCGCCATACTTCTTACATCAGCATATCTGTAGAGAGAGAAAACCTCAGTTGAAAATGTATTTTTCCTAATCTCGGTCCATAATATGAAAAGTGTGTATCATGAAAACAGCTACAGTAAAACTCGGCTATAGCGAAGTACTAGGAACCAATGGAATTATTTCGTTATATCTGTAAATCGTTGTATCTGTATAACATATTCAAAATAATATTTACAGCACTGTAAACATGTTTTCTTTCACTATAGAAAATAATGTTTACTAATTGAGGCATAAATGAAAATAAATTACTTTGTTACTTTTAATATTCGGATTGTGAATTTTAAAAAATGATATGAAAATAGATTCATTCGAAATATTTTTTTTAAATGGTGGTGCAAACTTTTCTAAACAATAAAGAAATTCGTTATAAAGGTGTTGAATTTTGTTACTATTTACCTCTACGAAACTCAAAATCAGTTCGCTATATTTGTAATTTCGTTATATCCAAATTCTGTTATAACCGTAATATTTTGCAAAAATTTGTTAAGAATTTCACCGGGACTAAAAAACTTCGCTTTATTCGAGAATTCGCTATATCCGTGTTCGTACTAAACGAGTTTTCCTGTATTGTATACAGGGAAATATTTGCCCTCGTTTTATTTTTGCCCCTTTTGCCCTCATTGTCAGTGGATGAATTCATGTTTAAGACTCATGTTACATTTTTTTTTAAAAAACAACTGTGTCTAAGTAAAATCAAGACGGGGGAAAAACTGTTTGCAAGTGTAGAAGGGCTAAACGGGGCGAAAATATTCCTGTATACAGTTGACCCCTGTCCATCCAAGGCCATAATTCTAAATATCATTTCTAATCTTAACCAGCAAAACAATGAAGTTTGTGAATGTCAACAGTACAAATATTTACCGAGATTGATTCCAACTAATTCGTATTATATTTCCCACTATAGCGATCATTGCAGAAAAGTTGATATAGCCCGCTAACGCGGATTACGTATTTTTACTGCAATGACGCTACCTTCATATCCCGCTGAGTATCCGCAAAGCGGTCATGACGTCCTAAGAGTTTTGACTTTGCGATCACGGCGTGCCTAGTGCACTGACTGCGTACACAAGACGTTCTTTACTCATGGGAATATACATTTTAATCTGAGCGAAACAACAAGAATTTTGAACTTTATAACAAGTAAATAATTTTAAAAAAACATGTTTTTGTTTGTTTTAATGACATAAGAATAAGGTTATTGAAACATCACTTTTGAAATAATATGTGACAAGACAAAAATTCTGGTAGAAGTGTCTACAAAAAAGTAACCGTTAGAAAACATAAATGGATAGTAATAAAAAACATTGCATGAATTACATGATAGAATAGGTCCTGATATAACCCCAGACGTTGCTTTTTACATGGTTATCCACATCAGGTTTGATAATACTATATTTCTTGCTATAGTACAACAACCATTGTTCAAGATGTGTGGTCTGGCTTACATCGCACTAGAAATACCGAAGAGGTGCGTTATAGATGTCAATGAACACAGAAGAAACGCCATGAGAGTGCGATAATCGCAGCAACAGCTCTTTAGCGGAATGATAAACAACAGGTTTATACGCTGCGGATGCGTACGCCAGTAAGAGCGCGCTTGAGACCCGGCAGTCACTGTGTCTCTGTGCAAGCGCAATTGACTAAGTACTGCGTCTAAGCTCCGATAAAGTGCGTTACTTGAGAGCGCCAGCGAAGCTATAGTGGTTCTGTTGGAGACCTTACGACGCTGTCACAGCGACCCCACTTAGATTCTATCGATTGTTTATCAGAACGCAGAGCCAAGGCTCGTACTTGTGCATTCTCAAAGTGCGCGCCGTCGCATGGCATTTTTGCAATCCCAACGCAACAAATGAAGATGCCACTGTGCTGTTGCTACGCTGTAGGATACCCTTCTGCGTGTATAAGCACCTAGGTGTTTTACAATTTTTTGGGGTGCAACGGGATCACTGAGGACGCAGTCAAGGTGCAATTCCTGTAATTAAAGAACATTTAGACATTTATAATCTCTATATAAATATGAAAAATACTAAAAATAAACTATCGACAGTAGAAATTTTAACTATAAATGTAGTATATCTCTGTTAAACTAAACTTATAATACTAAAACTGTGAACATTGAAAATAAAAAGAAATTACAATTTTGTTTCACTACTTTATTCTGTTTCTGGTCCTTAACTATGTACTTTTTTTTCAGGACAGTAAACAGAGGAAGGGTTGCAGCTACAGGTAGCAAGGGACAGTTTCACATATAGTACCCGTCAATATTTTAGTAAAAATGTGTTACTGTATTTGAAGGCCTGTATGTACTATGAAAATTAGGGAATTGATTATAGGTGATAATTTTATGGTAGCAGGGAGTCATTCCTGTATATTCATGTAAAGCGTGTAGGTCCCATAGTGTTATAGTGGGTGCTTGGAGGTCAGATGCGAAACGACGGCTGTTGGCAGGTGTGCTCACTTTTCATGCAAGAAGAAAGAAGGGCAGACGGTTAGTGAAATAGTGTGAAAATGACATGGGTGGGAGATGGGGCAGTACAGACTGGCAGGGAGGGGACATGTTAGACTACAGATTGCACCCTGTCCCGGGGGTCATCTCTCTGCAGGGAATACGTTAGGGTGCGGTCTAAATGGGCCAAAATGGGTAAAATTTTGACATTACACAGGGTGGTCAATTAGACATTTTATTTAACCAGAAAAAGTTATTGGTGTCATTTTGATTGAATTTTATACCTTAATGTCCTTCCTTAAGCCTAACAGGTAGTTACAAGTCATTTTGATCCAGATGCAAATTATATTTTTCCCGCAACATAGTGCTAAATAGGGGTACCCCTACCCCACAATTTCATGCATCAAAAAACTGTCCCCTGCTACCTACAGTTCACTGCCTGGTATTTGCGTCTATAGCCCGATAGTCTGCTTTAAGTGCCTGCTTGTACTTATGGAAGGAAATCGTAAATATGTCTTTGGCTTTACGATACTCTCAGTTCTAGGAAACCACTGTATCACAGGAATAATTCAAAAACCTAGCTAGTAGGACACAGGCTTTGTCTAATGAAGTTTAAAAGCAGAACTTATTACGGTGAATAATTCGTAAAAACCTTTAGATGTGCCTGGTATTTGGGTAGTTGCATTTTATGATTCATTCTATCACAAAAAAAACACATACTATATAATGCAAAATAAATGAAATTGACATTTTGACCTCTGGAGATACTGTCATTACATTTGATGTTTGTACATCTGAAGAGTTATAATAATTCTAAGGTTATAATGGATCTGCCAAAGTTATATCTAAATTAAAAAGGTTTCTACGTTGGATTATTAAATTAAACTTATTCAATGTGACAATTAAAGTATGTCTGTCCCAATTAAACCACGACCACGTTTCCAACGGCATGCAGACAGTTTTTGTGGCAAAAATGGGATTTCTTTGGGCGACGGTCGGTAGTTCATCGGCTGATGTCTTTGTGGATATCTCGTATTTCCTCTGCCGAACAATTTTCTCTCCGTCGGGCCAAGTTAATTTTTTTTTCGCGTCAGTGGTCGATTTCTCCAGTTGAACCAGCCGTTGAATATTCCTCGAGCATTAAATGATCATCTTCCGACCGTCGGCAGACAGTTTATTGTCGACATTTAGGCAGTTGGATTTTTCTTAAAGTCATCGATTGACGACCAAATATTAACCAAGGGGCGACTGGTCTGACGGACGATTGACCTTATACGGATCGTTAAGCATCCACCGTCTATCGCTTGATATGCGCCGGCTAGGCGCTTTTGTAGCGGCCGACCGTAAAAATTTACCTGTGGCCGCACACATGATGATCTGTCAACTATTCGCTGATCACTTAAATTCAAACTTTTGAAGTTATCGGTTTTCCAAGGACTTCATGTCAACGCTCCGTCCCGTTGTTTGATATACCAGTATTAATGTTTAGCATTGCGAATGTGTTCGATAAGAACATATGTTCAATTAATTCAGATAATTGTAGTTTTCTCTCTTTTTAATTAAGTCAGTTATAGATAAATCAGCAATACATCTTTTTTTCCTTATCTTATTTTTCATTTTTGTTGGTTTTTTGGATAAATCAATTTTCATTATTTGAGATTTATTGATGTCTAACCATCTAACAATACATTGGCAATCATCAAAGGAGACAATCCTTTATTGTTCTAGGAAAATGAAGCAAATATTAATTAAATTCTGAAGTCTGTTGTACATCAGCCAACCTACTACTGTATATTTTATTCCACCTCCACTATTTGTCCGTTGCAAACCTTTATATTCTTTTTTGCAGCTATTTTTGATGTGCAATCTGTGGTTAAAGAAACTTAGTGTAAAGTTATTAACTCCAGCTGTTACTAATTGCTAAGGCAAAAGATTTAAAGTGTGCTTTAAACTTTTTTTCAAAATCTTCCCTACCTTTTAATATCTAGAAGACAAACTATATGATTCTAATGCAATTTTGTTTTGGACTCTGTGTTATAAATTTGATGAAAATAAATGTATATTAATTTGTTACTTTCTGGGTTCTTGCAGGCAGGATAATCTCTCTCTCTCTCTCTCTCTCTCTCTCTCTCTCTCTCTCTCATACACGTCTAATTTTCATATTTTATAATTTAATTGAAAACTCTAATAACCGTTACGAGATACATCACACAGTAATATTGGTAGAAATTTTTTTATATATATTTTTACATTTTATGAAAATCTATAAACCATTAACTACATAATTATATCTTTAAATAGTTGATATTTACTGCTGTGTTTCTTCGAAACAGCTATTTAAGGAAATTTTAATTTTGTCGCTATGGGGATTTTTTTTCAACAGGTATCGCGTCGGAAAATGAATACGTAGATGCTTTTAAAAACTTGCAAAAATCTATTTAAAGAGGGTTGTTCAATTACACTTATCGTATTCATTACTCACATAAGAATCAAAGCACGCTTTTGAAAAAAAAAATTGAATACATGGATGACAAATTTTGAGTAATTGTATTACATAGTATATACCCTCTAAAACAACAAAGTAGTGTCAGCCTTGTAATTTGAAATTACAACCATTTGTGTGATTTACACGTGTATGACTGTCATAGGATTGTTAAGTCGTTATGAATAGATATTAGAGTTGAGATAGTTCTACATGTACATAAACGTGTTCTACAAACTTTTCCGATAATTGTGAGCGGATTCTGTACAAACTGAAAGAGCATAAAAAGAAATCAAATACAATTCCTGTTCACTTTACACTAATTAAAGATTTTGGGGAAAACCCGCAACTCTGATGAAAACCGAATTAACCAATATTCGCATTCTGCGTTCTGTACTGTGTTCAAGTAAATTACACTTTACATTATATAATTTTCGGGGACCAAATTGAATATGATGTGGTAAAAATAACCATAAATCAAAACAAATAGATAAAACATAAAAAAAACTATATCACAACGCATAAAAAATAATATAATAAAAAAACACTTTGAGTGATGATTCTAATTACAAATAAACATACCTCATATTCATTATGTAACGCAGATTAAAATATTTTTTCCTTTATATTGTTTGCCTGTATGTTTTGAAAAATATATTTAAAACGCGAAGCAAAATAACTTTCGTTCGTGCATACGTTATAAAATGTAATTAAATAAGTAGAAATCAACCAGACGCTCTCTCTAAGCGCAAATCTTCAAAGCGCTGGGTAGATTGAGCTTATCATAGTTTCGCGGAAACGCACATCTTCTTATTTCCTGATTGACCCCAGTAATCAATGTATCTCCATGCGTGTCCTTATAAAACTACAATCATCAATAAAGACAATTTATTTTCCCAACCCACAATAATGGCTCGAATTCTCCGAAAACCACCGCTTATTCTAATCCTTATGTATATCAAGTCAATGTCTAGCATTTGAAAGACACGTTATAAGACCTAAGATTGACAGTTGTTATACATGTACTGCAAACTAACTTTATATAGTTTGATGAAAGTTTTCAATATAATTTTGAGACGAGTGAAGTTATATCGAAAGTTCTAATTGATGTAGGAAGTTTTGTTTAAATATGCCTACAGTCTCCGTTAGGAAAAAAGTAAACAAATCTCAAATAAATCCATTCTAGTCTTATATTGAATTTCTGTACATGTTTAATCGTCTATCAATTTTCATTTACAGAAAGACAAGTCTAATACACTATTTTTTCCTAGAATTGCGTCTTTGTAATTAGAATGAATGCATACTTTTGAAACACAGGAGATATATGAAATAATATGCTTTTAATAAAATAGTGAAATTTACAAAAATGAACATGTAAAACTATATAATGATAATTTCAACGTCAGAACTGTGCTCAGTTAAGAACTATTCTTTTATTTCTACTTTGCTTATAAATACGTTTTAAAAATGCAGTTTAATCGCAATATTATTAGTTATTCTGATTTCTCAAAAATAATGGTAAACGAAATTTTTTTGTAGTAATAGTATATATTACAAAAACGTCATTGATGCGTGACAATTAATTAATGTAAAAACGAATTTTAACCCCCACATAACCCATTTACTATTCTAATTACTAAATATATAAAGTATAAAGACTTTTTCACAAATTCATAAGTAGCTTTATAGATTAATGAGGTTACATGTAACCAGATTATCATCGATAAGGGCACCAGCGACTGGAATGTTTCCTCTATGACTTTTAGCCCGCAGGAGAGCAGCTTGCACATACTTGTATATTGTGCATCTACATGTCAGTGCAAAGTGGCCCTGCGAATAAATTTCTGCCATATTCCAAAGTAAAAAACAAGATCGAATTAACTAATATCATTCATGAACTTACTCATGTTAACTACTTTTACTGTGAAAAGACTGAAAATCATTTGCCGACAATTAGAACCTTTGAATTGTGTCTTTTAAGAAAGTTCAGAGGCTTTTCACCTTTATTTGTCGTAAATGGACATTAAGCTGTGCGATTGTGTATAGAAATTGAATGATATTACAAACAATGCTTGTCTGCCATTCCAGTGATGGAACCTTCTGACTATACTGGCCAGTTTTATACGAAAAAAAACACATACCACAAAAAAGCATTTATGCATAAAACACTATTTTGGTTTATCAAATAGGTGATCAAACATGTAAATCCATTTATAGAATGTTTCGGATATGTTTTAAGTTTTTATAATACTCTGTATCAAAATGCAGTCGTTGGTAATAT
This sequence comes from Magallana hongkongensis, assembly GCA_015776775.1. NCBI lineage: Eukaryota > Metazoa > Mollusca > Bivalvia > Ostreida > Ostreidae > Magallana > Magallana hongkongensis. Next base: position 28,266,874 of record CM027471.1, on the reverse strand, counting down.
TCATCCCTTGTCCTGTTAAAAATAAGTTCATCCATACAAAGTAAAGATTCTCTTTGGTAATCGAGATGAAATTTATTGGCAAAGAACTCTGGTCGACGAGCAAGAAGATGGAGATCTCCAACACCAAATATACAGATCGTTCTAATGTATTTACCATTACATGGTAAAGAGTTGGGTGAAGTTTCCCAGTTTTTAAACCGAGATAGAAAAGGTTTTTGTACACCATAATCTGTTTCCAGATCTCCTATAAAAATAACTTGTATATTAGTATCCTTCTCAAGAAAACCTGATACTACTATGAAGTTGATGTTTTAAAATTTGTGTATCTATTTCATATTGACATCAGTAAAATCAGTGATGAAATTTTGAGTTTTGGGGAAAAAAATTCAAGGTTTGTCAAGGTTTGTAATGCGTACATTTTAACCACAATATAAAAAAATCATAAAGTGACCTAGACAATGCCAAGAGCTCTATTTACTGAATTTTATTGAATTGAATTATTGTTTTACTTTTCTCTTTAGTTTCTCTTACCTTTAAAACTTCCTAAAATTCCAAGATCAGGATTGTGAATTAGAATATGAATATTATGGGGAGGCTTTTCTCCAATTTCCCATCTGTCTTTGTTAGCCCTTTGAAAAAAAGATAAATTCATGCTTTGACATTGAATTATTTTTAATTAACAGTTCTTGCTTGAGAAGATTACAAACCTTTTGATTGTGCCTTCCCCATCATTGGAACCATTATAAATTTTTAATATTTTCACTAATTCATAATTTGTACGCAGTGGAAACTCCCGACCAGTTAAGTTAATGAAATATTTCCATTTTGAAAATGATAAAAGATCTTTCATGCACGAGAGTTCCGCTAGTACTATTCCTATTTTCCCCCATTCCACCTCCATTCTTTTAGATGCTAACTTCACATTTGGAAAGCATTGTACAATGCATGAGAATTCATTAAACACGTTTTCGGTAGTTTTTCTGTCAACGTGAACGCAGTAAGCATTTTGTGGGCGGTATATGGCTCTCAGAAGAATCTCAAATTGTTCTGGGCTTTCGTAAACAAGAATACTATATGCAATTGGGAAATCTCTCTCCTCGTCGGTTAAAGAATCCATTATATATCCTCTTGATAAAATGAAACTGTTATACTCGTTCGTTTGATTGCAAAACGTAGGTGATTTGTTTGTAGTATTCATGTTACGAACTCTCTCAATTTCTTTCGAGTTTTGTTGAAACAGCAAACTACAATCTACATTTGATAAATGTCTGTCTGTGTCAAAGTTTTGATGTCGAGTATTTCTTTCGATGATTTTTTATGACTTGTTTTGATACAAAGGTGAAAAGGAATAATCAAATCATGGTCCATTATCGAAAACCTTGATTATCCGTTGCAAGTATTGATCTTTAGTTGCACTTTTCTCCGGTTCATCTGTAACGTTTTGGCTCGTCCAAGTAATACCTAATTGAATTCCGTTTCTTTTTTCTGAGGAAGAATTGTTCATCAACATTGTAAACATGATAATACAATTACCTAGTAGCACATAAAATATCCACATTGTTTTGTTTTAAGTTGTAAATCTTTCAAATTCATTGTATGAAATATTCACTTATAGTGTTTTCTTTTTTTTTGTGAAAACGCAATACTAGTATTACGTAACTGCATAACTTAATCTGGATTTATCTTATCTGAGCCCATCCGATATTTTTTAAATGATAAGTCCTCAAATGCACTCATATCTGCATTGGAATAAGGTTACTGGGTGCATTGAGAGCATAGTCTATAATCGGAAAAGTAAAGCTCATTTTGTCGACAAAACTATCTTAATCAACATTTTATATGAAAAAGAAGAAAATATTTTTATCAAGTATAGTTGCTGAAAAATATCAACGTTGGTGTTTTAGGTTTCATTCCAAGCAGGCAATGGTAATGTAACGTGTTCTATTGTTTGTGGTTACATTTAATTTTAGGCGACTCAACCTAATGCTTAAGTTTATGATTGTGAATCAAATTGTGTCATTTATAGACAGGATTGTTGTTATTAAAACCAAAGTACTGAAGTACTGACGGTAGTTGATTTGATCGATTATTATTTATTTTAAAATCAACGATATGTTATTTTGCATGCATGGCAAGTAAATTCCTATAAGTATTTGAATTACGCACATTTTATATAATATGAATTCTCCTACAGGAAATTCGTGAAAATCCAATATCAATCATGTTGTGAAATATTCAAAGAATTAGTCCATCAAACTGCGTATCAGTAATCGAAATAGTTATGAGAAATAGTATGGATCCAAGCAAAATTGAAGTCTAGTCTCGTTCAACCAGACTTTCAGCTGTATCCGTTAGAGATTCTCTGCTTGTCGGAGATTTACGGAGACAGCCGAGCGTCTGGTTGAACGAGACTATATTGAACTCTGGCGTAAGAATACATGTACGACTTCAAAAAAATATCGAAATTGTTCGTACCATTTAAAATCTAACTATTTACAAGGTATCTATAAATCAGTTTCCTTGAAAAACAATGCTTAAGAACTCATTACATCGAATTTATTGATTAGAACTAAATTTTGTCAGCGGTGTTGATTTGTGCTTAGGTCCAAACACTGTTTCACTTTCGGTTTGGCTGGTAACTGCATAGGAGAGTTGATTAAAATCAACTCCCAAAAACTAATGAATAAACCTGATAATATTTGTAAAACAAATAGTTATGCTGTACATGTTAATGATTTTTATATCTATGACATGATCACTATAAAAAATTCTATTCGAAAGCGCAATATATGAATCATTGATAAACATGTTTATGTATTTATTAATAAGAGAAAATTTAAAGCAAGTTCATGAACCCTAGCAAAAGAAAAATCAGGTACATAAGAAAACCTAAGCATTAAATGATAATTTACTAAACGTATAGAATCCTTTTATTGCTTTCTAATTTTGAGGCATCATTTGTAAGCAAGTTTTAAAACTGTGAACGTTTTACGATTAAAGATGTGATTAAGCGTATCAACGTCGGTGCATTACTACCTTTTTAAAGATTTTTTATAAATCAGTATAAAAGTCATGAATTTATAATCGTGATATTCAATGTCCTTTTATCAATTGTTGTAGTGCAAGCATGATGCGATTCAAGATCTGTTTATGAATTGGTGCAGTGCATGCATGCTGTGGACAGCGCTAGTGCTTTATCTTATCTCATTCAATGCAAATAATGCTGGGTTCAAGTAGTACATGCCGCCTTTTTGTGATAAGCGCATTCATCAACCAGACATCAGATACAAATAAGTACTCTTTGTCTGTCGTAATATCCACTACAATGCCCCTTCTGCCATTGTGTTAGATTTTTTATTTGCAATACATTCTTGTTTTCATCATTTTGTTGTTGATTAAAATGATCAACAGTTTACAAATGTACCCTTTTCCTGTAAATTGGTTTTTGCTTCAATGTAAAATACTGTACATACTTTCACACTTGTACCGACATATTTTTCATCATTCAAATCGTGGAAGTGAAAAGGTAATTTTTTATTTGCTTGTCATGGTAATTTGTGTAAAATTTCGTCATTTTTTTTCTTTAAAAAGGAAACCATATTTGAATTCAAAATTCAAACTTTATGTATGGGATATGAATTACATTTGTGTGCTCTGATATTTATGGTTCTGAAAAATATGCTCTTATAATGTTGTCAAAACATTTTTAAGATATTTTTATAGTATTCATTTGAAATTAAAGCAACAGTTTCTCTGGTCGTCTGATATAAGGGATCTATAATGAATCCTCTTTTTGTCATGAACTTCTCACAATATCACAATAAGTGAAGAAATTCAATTGCAATATTCATTTCACGAGCTTGCTCGATTTCTTAAAAGCTTTTTTATACAGTTCAAAACTACAGTCAACGTATGTACAGGAAAACCTCTTTCTGTCACAAAGTCGCCTTGCAGCATTTTACTGAAAAGCTTCGACAGTTGATGTTAATCGACCACTTTTAAAAGGGGCAAAACGTATCAAACTTTACTCATGCCTCAAAAAAGTAGTATTGTTGATTGAATACCCTTATCAATTCATCCTTTGTTTGTTATTTCACTCTAGTAAGTCTAATATTAAAGCCTACCTCTTTAAATATGTTAGTGTTGTATAGCGTTGAAGAGCAACAAATAAATACTGTGGAATCATTAAAATTCGTGGGGTCAATTTTCGTGAATTGCTTAAATTTTACATGTACATCGGGACGTTATTCCGTGTATTCTCATATTTATAAAAGGAAATTTGACTTCATAACTCTAATTTATTAATTCGTGGAGGATGGTAATTCGTGGCAGAAAAGTATCCACGAATTCCAAGAAAACTGAGTCACCACCAAATCTTAAGATTTCACAGTAATAAATTTCAAAAAATGAATCTTTTTTTAAGAATATTATTTCTTTGAAAATCGTCACGAAGTCGTACCTGTTTTCTTTTACTGGACCATAAATAGATGTATAGCTTCCGTTGTTTGGATTGTATCTCAATTAATCATTTTATCTAAAGCTTTCTGACGCGTTGCGTAATATTCAATGACTCTTAACGATCAATGATATATCAAAAGTGTCTACAAAACAAAACAGCTTATATGCATAGTTGTTTTTTACTACAACGTTATAAATATGAAATGAATAACGTATTTTCCTTATTATAAATAGAAACTCAAGAAAACGTGTTTCATTTTCCGCATATTAACATGCCATACTGCCAAAATATTTGAGGAAATATACATCCAAAAATTATTAATGCCAACAAGGGAAGGAAAGATACCTTAAATCAATTATGATGTCATCACTAATGTAGAACGAATGAAACGGTCGAAACTCACTAACTAGCTTAGATATTTACCTTATGTAATCTGGAAAATTATCAATTAAAAAGTTTTGACAATAATAGCAGATGGGCGATGAAATGAATTGAATTTTTTTTTAATTTGCTTCAAATTTAGTTTCATATACCGTCTTTTGTATCATGGAGTTACTTTCCTTAGAGTGCAATCAACAAGTAAAATTATATTATATTTTTTTTTAATCTATTTACTAATGTATTCATTTATTTTGGGTTTATTTATGTTTTTGACGTCAGAAAAATATTTTGCTAAATTTGTTTCAGAGCAGAAGCACAAATTCTTGCGGTTTTTTTAGAATAGAAAACCATGTCCGCAGCCGTCGCCCATTTGATATCAGATTAAGCATACAGTAAAACTCGTATAATACGAACAATGATATCCTCGTGTAGCAACAGTAGAAAAACAAGGAGCGGATCGAGGATCTGATTTAAATCGGATTGTCAAGTTTTATGAAATATGATTTCATTTCCACATTACGGTCATACAAATTATTGTCGGTTAAAAACATACAAACAAAAATGGATATATATATAATATTAACCCCTATAGGATGATTTTATGAGACTGCAAGGATTACAATCGTGTCGTTAAATATTTTATTATACACATTCCATCATTGTCATCAGTAACAATTTACAAAATACAAAAAAAAAGTCCAAATACTTTTTATCACATTTTCAAACGTCTATGATATTCCTGATATGTGGTAGTTTTTCATAATACTGTAAATCAAATCCTAACCGTTGATAATACTCATCTCTGGTTCTGTTGTATATTAACTGATCCATACAAAGCAAAGCGGCTTCCTGGTAATCTGTGTGGAATTTATTGGTAAAGAATTCTGGTCGTCGAGCCAATAGAGAAAGATCCCCGACTCCAAACACACAGACTGATCGAACATATTTACCATGACATTGCCTTTGATTTGATAAACCCTCCCAGTTTACAAATCGTGATAGAAAAGGCTTTCTTACGCCAACATCTGTTTCCAGATCTCCTACAAAGCAAATCCTACACTTAGTTGTAAAAATAAAATAGGTGTATTGTCTAAAAATGAATAACTGTCCTTGTAGATCTGGCATATTTTCATTTTTACAAATTAAGCAATAAACACATGCATTTTGACTAGTATTTATTGCTAAAATTAAAAAATGCCACAAGGCCACTATTACTGAGTAATAGCCTTATTTTATTACCTTTAAAACTTCCCGGAATTCCCAGCTGAGGATTATGAATCAAACTTGAAAAGAACGTCTCATCTGGAATGTTTGTTTTGTTCACCCATGTAAGAAAATCGGCAGCTACATCATGATTGATGACGTATTCCACAACCTTTCTGTTTAAAGTCACGTGGACAGAGCCTTTGACTGGCTGGATAGTATGAGGAGGTTTCTCAGTAATATTCCATCTTTCCTTGTTTGCCCTAATTTGATGAACGTCGAATTGGAGCAAATGAATAAATGGGTGAATTACTATTAAAGATTGTGATTGTATGGTGACTTTTTGTAAATGAAAGGTGTTATATAGTCATTATTTCATCGTCCCTAGTCGAAATTTGTTTCATGTAATTTCATGTACATATTATAAAAATTCTGCAAACCTTTTGATGGTGCCTTCCCCATCGTTGGAACCGTTAAAAATTTGCAATATTTTTACCAGTTCATAATTTGTACGAAGGGGAAATTCCTGTCCAGTTAAGTTAATGAAATATTTCCATTTAGGAATTGATAAAAGGTCTTTCATGCATGTGATGTCTGGTAATAAAACACTTATTTTTCCCCAATTCACTTGAATTCTTTTGGACGCCATCTTCACATTGGGAAAGCATCGTACGATGCAGAAAAATTCATTGAAGACGTATTCAACTGTTTTTCTATCTACGTGAACACAGTACATATTTTGTGGACGGTAAATTGACCTCAGAAGAATTTCAAACTGTTCTGGGCTTTTATAAACAAGAATGCTGTAGGCAATCGGAAAATTCCTCTCCTCATCTGTTAACGAATCCATAATGTATCGTTTTGTTTTGATGAAATTTTCACATGCTTTTGTTTGTTGGCAAAACGACTGCGATTTGTTTATTACCCTCATTTTACGAACTCTCTCAATTTCTTTGTCATTCTGTTCAAACAGCAAACCACAATCTACGTTCGGTATAACTCTTTCAGAACCAAAGTATTTCTGTGATGAATGTTCGAAAGATTGTGATCCCGATTTATTATAATACAGAGGCGAGAAAGAGGCATCAAATTGTGGTCCATTGTCAAACAAATGGACACTCCTCTTCAAGAACATATCATCAGCTTTCCGACTTTGCCAGGTCCCTGTTACGTCCTGGTCGTTTCTATAGAAAACGAATTTTCCTCTCGTTGTCTCATTAGATATATAATTGAAGATTACCTGTGTGGCTAGTATAAGGCAGAAAAAAACTAGCGCATAACGGGCGCATCTTTTTCTTGTGCTTCGATATGATGAGGAGAAATCCATTTTATCGAGATGGGAAAACGTTCAGTGTATTTCTTTTGGATTATTTATCACGAAAGAGTTATTGTGGTACGATGTAATAAAAATATGCAAATAAGTTGCTAAAGACGCAAATAGGTACGTATGGCCTCGACGGATCATACGACAGTCAACTTGTAAACTGCTCATAGGTACATATAATATTTATATATTTATATATAGTTGCATCCAACAAGAGTGATTCCTTCTATTTCTTACGGAAATTGACTGTAATTGAAAATGACAGGACTGAAAACGACACGCCCCGTTTATCGAATGGTCGAAACATCCAGCAACCTAAGTGTGGCTACCTTCATATCACGAATAAATCACCACAGAAAGCATTCTATTGATTAAATATATTTTTTTTGCTCCTTTCAGAAAACACATCTGCGCTGCATTTTACAAAGTTAGTTGTAAATCTTCTATGTATAATGCAATTACTCTTACGACAATGTGCAAAACATTCAAGCAAAGCTAGTAATAAGGCCCAAGGATGTCGCCTTGTGAATATCATAAGAAATCTATGAGTTATTTTATTATTTCAAAAGTGTTTTGCCTCGTGTAAACCAACAATTTAACTATTTTTATTTAATTTGACATATTTTTTAATACGTCCGACATTTCAAATTAATTTAGTTCCAGCAAACAATTTTGTATATTTTTAGTGTTGACATAACAAACAAAAGGCTCATTGTCCAACTGAGCAACAATAGCCATAATTAAATCAGTTGTATATAGCCCTATTCAAAATATATGGCGATTAATGTTAAAATATATATATATTAGATGATAATTAACACTTTACACATTATTATGATATAATGCTTAATATTATTTTGAACCATTTTTTGTTGTTCAGTTTTAGTATGTACTCTGTCTGATTTTATCCTTATCCTTATCTTTAAAATCGAAATTTAAAAAAAATGCATTGGAGAGGTCATTGATAAAAAACTTAATTGAATCGTATAATGTATATACATGCAGGTGGCATTAATCTTGTCTGTTGCAGCTGAATGGGAAAAAAAATAAAAAAAATTATTTTTTTTTATTTCAAACCTGTGAATGGGTATTAAATTTAGTGTCTCTATCTCTAAATTTTGTTCTTTAGGTCAATTTTCAGTACAATTTCAGATAAAAGACTGTTTTGAAAAACAATTTGGAGGGGGTGGGGCATTCCCACTAAACTTCCCGTTTTGTTTATAAATCATTTATCCATTTAGACGCAGAATGCAATGATCTGTTCATAAATCATTCATGTTTACAAATTAATATCTAAGGTTTACAACCAATGTCGTGGTATAAAAGAAGTATGAAATTAAAACAAGCTAGGTTATGCACTATTATCTATTTGCATGCATATTTTTAAACCAAAGTTGTTAGATTCATAGTATCTGCTTGATGGTAACTTGCCCCACACTTTCCGCCATGATGTCAATTAGTCAACCCGTTTCAAGGCAACCCGTTCTGGAAAGTTCCATCCATTAATACTAAAATCACATTAATTGTTCCAATTGATTAACTAACGCTTTGTATCAATCGAATTCCGATCCAAGGTATATACCCGCGATACATGATGAACTCGTCCTAAACTTTTCGTTAATTGGTCAATCCGCGTTCTTGGTTACCCCGTTTTGGACAGTTATATCCCATTCTCTCACCAGAGGACGTGCTTCGCAAGCGTATGAGTATCAAAACTAAAATCGCCCACTAAAGAAACGGATTGACTCATTTTATTAATTCAACATTCGTCAAATCTTAACTTATATGTATTCTCTGAATAGGCCTACAGTAAATATATAGTTACTCTTTACGTAATCATTTAATGTTATTTCATAGTATATATATATATATATATATATATATATATATATATATATATATATATATATATATATATATTTATATATATATATATATATATATATATATATATATATATATATATATATATATATATATATATATATATATATATATATATATATTACATTTGGAGGAGGAGAAACATCTATAAAACCAGCTGGATTTTTTAACGTGTAAAACCCGGGTATTTTTTCTATTAATGTATCTAGACAACATTTGAACAGTTATCATTCATATCTGAATTTGAGAAATACTAAAAATAAACTGTCAAAAGTACAAGTATCAACTTATGTTATTTCAACCTTGAATGTAATAAGGCTCTGTTAAGTGTAATTTATAAATAACGAAACTGTGTACAGACGCCATACTGCAAGCTTTCTTCATTAATAGATTGAAGCAAGGCCCAAATGTTCACAAGTGAATAATCACGTTGGCGGAAATGTTTATTTAATCGACTTCAAAAATCAACCTGTGCTCAACGCTTGATGATCAGTCGAAGATTCGCTGACTGATAAATATTCAAACTTCTCAAGTTTTCATAGGTGTTCTTTGACGTTAATATGACACCTCTATATCACCCAATCCCAGTATCAATTTTTCTCAGTGTGTTCGATAACAACAAATGTTTATTTTGTTTACGGACACCATTGTTTGTTTCTTTTTTTAAGGTAGACTAAGTACTAAACAGATATTATCTAATATCACTTATGCTATTTTTTCCTTTAATTCCAGTTTTCTTGAGATTTAATATTTTGATCTTTATAACAAAATACATAAATAAGTAAAATTTGAAGAAAAATCCCTACCGAAATTTTTTTTCATAAACACCAAAACTACCTTATTAATCTCCTTTCAATGAAATATAAAATTGAATAGTCATTGATATGATTTTTTTGTGTCAGTAAGTTACTTTTCAAGATATTACAAATGTTTTTCCTGTTATATATACAAGAGACTTTTTGTTACTTCAAGACACTGAAATTTATTATTACTGGTGACTTTATTTTGATGAGTGGTTAATGTTTGAAGTCTAACAACCAACCCACCACTACATATCTTATACCGTCATCAACACATTGCATTTACACTGCATTCCTTTATTTCATTTGTGCACCTAGCAAGTCAATTTCTACAATCTGTGAAAAGGGAAAAAGGCGTGAAGATCTAGATAAACTCCAGCTGTTGCTAATTGTCTATGCGAGATATATTTAAAGTGCTTTGAAACTTTTGAAATTATACCTTACCTCTTACTCTCCAGACGACAGACGACAGACTAGATATTTCCAATACATTTTCGTTTTGGGTTCTGTGTTATGGATTTGTTGGAGATATCTTTCTCTTACTTTCTGGATTCTTGCAAGCATTAAAACATTCTTGTCTTCTCTGGTCGATTTCTGAAATCTTGCTCTTCGTCATTTGTAGCTTTAAATTTATTATGATAATCAACTGAATTTATTAAGCTCTAGAAACCTGATCATATTTCTAATTATATCAAAAAAATATATTGACGAAATAAAGTACATTTTCTTCTTACAGAGTTACTGTGGAACCGTTTTTATTCGTGGGGATCAATATTCCTGAGTAGCAAAGAAATTTCGAGTTTCTTGGACGTAATTTTGTAGAAAGCAAGTTTGGGGCAATTTTCACAGATATTAATCAAAGGCTTGTGTATACGTTCTTAAGGATGTTAATTCATGGGCAAGGATTACCCACAAATGCCACGAATATTGGTCCCCCACGAACTATGATGATTCCATAGTATAAACATTCATGTATATATGTTGTTTAACATGTTTTTTCATTAATGTTTGGTGTTCTTTTGACAACAACATCTAAAAGGAAATTATCACATTTTCTAAATAATTATAGTCTACTTACTACATGTTTGTTTTAAGCATTGCCATTTCCTGCTGCATTTCACTGAAGAAGATTTTAGATTCAAAAGGATCAAACTCAAAGTCTAATAAATTCGAATGTCAGATTACTAATTTTGAGGCATGTTATAAAATGCACCCAAATCTATTTGAAAACAAGCTCAATTCTAACACTTATTCAAACTCATAGTATACACAGGAATTCAATTTAAGAATGCCTATTAAATGATATATAATGACCACAAACCGGTTGTTTTTAAATAGAAATATGATTAAAATATGTGGGTCAGAATTGAAAAATATCGAGTTATTCCATTACATAAAACATACCTAAACATACATCAAGGTGGTGTATCCCTTAATTTAATTAATAAACAAAAGATGTTTGTAAAACACTTATGCCCGCTCCCTTGGAAAGAACTGCGAAGAAAATGAACGGAAACTACAAATAATTGAAATTTTTCTAAGTCCAAGGCACACAACTCTATCGAATATTGCTCGATTGCACCCAAAATCGAACTTGACTTAGATATTATTATGATGAACCTGTATACAAAATTTCATTTCAATAAGTGTATCTTATGCGAAGAAAATGAACGGAAACTGTTGGTGGACATACCGACCGACCGACAGACAGCAGCAAAGCAATATGCCCTTCTTTCTTCAAAGGGGGGCATAACAGATGTTTATTTCTGTAAATTTGTATGAACAATTATTAAGTTATCTGAGAGAAATGCTTACTAGTGATACCCTCGCTCTGATGGGATTACATCAGGCACGTAGCATCGCTTTTGAAAGTGGGGGCCAGACTCATTCAAAAAATCTTGAAAAACCAAGAAAAAAAGAAAAAAAAGTTACATTCAAAAATCCAGAAAATCCTTATCCTCCGGGGGGGGGGGGGGGGGGGGGCAGCAAGTATTCCTTTCAGTTACACTGCTCATTTTCTTATTTTCAATTCAATTTTCCCTGGTATATCTATTTCAAAAAGTGTGATAAAATGTCATATGCAATTACTAGGTGCTGAAAAATCTTTAACAAAGTTTGTTACGGACAGACAGACACACGGTCATACAGACAGGCACACAAGGGTAAAACGGTATACTCCCCTCTCCTAACAACAAAAGACCGTTAACTTGGAATGAATAACTTTTGAAATTAAAATTAGATGTAGATTCAAATGTAGATTAAAGTGTTTGACAAAGAACCATAAGACTAGTGTTTTCTTTCAGTCATGGCCGGACTCTGTAAAAATTGAAAGCATCAAAAGAAATAAATTGCAATATCTGTACACTCTATACTAGTTAAGGATTTGGGGGGTACCTGCAACTCTATTGAAACCAAATTAACCTTTGTTCTGGTTTTTTGTTCATTTTTTGGGTTGAATTGTAGAGTCATTTTTAATATGATGTTGAAAAGATAACCATAAACTAACTAAGGAATATATTTATAGAAAATATGAATAATGAAATTATCAGATTTATTAGAAATAATGGGGTCGTGAGATTTTAACAATTTTGTCTATTTATGTACTAAATATGTTATCAACGGGTGAAAATAAATCAATGCCAATTTTATTTTTCTTAAATTAATTAATAAAGAGAAGACATTTTAATAAAATCATTCAGCCTTATATACAAAGACTTATACACTAGTCTATATAATCATATTAATATGAGATAAAGTGGATAAACTTAAAGAAAAGCCAACAGTGATTGGAAGTTTCCTGTTGTATCTAACCTTCTGGGAAGTCAAATCTGTTATAAATTATATATTAAGTATTTGTTGCCAAATTTTAATAAGGCCACACTTGAGTAACTCTTTGAAACTTTTAAAACTGAAAGATATTCCAGATACGCACCTCCAAGTAAAAAGTCTTGGAGGTACTCACGTGTGGTCAAAATGTATTTTACGATTTTAAAAAAAAAATAGTAACAGAAAATAAAACAAAACACTCTATTATAGCGCCACTGGCAAGTTTTTTAATTACAATGTTCCTAATTCTAACTATTTTTTACCATAACAATGATAAAATATAAAGAATGAAGAATAACAAAGCAATTTGATTTAAACTTAATCAAAATTTACTTATTTATAACCGCTTTATGAAAAATCAAAAAGGTAGAGATAACCGACGATATAAAAATCACAACGTTAACATCTCGTGCGTTCCCAATTTGCACTAATAACAGCATTTCATAGAGACCCCACAATTCAACAAAAAACCTTTGTGGATGGTTATTCCATTGGTTTTATATGTGGTCTAGTTCTGCGAAATTCGGATGCTTATGAACTGTCTCAATCTTAGATTCATTTCGTCCCATCCATACATGCCATTAAATTATTACAAAATGTGCCGGACAGTAGCGCATGCTGTACGGTGTCTATCAAAAAGGTGGGTTACCTTAATGTAGCGGTTATGTTGACGTGTCGCTATATGACATTTTGCCCTTCATGGTAGGTCTTCAACACTTCCGGTTGCATTAGATTTACGTACAAGCCTGAGAATGATTTTTATGGCGTCTGTTATAAGATCTAGCAATCTATCAGAAATATTTTCAATTTGAAATAGCTGTTTAATCGTTTATATGACGTCATTTTACACGGTTAAAAGTAAATAAAGCAAATATTGTTAAGGAAACAAACACAGCGTGAACCGCAATCTGCTTGGACCACGTCAACTGATCTTAAAGGTTCTTGGGAATACATGCGCCGCATTTTACTCAATTAGTTTTATGATTTTTGAAAGCAGTTAAAGGCAGGGAATTGATCGAATTGTGTCTTGAAAAACACATCCGAAAAACATAAGTATCGAACAAATACAATCATTGTCGAGTAATTAATTACTAGATTACAATTTTTTTTACATGAACAGTTGAGTATTTTCAACAGTAGTCGGTAGTGGCAACGACTTTCTAAAAAATACAAAGTAAGAGCGGGGCGTTAAAAATTTTGACCAGTTTATATGATTCTATTCACCCCCTCTGAATTTATTACAATTTTATAACACAAATTCTACATGCTTTCTATGAATTCAGCCTTTCAAGACAATGCAACACCACTATTCAACATCTACTTGTTAAAAACGTATTGTCAATGTGTGTTTCATGCGCGGATCCAGCATGAATAATATAAATTTTATTGCCAGTAGAGTAAGGTCAATATATACTTAGTTTAATAGTATGAATTTTTTAGTATTACATGTATCATCATTCCGTTTTTAGCTCACCGAGACGAAGTCCGGGGGAGCTTACGGTAACGGCCTGGCTTCGGTGTTCGGACAAGGTTAAGATTTTTATTACAGGTCCTCTATCTAAGTTATTGTTCTATCTTAACCATCACCAAACCAGATGGGTGATGCATCTGGACCTACTTATGGACTTAAAAACTTGGGATGTTGAATCTGGGCCATGAATATCAGATCCTGGAGGAGGTGCTCTTTAATAGCAATATCTAAGTTACTTATGGTCCTAACTTTACCAAACTTGCAGGGACGGTGCCTATTATGATACTAATGCACCTGACAGGCTTGAATGCTGAATCTGAGCCATAGGTTTCAGATGCTGGATGAGGTTAAGGTTTTTAGAGCTGGTTAAACTTTATAGAGCAGGTGCCCTCCAATGATTATATCTTAGTTATAAGCTTATAACTGGTCCTAACTTCACCAAACTTGCATGGATGGTGCTTCTTATGATACAGATGCACCTGGCAGGCTTGAATTCTGAATCTGAGCCATAGGATTCGGATGCTTGGCGAAGTTAGTTTTTGTGGAACTGGTCACATGTTTAATAGCTAGAAGTACTTTTTCAAACTTGCAAAGTTCAAATTATCAAAGGTTATTAAAAAAACTCCTACCTCACATAAACTTGGATGTGTTTGTTGTAAAATGATATAACATGATTCCTACGATGTAGTATTGTATGATATGGAACATAATTGTTTTATATGATACAATATTTCATCATTTATTATATTGTAAAAATTAAATGATACAATATGATATTATATCTGTTTTTTGTATATTGTGATATATTGTATCATGGTATTGTTATATATAGCATATATTGTATATTACGATATTGGATAAAATATTATTGTATCACATGATATTTTTCCATATGATATTGTAATACATCATATTAAATCATATGATATGATATTGTAATATGTAATATTGTATAATACGATACGATATTGAATAATACAAAATTGTATTATATAATATATTATTATATGACATGATATTGTATGATTTAATACAATGTTGTATCATATTATATTTGATATATGATACAATATCATACAATACAATATCATATTGTATCATACAATATAGTATCGTATGTTACAATTTGGTGATATGATATTTTATCATATGATACTATATTGTATCATTTATTCTACATTATGATATTGTATTATGTGATCAAACACAAAAATGTTTTTCACGATAATTCCCATATCATATCATATGATACAATATCATATTTTGATAAAACGGTGTATCATATGTTACAATATCATATTGTATCATTATTTATTACAGTACAATATTGTAACATATAATATATATTTAATAGTTTCATAGGATGCAATATTGTTTTTTAGCTCACCTGAGCCAAAGGCTCAAGTGAGCTTTTCTGATCACAATTTGTCTGCTGTCTGTCGTCGTTGTCGCCGTTGTCGTCGTCGTCGTCGTTGTTGTAAACTTTTCACATTTTCATCTTCTTCTCAAGAACTACTGGGCAGATTTCAACCAAATTTACCACAAAGCACCACTAGGTGAGAAGGATTCAAGTTTGTTCAAATGAAGGGCCACGCTCTTTTCAAAGGGGAGATAATTGAGAATTATTGAAAATTTCTTGGTATTTTTCAAAAATCTTCTCAAAAACTATTCGGCCTGAAAAGCTTAAACTTGTGTGGAGGCATCATCAGGTAGTGTAGATTAAAGTTTGTTCAAATCGTGGTCCCCAGGGGTAGGGAGGGGCCACAAGAGGGGGATAAAGTTTTACATAGGAATATATAGAGAAAATCTTTAAAAATCTTCTTCTCAAAAACTATCAGGTCAGGAAAGCTCAAATCAAAATGGAAGCATCCTCAGATAGTGTAGATTCAAGTTTGTTCAAAGCATGGTCCCCGGGGGTAGGGTGGGGCCAAGATTGGGGGATCAAGTTTTACATATGAATATATAGAGAAAATCTTTAAAAATCTACTTCTCAAAAACTATTAGGCCAGAAAAGCACAAATTAAAGTGGAAGCATCCTCAGGTAGTGTAGATTTCAGTTTGTTCAAATCATAGTCCCTGGTGGTATAGTGGGGCCACATTGGGGGAATGGATTTTTACATAGGAACATGTAGAGAAAATCTTTAAAAATCTTCTTCTCAAAAACTATTCGGCCAGGTAAGCTCAAATTAAAATGGAAGGTAGTGAAGATTCAAGTTTGTTCAAATCATGGTCCCTGTGGTTAGGGAGGGGCCACAATAGGGGGATAAATTTTTATACAGGAATATATAGAGAAAATCTATGAAAAAAAATCTTTTAAAAACTATTGGCCAAGAAAGCTCAAATTGGCGTGTAACTATCCTCAGATAATGTAGATTCAAAGTTCAAATCATGGTCCCTGGGGGTAGGGCGGGGCCACAATGGGAGATAAATTTTTATAGATAGAGAAAATCTTTAAAAATCTTCTTCTCAAAACTATTAGGCCAGGAAAGCCCAAATTTGAGTGGAAGCATCCCCAGATCGTATAGATTCAAGTTTGTTTAAATAATAGTTCAGGGGTAGGGTGAGATTTTGGGGATGAATTTGTACATAGGAATATAAAAAGAAAATCTTAAAAAATCTTCTTTTTAAAGACTATTTGGCCAGAAAAGCTTTAACTTGTGTAGAGGCATCCTCGGGTAGTGTAAATTCAAGTTTGTAAAATCACAGTCCCTAGTGGTTGGGCGGGGCCGTGATGGCGGTTTGAATTTTTACATAGGAATATATAGAGAAAATCTTTAAAAATTTTCTGGGAAAGTTTTCGTTCCAAAACTCAGTACTTAGTTTGAAAGCTCAGGTTATGCAGATTTAAGTTTGATGAAACCATGATTCCCTAAAGAAAAGTTGGGCCATGAAATGGGGGAGGGTTGTATAGGAATAGAGAAAAATCTTCTTACAGGTACAACAACAAAAGGGGCTTGGTATTTACCAAAAAAGAGAGGTGGATAAAAATTGGCAGATTTTCAATTTTTTTGGCAATATCTACTGTACTTAGTTGTCAAGATATTTTGATACTGTAATGCTAATTTGATCAGAATTAAGGCAATTGTTGCTCAGGTGAGCGATGTGGCCCCTGGGCCTCTTGTTATATGATTGTATTGATTAAGATTGTATCTTACAATACTGTATTAAATGAACATATTATGATCAAACTATTTTTAACGTATGAAATACGATGTTGTGTCAAAACGGTATCCATTAAATATCGAGGATCATTAACTATGATTTTTATATAACATGATAAAGGTGGTCTTAAAAAGATGATGCCTCATCTCGTTGAGCATTGAAATCTGTGATTATCTATGGGGTTGGGTTTTTTGGGGGGTTTCTTTTTTGGTTAAATTTAATCAAAAAAATAAAATTTGAAAACTGATAGAGGAAATTTGGACTGGAATATGTATAAAAACTGTGAATGAAAACTTAACGCTTTTTATCTATTTAGTGTCAACACCATTCATAAACTGTATTTCATTTTTAAAAGAGTTAAGCAAATTTTATTATTTTCACAACAAGGAAAATCTCAATCTTAGTGTAAATATTTAATGGATATTTCTTAAATATTTCAAAAGATATTCAATGGCCATTACCTCAACAAATAGGTCATTGGCCTACTTTTTGAAAAAAAGCTGGTCAATGACCTACTTTTTTAAAGTGAAAAATAACACTTCCATAAAAGGTCTATAACACACAAGAGATGGTTTTTATTATCATCAGTGCATTTTTTTCATTTGAGTAAACGTCATCCTTAACAGTTGAAATTCAAAGTGTCATGATTGACAGTTAATGTTTAATGTCGGAGTAAAACGCTGATGACGTGTTCTATTACCGGCTAAGACACATCATTTTTTCTAAACGACATTCTTTATATGTTTCAAACTTTTGTAATACTTAGTATCGAATTTCAATCGGTGAAGATACTCATCCCTCGTCCTGTTGTAGATTAACTGATCCATGCAAAGTAAAGAATGCCCCTGGTAATTGAAGAGAAATTTATTGGCAAAGAATTCTGGCCGACGAGCTAAACGAGCGAGATCTTCGATTCCAAAAATGCAAATCGATCGAACATATTTACCACCACATGGCCAAGAATTCCATTTTTTGGATCGGGAAAGAAATGGCTTCCGTATTCCAAAATCTGTTCCCAGTTTTCCTGCCAAAACAAATAATCATTTATTTGGTCAACATTTATCAACTTATTTAGTTAAAATGAAAAACAAAAACGGGGAAAACTCTCTTAATGGTAAAGAGATTACCTACCTTTGAAACTTCCAGGTATTTCTAGCTGAGGATTATGAATCAAAGTTGCAAAAAATGTTTCATCTGGAATGCCCGTTTTATTTACCCATTCAAGGAAGTCAGCAGCTACCCTGTTAGTGATGACGTATTCCACAAATCTTCTGTTCAGTGTTACGTGGACTGATCCTTTTACCGGAACTATATCGTGTGGGGGGGGGGGGGGTTCTCTTTTATATTCCATCTTTCTTTGTTAGCCCTAGAATAGGTATTCAGGAAAGTTAAAGGGACTTGGACAAGATTTGACTTAAAATTTTCAAATTTTATTTTTCCATTTTCAGTGTTTATACTTATTTATATAGAAGTTTATAACGCTTTGTCAAAATTTGAAAGTCAAATATCAAATTATAAGCAAGATACAGAATTCATAATTCTTTTCTTTTAAAACAAAGCTCAATATTGTCATTTTTTACATATGTGTTGTATTGGTGTAAGTTTCAATCAAATGTATCTTTTTTTTTGCTGATAATAGTATTTATGATGGTATTGAATTATTTTAAATTATTTTTTTCATGTCATTTTGTCTAAGAAATGGTAATTTTCTATATTGTATTTTTTGTTAACAACTATAAGACTCGAGCTTTGTTTACATAACAGCCAATTCTTACCTCTGTAACTCGCTTGTAACTTGACTTTAGCATTCAATATTTTGGTCAATCATTTAAAATGCACCAATTAACCTTTTTATACATAAAAATTAAAAATAAAATTTTTGATCTTAAATCGTGTCCAAGTTCCTTTAATGAAATGTACGTAAAATGTTTAAAACAAGTATTGAATGGACAAGTACAGCGCTGTGACATAAGTATTGACAATTGTTTGAAAAAAGATCGCGGACGTAAACTATGACGCGCTTCGTAAATTGCGACATAATCATAAATAACCGACTTACTTTTATCAATACTTGGTGAGGTGGTCCTTAGACTTGATAAAAGAGTTCTTTTAATATTTAGTCATATTTTTTTTCATTTTATTAATGTGCGGTGGTTGAGCTTTCCTGGCCATACAATTGTAGGAATATGATGTTGTTGTATGTATATTTGGGTAATACGAGCTCTGTGAACGGGGGCGTTGTCGAAATGAAAAAGATTGGTTGTGTAGAGTAAATGTCAGTGACTGACAGTCCAAAGTTGGTCTTCTAATATGAATATGTACAGTATTTGCCAGCATTAATATTCCCATTAACCTACATAGGGCACCTTCCCTGTGGTAGGTAAACATCCTGTTTCATGTTCTGCCTGATACTGTCCACAATCATCATATCGATTATTTTGGCAGGTCGGAGGTTCGCATTAAGCACAAAAACATTAAAAAGCTTAAAGTTTCAAAATAGCACTGCACTGTGTTTCAACGGTACAAGTGGGCGGACACCCGAGTCTTAAATTCAATTCTTTGGGTGTACAGGCTATCTTGATGTCTGGGAGAAGTTTATTCCATTTTCCGATGCTTCGTGGAAGAAATAAGTGTTTGTGAAACTAGAAGTCACTATTGTATTGCAAGTTGATATTTGATAGGCAAGCTAGTGAGTATTGCGTGAAGGTCGTAGGAGTGGTGTTACAAGCGTTTCTGTTGATGGCAACCTGGTCATTCAACTACTCTTTAAAATAACACTTTGTCTAGTCTTGCCATACCACTACGTTGTTCAAGTGACTGCCATCTGGAATGTTGGATCATGCTGTTCACACATGATCTGTTGCCGACATAACTTGATGAACGTCTTTGTACTATTTCTAGAATGTGGATAGCTTTCTGGATGTAGCTGTCCCAAACAGGTTAAGCAAACTCCAGTAAAGACCTGGTTAATGATTTGTATGCACTTTCCTTCATGGATGTGAAACTGATGTTTAAATAACGGCGTAATTAAGAAGCCCTGTGCCTAATTGGCCTTGCCACAGAAGTTATAATGTGGTCACTCCAATTCAGGTCTGATGTTATATAAGACAATAATCGAGATATTTTGCACTTTTAACATGTTCAAGGCTTGGCCTTCCTGCTGATTGACAAGATGTTGCACTTTCCAGGATGAAAATCCATTTCTATCTCCTTTCTCAAATGCCAAATTTATTTAGGTCGGCCTAAAATGTTTGGGTGTCCGATTTTGATGTTACAGTAAGGTACACCAATGTTGTCTTACTGTGGCCCTCTAGCATATCATTGATATAATAAATAGAAACAATTTAAGCTTGGCCCAAGAACCGACCATTGAGGACATTTCCTCGTTGACAATTCCAGCTTGAGTTCAGTTGGAAAGTAAACTCGCGATCCAGTTGTTCACATTGCCCTAGATCCCATAGGATCATAGGTTTGATGAGAAGGCTGTGGCCAACTTTGTCAAAGGCCTTAGAGTAATCCATAATAAGCACATCTGTCTGCCTTCCAGAAGCAAAGTTGTTGATTACGTCATCAATAAACACAATAAGTTTGGTTTCACAGGACCTTTTGCTGCCGATTTTCCCACACTATAAGCCTTCGAATTCTCTGCGGAGGGAGGCACATGCATAGCGGTAAGTAGCGTAGGGCTTTTTAGATGTTATATACTCTGATTTTCTCCTAAAGTTATCAGACTCTCATCAGAAAAAATGACAATTTTTCAACAATTATATACTATTAGTTTTTCTTTTCAAAAAACACCAGGCAACACTTTTTCCCAGGCAACACTTTTCCCCTGTTGATTTCGGAAACTATCATTTTTTTTCCCTATTAACTCATCGCATAAAGTATATAGAAATCATAAAAAATCTTAGGTATGTCCGTTGGTGAATAGATTTATTAGCATACCTGTGTCTTTAAATTTACTAGTAATTCATTTTAACATATGTCTTTCACTTGTTTTTGTATCTTTAATTATCCAGTTACAGCGGTCTTCCTTTTCGACGATTTGATCTCACCAGTCGGCAAATATTTTTTCCCCAAAAATTCAAAATAACTAATAATTTCGCCTCTCAAATTTCATATCCACGATAATTTTTTTTGTTATCACTGTTATTTTTATCGATCTTCTACCCATTGTTATTTCAGTTTGTAAACATTAAATTCCAGACTACAGACGATAAAACATACAGATATAACGTCACTTCCGATGTGAAGATAACTCTGTAAGAATTTCGATGGTCAACAGGGCATATTAGTAGAGTTACCTCCCATTCACTGAGCGAAGCCCACGCTAGAATGACGTCACTGCGTTAATATTGTGATTTTTTTCTGTCATAGTGCTGTAGGCTATATCCAATCCTATAAATATTTTTAGAAACATCTTCTGTCATTTCATCAAAATGTTTGTTTAAACATGTAGTGTTGTTATAAGTGAAAAAACTATAAGTATAATATCGGTTCATTATTTCTGATATAAATTAAAGTAAATTGAAGGTCGACACCTCAGAATTATCTATTTTCAACTTTGACATCACATTTGCGCTGTATTTAGAAAGGAACCTACGATCATTAATCCATTTTGTCTTCAGCAATGATTTCTCAATGCGATGCGTAATACATTAACAAATCCACTGAGAGTTTTTCCACTTATTCTTTTGAAACATATTCAAATGTTTCTAAGTTAATACAAGAGTAACGGAAACTGATAGATGATTAATTGATGGATTTAGGGATTTAGCCAATTTAAAAAAAGGTTGACTATGCTCTTAGTGAGTGAGTACGGCTGAACCAGATTTCAAACCTTTACTTCAAATTGTCTTGCTGCCCGAGAAGTACAAAATTCACCGATGGCTAAATTATCAATCGAAAAGTCTTTTGATAAAAAAATAACAGCAATAATTATTTTAAAATACAATTCAGCGACGAATTGATACAGACATATCAAACTGAGTGTTATCGGGCGAAAATTTTAGCTTGAAGCCATAGCCGAGCATAATAGAGAAACGCGATTTTTCATTGGACGATCTATTTTTAGTCCAATATAGAGAAAATCAAATGTTATATTGACCTCCTAGGTCACGTGCAGGTGAATATAACGTTTTGTTTTTTTGGGATAGTAGAGTGAGAAGGAATTAATCAATCATATATTAATAATATTCAATATATGTGAAAAAATTTCGGATCTTTTGTTTTTAAATTTTGAGTCCCTAATTTTTATTTAAGATTCGAACACATCCTTGTTTAACTCCAATCCTGTTATTCAGGTCTGTAAATTTCATATTCATATCATGAATTATTTTTGGGAATTTGTCTGTACAAAATATGACGTAAACATTAAGAAAATTTTCGATACATTTGAGCATGCATGAAATAACGCAATGAAACATTATACAAACTGTAAAATTTATATCATTTTTTTATCATCTTTGAAAAAATAAAATAAAAAACGGTTATTTTTTTATAAATCGTCTGACAAGTTTTTACGGAAAAAAGTAAGAAGCTAAGAACCAATACCAAAAAAAAAAACAAAGGAAGGCTTTGATTAAAAAAAATTGCGCAAACCTTTTGATGGTGTCCTTTCCATCGTTGGAACCGTTGTAAACTTTTAATATTTTTACCAATTCGTAATTTGTACGAAGAGGAAATTCCTGTCCAGTTAAGTTAATAAAATATTTCCATTTAGGAATTGATAAAAGGTCTTTCATGCATGTAAGTTCTGGTAATAGAATACTCATTGTTCCCCAATTCACTTCAATTCTTTTGGACGCCATCTTCACTTTGGGAAAGCATCGTACAATGCAGAAAAATTCATTGAAGACGTTTCCTATTGTTTTTCCATCCACGTGAAGACAGTAACTGTTTTGTGGTCGGTAAATGGACCTCAGAAGAATTTCAAACTGCTCTGGGCTTTTATAAACAAGAATGCTGTAGGCAATCGGAAAATTCCTCTCCTCCCCTGATAACGAATCCATAATGTATCCTTTTGTTTTGATGAAATTTTCACATGCTTTTGTTTGTTGGCAAAATGACTGCGATTCATAACTTACATTCATTTCACGAACTTTCTTGATTTTTTTGTCGTTTTGTTCAAACAGCAAACCACAGTCTACGTTTGGCACAACTCTTTCAGAACCAAAGTACTTCTGTGGTGTATGTCCAAAGGTTGGTGTTTGCGGTTGTTTATGATACAAAGGCGAGAAAGAGGCATCAAATTGTGGTCCATTGTCGAGCAATTGGACACTCCTCTGCAAGAACAGATCATCAGCTTTCATACTTTGCTTCGTTCCTGTTGGACCATGGTTGCTCGAATTGAAGACGGAATCTCCTGCCATAGTCATTTGAGACACATAACTATAGAAGATCAGTGTACAAAAAAGGAAAATAAACCAGAAACAAACTGATGCATAACGGACACATTTTTTTCTTGTAGGTTGATGTGATGACAATGAATTCATTTCATCACGATGAGAAAAACCGTCAAATGTAAGGTTTTTTTGGGGATCATCTGCTAATAAAGGTTTATCTATATGCGCAACGTGATGAAAAAATGCAAATGAGTTGTATAATTGCATGTACCCAAAGGATCTTTTGACAAGCGACATATATAAAGTGCTCAATCATAAGTACACTGTCGCATCATCATTTATAACTATATACCAGTATGCTTTTTTCCTCTCTAAAAACACATATCATATGCGCTGCATTTTACAAAGAAAGTTTCGACTTGACTGTATATTTTTTTCCCTTCAAATGCAAATATCAATACAATGCTCAAAATTAAATCGAAACCAACTTTTTCATAAATGTTATTCTTTTGAAGTATATTCTGAGGTGGTGCACGAAGAAAAAATTGAAAATTTATCATATGTTCAAAGTTATTTGGAATAAAGAGATATCCTCAATTTCTAAACATCATTGTTAGATCGGTTAGAAGTATATATATATATATATATATATATATATATATATATATATATATATATATATATATATATATATATATATAATCCAGATCAATTGTATAATCTGTGTGATGTATTCTACAAAGCGTCAACATTCTTGAATTCATTCTTTCCTTTATTATCAGGGGGCCAGGGTGGAACTCACCCCCCCCCCCTCCCCCCCAACACACACACACACATATACACACACCGACTTTTATCGCAAGCGCAGAAGACATTTTTCTTAAATTTACATATTAAAAATTGAATTATCATGGAGGTGCCCCCCCCCCCACTTGTTTGGGTGCATGCAATAACAGAATTCAAAAGTGAAATTGAAGCTAAAGAAATGCTACGCACCTTCCCCCTTCATTTATGCAACAAATGAATAAATGGAATTAAAATTATGGAATTAAACTTTGAAATTGAATCTAAGGGAATACTACGCACCCCCCCCCCCACAATAGAAAAGAATTTTATGATTTATAATTTTTAGATTTTTCCTTTTTTAGCTCACCTGAGCTGAAAGCTCAAGTGAGCTATTCTGATCACATTTTGTCTGTCGTCCGTCTGTCTGTCTGTCCGTCCGTCCGTCTGTCCGTCTGTCCGTCTGTCCGTCTTTCGTAAACTTTTCACATTTTCAACATCTTCTCAAGAACCACTGGGCCAATTTCAACCAAACTTGGCACAAAGCATCCTTAGCCTAAGGGGATTTAAATTTGTGAAAATTAAGGATCACGCCCTTTTGCAAAGGGAGATAATTAGAAATTTATGAAAATTTTCGAGAAATTTTCAAAAATCTTCTTCTCATGAACCATAAGACCAGGAAAGCTGAAACTTGTGTGGAAGCATCCTCAGGTAGTGTAGATTCTAATTTGTGAAAATCATGACCCCCGGGGGTAGGGTGGGGCCACAATGGGGGGTCGAAGTTTTACATAGGAATGTACAGAGTAAATCTTTGAAAATCTTCTTCTCATGAACCATAAGACCAGGAAAGCTGAAACTTGTGTGGAAGCATCCTCAGGTAGTGTAGATTCTCATTTGTGAAAATCATGACCCCCGAGGGTAGGGTGGGGCCACAATGGGGGGTCGAAATTTAACATAGGAATATATAGAGTAAATCTTTAAAAATCTTCTTCTCATGAACCATAAGACCAGGAAAGCTGAAACTTGTGTGGAAGCATCCTCAGGTAGTGTAGATTCTAATTTGTGAAAATCATGACCCCCGGGGGTAGGATGGGGCCACAATGGGGGGTCGAAGTTTTACATAGGAATATATAGAGTAAATCTTTAAGAATCTTCTTCTCATGAACCATAAGACCAGGAAAGCTGAAACTTGTGTGGAAACATCCTCAGGTAGTGTAGATTCTAATTTGTGAAAATCATGACCCCCGGGGGTAGGGTGGGGCCACAATGGAGGGTCGAAATTTAACATAGGAATATATAGAGTAAATCTTTAAAAATCTTCTTCTCATGAACCATAAGACCAGGAAAGCTGAAACTTGTGTGGAAGCATCCTCAGGTAGTGTAGATTCATAGTTGTGAAAATCATGACCCCCGAGTGTAGGGTGGGCCTTAATGGGTGTTCGAAGTTTTACATAGGAATATATAGAGTAAATCTTTAAAAATCTTCTTCTCAGAAACTAATCAGCCAGAAAAGCTGAAACTTGGGTGGAAGCATCCTCAGGTAGTGTAGATTCTAATTTGTGAAAATCATGACCCCCTGGGGATAGGGTGGGGCCACAATGGGTGGTCGAAGTTTAACATACGAATACATAGAGTAAATCTTTAAAAATCTTCTTCTCAGAAACTAATCAGCCAGGACAGCTGACACTTGTATGAAAGCATCCTCAGGTAGTGTAGATACAAAGTTATGAAAATCATGAACCCCAGGGGTAGGGTGGGGCCACAATATGGGGTCGAAATTTTACATAGGAATATACAGAGTAAATTTTTTAAAATCTTCTTCTCAGAAACTAATCAGCCAGTAAAGCTGAAACTTGTGTGGAAGCATCCTCAGGTAGTGTAGATTCAAAGTTGTGAAAATCATGACCCCAGGGGGCAGGGTGGGGCCACAATGGGGGATCGAAGTTTTACATAGGAATATATAGAGTAAATCTTTAAAAATCTTCTTCTCATGAACCATAAGACCAGGAAAGCTGAAACTTGTGTGGAAGCATCCTCAGGTAGGGTAGTGTAGATTCTAATTTGTGAAAATCATGACCCCCGGGGGTAGGGTGGGGCCACAATTGGGGGTCGAAATTTAACATAGGAATATATAGAGTAAATCTTTGAAAATCTTCTTTTCATGAACCATAAGACCAGGAAAGCTGAAACTTGTGTGGAAGCATCCTCAGGTAGTGTAGATTCATAGTTGTGAAAATCATGACCCCCGAGTGTAGGGTGGGCCTTAATGGGTGGTCGAAGTTTAACATATTAATATATAAAGTAAATCTTTAAAAATCTTCATCTCAGAAACTAATCAGCCAGGAAAGCTGACTCTTGTGTGGAAGCATCCTCAGTTAGTGTAAATTCATAGTTGTGAAAATCATGACCCCCGGGGGTAGGGTGGGGCCACAATATGGGGTCGAAATTTTACATAGGAATATTCAGAGTAAATCTTTAAAAATCTTCTTCTCAGAAACTAATCAGTTAGGAAAGCTGAAACTTGTGTGGAAGCATCCTCAGGTGGTGTAGATTCAAAGTTGTGAAAATCATGACCCCCGGGGGCAGGGTGGGGCCACAATGGGGGATCAAAGTTTTACATAGGAATATATAGAGTAAATCTTTAAAAATCTTCTTCTCAGAAACTAATCAGCCAGTAAAGCTGAAACTTGTGTGGAAGCATCCTCAGGTAGTGTAGATTCATAGTTGTGAAAATCATGACCTTCTGGGGGTAGGGTGGGGCCACAATGGGGTGTCGAAGTTTAACATAGGAATATATAAAGTAAATCTTTAAAAATCTTCTTCTCAGAAACTAATCAGCCAGGAAAGCTGAAACTTGTGTGGAAGCATCCTCAGTTA
The DNA here is from genome assembly GCA_015776775.1 of Magallana hongkongensis. Lineage (NCBI taxonomy): Eukaryota > Metazoa > Mollusca > Bivalvia > Ostreida > Ostreidae > Magallana > Magallana hongkongensis. The sequence continues at coordinate 28,239,360 of CM027471.1, read as the reverse complement.
GTGTAAATTCATAGTTGTGAAAATCATGATCCCCGGGGTAGGGTGGGGCCACAATGGGGGGGTCAAAGTTTAACAAAGGAATATATATGGTAAATCTTTAAAAATCTTCTTCTCAAAAACTAATCCGCCAGATGATTCTTTACAATTGTTAAAACTTTTGCCCCAGGACAATTCTTTGGCCTCACAAGAAGGTTCAGAGTTTATGTACGTTTATATCCCATATATAAACAATTGTTTAGGATCTTTTTGAGAACTGCAATACTCAACATATGATATGACTATAAAATCATCCTGTTAGAAAAGATGATTATAAACATAAGAATATCCAGGGGAAAATGGATTTTATTTATACAGGATCAACATGTATTATTGTACGTTGTCCAGATAGTTTGTATTATGACTCCATTAAGCTGATTTTATCATACATATTGTTCCTCAGGTGAGCGATGTGGCTCATGGGCCTCTTGTTTCTTTTGTTGCTTGTCAAGATTTTTTGGATGAGGCTGGCTCCTTCCCTATTTAAAAAAGACGATGCTACGTGTCTTATATGACATTTTCTAAATGTTACAGTAATTTAATTTTAGCCAACAATAGTTTATAATGTTGGCATTTACATAACAAAAGAGGGTACTAATATCCTAGGAACTTTATCGTCAGTACGCTTTATTTCGGTGAGGTTCTAGCATTGTCGTTGAATTTTGAGAGAGTAAATATTTTCACAACGTAGTGTTACAGAATTGGGCTTTATACATTCATAATTTTGTTGTTGTTATTTTTTTAATTTGTTTTTATTTTGTTTTTCGTACACTCGATTAACACGTTCTAATTTCAAAACATTTTGTGTATTTTATACATTTAATACGAATACGTCCATTTCATTGATTTTTTTAACCTTATTTTACCTCCCTTTTGAGCGATAATCTGTACCTTCAGTTTGTTCAAGATTACATTAAAATCACAAGTGCACGTTGAACTTACACATATCTTATCAAGAAATTTTATCGAATGTAAATCGTGATCCTGTATAAACACTAGCTGAAGAAATATATTTGTGATTGAAATATGCAATCGAATACCCTGCTTCTGTAAAATGAAATCAAAATGGAGATTTGCTTTCTTCTGCTGCTCTCGGTGGCGAGTTTACTAAATATTGGTATGTATCAATGTTTCACTGTGATTTTGCTTAAATGGGACAATGATTTCTTGAGTTGTTTTTTTTTTGTTACCGCGACAATCATAATTACGAATGAAAAACAATAATAATTGGTTCGCATTGAATATGAACTTGGTTGGAACGTGGTCAAAAAATTGATCACATGATCCATTGAGGTTTTGGTTTATGCTGTAAATGCGTTTGCATTGTAACACTATCAGCTGTACTGGCAAGTTGAAAAATATAGTAAGCATAAGCGCGAACGTGTGCGTGCGGGCATGATCATGAGTGAGGGGGTGAGTGAGTGAGCGACTGGATGAGTGAGAGAACGAGAGACAGATGAATATAGAATATGATATTTACAATATAAGAAGGTTTCATTTGTTTTTCTTAAGCTCTTGGAGAATACACCACATCCAAATGCTATGGCAACCATTTCATGAACTCACAATGTCCAGGATCAGGCAGAGTGATAGCCGTTAAAAAACTACAGTACGGCATGAAGTGGTATATCAGCGATGAGTGTCCCAAAAACATAGAGTCGGTACAACATGTCAATACAACGCCATGCTGTCACTATGAGGAGGGTGATTGCTTACGAAACATCACAGAATATAATGATAAGTATCTGTACTTATCACGCTTGTCGAGACTACCAGTTATATCACAAAACACTGCTACACCAAGGCAATATATGACATGCGCTAACAACAATCGTACTTACTCCAATTATGTTCAAGTTGTCTTCGATTGTGTCGAAGGTAAGATGACTCTTCTGTTTTATACGTTGTGTAAAGAATTTCAAACACAGAATCCAAATAATAAAATACATTGACTCTTGTATGTAAATTTTAGCGAATCTGAATGTAAGGGTTGTTTTTATTTTACTGGGTTTTTGGTTGTTTTTTTTTGGGGGGGGGGGGTATTTTTTTATTGATGAGAAGAGGGCTCTTTTTTCCAAACCACTGTACCAATTTCAGCCATGCTTTCGTTACATTTTAAAGCGTGCATTAGTGAATACACTTTATTTTCTAAATAAAGAACTGATTTGCCATTTGAGTTAAAATTATACATTTGTTATACCTGATATACGGATCAGTATTAATGTTCCCAAGGAATGATTCCATGTCGTGAAAGAAAACGATAGTAAACAGAAAAGATTAAGACAAAGACTTTGCCATGGAGGCTGTAACGTGTGAAATAATTTTAAAAAGTAAGCTTACATGTACGTATAAAATCTGGAATAAAGTGTATAAAAGTTTTTTTTCTGGCCCTGTTCAATATTTTTTTTAAGATTTACAAAAATAATCAGCAGAATATGTTTGGTTTTTGTGTAAAATAAAAATAAGGAAGCATTCAAAAGAAGCAAAAGAAGATGGGAAAAATGGCGAAAATGTATAGATATTTTAGACATAAACAATTTTTTTATTGTTTCTGCGGTGCATTTAATTTTATGTATTAACAAAGTTGAGAGTTATACGTCAACTGAATAATTTCGCTCAATAACCGTTAACATAAATAGTGATTTATATTTTATAATTATGATAATTTACAGCAGAGAGAATCAAGAACTTTTGCAGTTATCAGAGGTTTGTATCAGTAAATGGGACCGTTTACTTGTATCGGGAACCTTATTATTCAATTCACGAGTCTTGCGAGTGTAGATTTGAATCAGAAAACGCTTCAACCATTCAAGTTTTTGCGATTGATGTTCGCCTTCAGCCAGTGTTGAACATTTCGGATAGTAACTATACTGGAGAATGTTTCAATTATTCCACAAATCGTCTAACTTTTAACGATGGAAACAATTCAAGTTTCTTTGAATGTGAAAATAGGACCATCTATTCGGAATATGAACCTATCTATTCTTCAAGTGGAAATGTGTTGAATGTCTCGTATACGGAAGATGGGCCGGAGGCACAACAGATATGGATTCTTGTACAAGGTATGAGTAGTGGTTTTATGTTTTATTAAGAGGGCTTGAATGGTCGTGGTCGTTTTTAGACCATAAATATCTCACAAAGAAGAAGAGTTCTGTAAAAAGATACTAGAATAGAAATATTTTAAATTACAAAGCTAAAATATATATGGATTTTTATTTACTTAATAATACTGTATATACAGGGATATATCCGCCCCCGTTTTATTTTCGCCTCTTTCGCCGTCATTGCCAGCGGGCGAATAGAGGACTGGGCGAACTCCAATGACTCAAATCATCTTTCTTTAAACACAACTGTGTCTAGGCGAATTCAAGACGGAGAAAAGCTGTTAACCTTAAACTTAAACACAAAGACAAATGATTAACTGGAACTATTGAATTATAACATAATACAATAAATATGTATTATGAATTTCAGAACTTTCCGTCAGTAAAAATTACAAGGAATGAAACATGAATAACTAATTTTGATATCAATTTTTAAAAACCAATATATTTTTGCTTTCCTTTAACATTAAAGCCAGCAAAGGAAAGCTTGAAGTGGAATGTAATCCTAAGCTATCAACAACTACAACCTTTACGACGCCAGCTACTTCTGCTGGTGGTGGAATAACATCAAAACACACAAACAGCCCGAATAATACTAACAATCATACATCTGGAGGCCACGGACACGGCAACAACATAAAGACAACAAACATACCGGGTAAAACGGACCCAGGTATAGGATACATGTATTTATTCCTACTACTTTATTACTCTCCATCTTACTTTCTAATTCCCTCATTCCTGATTGACCGACTTACACCTTCTTATTAACTCTCTCGCTGACTGACTGACATACTAACTCTCTCGTTGACTGACTGACATACTAACTCTCTCGCTGAATGACAGACATACTAACTCTCTCGCTGACTGACTGACATACTAACTCTCTCGTTGACTGACTGACATACTAACTCTCTCGCTGAATGACAGACATACTAACTCTCTCGCTGACTGACTGACTGACATACTAACTCTCTCGCTGACGGACTGACATACTAACTCTCTCGCTGACGGACTGACTGACTGACATACTAACTCTCTCGCTGACTGACATACTAACTCTCTCGCTGACTGACATACTAACTCTCTCGCTGACTGACATACTTACTCTCTCGCTGACTGACTGACTTACTCTCTCGCTGACTGACTGACTTACTCTCTCGCTGACTGATTGACTTACTCTATTACTTACTTACATCCTACTTCACTCAAGACATAATACATTTGTTAACTCACTATTTTTCTTACTTTGGACAAAGTTCAAGACTTAGTATATTACGGTACATGCAGACCCTTTCTGACGATTTTCTATTCAGTGTTTGATTGTGTTATTGATGAATGTAATTTCGTTCGGCTGTTTTTGGTAAATCCAACCAATAAAATAGCTTTATACGAGTCCTTTCATTCAAACATCTTTTCTCTGCATGTACTTGATGCCTTTATATGATTTGTTGATTGCAAGGTTCTTCAAATTCCGATCACGTGGAAAATGGAAGTGGATCCTCAGCCCGAGGTGAGTGCAAATAAATCAGTTGTGTGTTAAAAATGTCTTTCTTATAAATGTATTTCTTATAACGCATGCATTCCATGCACCCCTGTCAGTTAAAAATGTCATACACATCCTCCAAGACTTGCATAATCCATGGCCACAAATAATACCAAAATGAGTGAAATGTTCTCGAAATGATTGAAATATTTTTTGTTGAAATTTTTGCAGTGATATATTATCGTGTCCTGTTATTAAACAAAATATTATCTATCAGTTTTTAATATTTTCAAACACTCCATTTTTTTTAATTCTTTAAAGAATATTTTTCTATAGTATTATTTTTCATCCAGCTGAAAGGCGGGCGGTACAAAATGCAGTGTTGTACACCGTTATTGGAGTAGCCGCATTGGCGGCTCTGTTAATCGTCATGGCGGGGGTCTTCGTTAGAAGAACCAGAAGGTTTGTCTGTCTTCACTTCTACCTGTCAATCATTACGCTTGTATGTAAAAGTTTATCTTATATCATCGTTGAATTGCGAACCTAAGAATTTATCAATACATCAACAACAGATAGATAGAACCATTTTAACAAGGCCTTGGACTTTCAGTAGGATGTAACTTTCTATTTTCTTGCGTCAAAACAAGTTAACATGACGCTGGTTTCAGGCGAAATATACACCGATTGCGTGGCCTTGTCTCGAAAGTCAGACAAATCTTGTTGATTTCAAAGAGCCGTGACCGAGTGGCCAGCAATGAAATAGACATGCCTACATCACATTGCCAATTGACACAACTATACCCAAAGTCCAAGCTCTTGTTAAAATGGTTTTAAGTGTCCTAGGTACCATATGACACAAAGTGTATTTGAATCTTGAACGTTAACAGTAATATTTTTTTTAAATTCTTTTGAAAAATTATGATCGGAGCAAAAGCGTATTGGGGTTATGAAGGCAATTGGTTATTGTTAGAGTTATAGAGCAATCGGAGTGCCTAAGCTTTTTAAATGTACGTAATATTTAAAAATCTAAGCATTGTTCCTTGTGAATTGCCTGCCAATATGCCATTGTCATCTTTATGAAAATCGTTTTAATCATATTAACTATGCTTTTAACTAATATAACCAATTACATGTATATTGTATTGTACATGCATTATTATTTTTAGGTCAGCAAAACAGCGTCGGAAAGTAAATGCGATCATGGTGCGTTCCGATTCATCCATTCTCACACTGGAAAAACTCCCACGTGAAATAATTGGTCAAGAAAATTTGGGCTACACCGACCATTTGTACTAAATAAAAGCGAGCATTATTTCATCTCATATGGATAGCTACATCTACCTTCAACATCACAAATATGGAATAAACGAAAAATAACGGGGAACCTATTTTCATGGATTTATGTGTTTGTGGATATATTATATAGTGACATATTGGTTTGTATTATCCTAGATTCGTCTTGGACTTGTATTTGATTTTTTTTTAGTTATGGACCTTTCATTTTGGAGGCGTTTATATAAAAGGCAGTTGTGATTCAGTGTCTCGGATAATGGCATGCCGGTCATTTTAAAATTGTGCCAGTTTACTGGTAATTTTCTATACAGTATGTATATTAATTATGATTAATATCAGATTTCACAATAACTGTTCATTTTTGATTGATCTTACTATTGCATGTAAATTTTGTATGAAAAACAGAGAATGCTCGACAAAATTGTGATGTCGTTCTAGCTTTTCGTGCATTTGTCTCCCACACACACATATGTATATAGATACATGTATATGTACATAAATATCAGAATAATTTATTAATAAACAGATTCTATGAAATTTTTTTTTGCATTTTTTTTTATTTGTAGGTTATCTGTGTAAAAAAAAGACAGTAATGAAATACAATGTATTCCAATGAAAACTGATTGTTAATATACAACAAGTGTATACTTAAATATAGTTGAACACAATTTAGGATTTAATTGAAAACACATTTGAAATTGATCTATGACTCAAAAAGTTAACAGTCACCCACAAAAACAGTTTGTCTTCAACTGTTTTTAAAACAACTGTGGCAGTGTTTATACAGATATTGTAATGCCTTAACAGTATCAAGTTCACATGAATGAAATGTACAAATAATTTGCTGCCCACTATAAAATACTACTTCTTCACATCTTCTAAGCAGCATTTCTTTCTACAGTACCTATCTACAAGGATCTAAAAAATAAAAAAATATCAACAACAAAATGGCTGAAGATGACTAAAGCAAGTGTTGTGATGTTAAACACTTAAAGTGACTCTACACATGTACAAAAACATTTTTTCCTTCAGTTAAACTAAAAATCAAAAGTCAAGTAATATTCATCAAAATGGCTGGTAAACATTTTCCACCATATAAATTTTAGTAATTTTTTCCCCCTAAACTTGAACATCAAACAAAGTGCATCAATACTCTCTCTCTCTCTCTCTCTCTCTCTCTCTCTCTCTCTCTCTCTCTCTCTCTCTCTCAACAAGGGCCAATACTGGCCAGTATTGTAAAATTCATTTCAATCAATTTTTCAAATCCTGACAAGTTACCGAGAACTGTTCATAATGTATGATATGGGTGAATAACATGAACAGTACATGTTTTTACACTCTTGTCAGATTGGTCTTGCATAAGGTGTATTACATGTACATGTAAGCTTAATGCTAGTGTCAGATGTCAAATTTTTCTGAGCAAATAGTATGTCCATGTTCTTCGTATTGCTCTCTCGTGACTGCCATTTTCTTGTAGTCCTCTGTGTTAGCAAGCATGCATCCACCTTCCCAGGCATAGGTTATAGGGCTGAAAAGAATTGTAGTCACGTTAAACATTTTTTAAAATTTCATTTATATTTCTCTCTCTCTCTCTCTCTCTCTCTCTCTCTCTATCTCCTCTCTCTCTCTCTCTCTCTCTCTCAACGAGGGCCAATACTGGCCAGTATTGTTAAATTTGATTCAACTAATTTTGCACCATATCTAATCAGCACGCATTTCTTAACTGCAAGTCTTGTCTGAAATTGAATCGATTTTCAAAATCTGCTGTGTTAACATAAATTTCAGAGTTATGAATTACATGTTTAACAATGCATTCCCTAGATTTGCTAGAAACTGTGTCTTTATGTAATCTACACTTTGTACCATTGATAAAACTGTTGCCCCAGATAACAATGTGATTTTCAACCTTGAACCCTGTCGAAAAATGTTTTTTTTTATAAGGTTATCATTCTTTGATTCATAACTTATTAAAAACTATCAATTCAGTTTTTCCCAGAGCTAGAACAATCCAATCATTCACTGTCAATATCACTACATCATCATCAAACCACCACTGATTACTGGTATATAATCATTATAATGATATTAATACTTATATAGATATATAAATAACTACAACTATTAGTAGTTTCTCTAATTAACTTTGCATTATGTTGTGATATAATTTTTTATTTAAATATATTTACACTTGCAAATATATTCCCTTATAAGACACTGTTTGCGCAATCCGCTGTTATTCCGATCCTGCATAACATCATTATGGGTCAAGAGGTCAAAGTAGCGCATGAATAATCTAGGTCACTACTTTTTCGATGATCGACTTGTGCTGAAACACACCTATTAGATATCGTTCCCCAAGCTTCAATTGGTTTTTTAAAAATATTAATTGTACAAGTGAATTTTCTTTTCTGTTTCCCTTTTTAATAATAAAGAGTGTTGTCTTGTCAAAAGTAATGTCATATTTATTTATCACGATAATAAAATGCTTGCAACATTGTTGCACTATTTTTTGCTACGTCATCTTAATCAAAGCGGCTTTCTAGGTCATCACAAAAAGAGAAAGTATGGAGCATTGTTATTGTCATAATTTGCAACAAATGTAAATAAAAGAAACAAGGCGTCATTTTTGGATGTAAATTGGGATATAAATACGGGTTGGTACGTGATCAAATCTTCCAAAAAGCCCTTCCATCAAATCCCATAAAGCCCTTCGGGCTTTATGGGATTTGATCATGTGACCAACCCGTATTTATATTCCGATATACATCCAAAAATGATACCTTATTTCTTAAATAGCTCTACATCTGCAGTTTTTAAATACTCACATGTATCTTTATAATCATACATGTATATCATGAATTATCGTGGGGATAATCAAGCGTACACAAAACCGAGATTTAAGATAAAATAATAATTACTTGTTTGGGGTTTTCACTTTGATGTCAAAATCTTCAGGCGCCATACTTCTCACATCAGCATAACTGTAAGGAAAGAGAAACCTCAGTTGAAAATGTATTTCTCTAAATATAACAAACAATCTCAACCCATGATGTAAACAAAAATTGTAATTCCTGAAAGGTTAAACCAAAAAGCAATAATATGTAAAGCCCCCTTATGAATGCTTTTTAGGAAAGTTTTAAACGTCAATCTATCCCTATACTTTTATATTAAATTTATTTCTTTTCTCTTTGGTATTTGCTTGTTTTGCAAATTTTCATCAGTTGCCCCATTTAACAACCATTTTTAAAATTGGATGCTACATGAGTCTTTTTGAACATTTTGAAAATATTTCTAAGATAAAATAAATGGCCTATCATTAAAACAACTACATGTACTGTATACAGGGAAATATTTGCCCCCGTATTATTTTTGCCCCTTTTGCCCTTGTTGTCAGAGGGCGAATTTTAAGACTTGTCACTGGTAGAATTCCAATGTCTAAATGTTACCCCTTTTTAAAACTTGATCCCCCAATTGTGGCCCCACCCTACCCCCGGGGACCATGATTTGAACAAACTTAAATCTACACTTTTAAAAGCAACTGTGTATGGGTGAAATAAAGATGGGGGGAAAAACTATTTGCAAGGGTAGAAGGACAAAAATTACATAGGGCGAAAAAAACACCTGTATACAGTCAATCCCAGTCCATTCAAGGCCATAATTCTAAATATCATATCTACTTAAAACCAGCAAAGCAATGAAGGTTGTGAATGCCAAGAGTACAAAAAATTATAAAAGTATTTACTTACAATCTATCAGAGAAGCCGGGTAATAAACAATTGCCGCCGGTCAGTACGATGTTGTTATACATATGGGGCTGCATTTCTAACCAAACAAAAAGAAACACAAACATTTTTAGTAACGTTATTCATATACAAAAAATTGTCAATTAAAACAATGTGGTAAAACTCATTTGTAAGAATGGAAACCTTTGATATAAGGAATGACATATTTTCCTTCATCCTTGCATACCTTTCCACTTATATGAATATAAAGAATTTAAATTTCATTTTACCATGTTTCCATTTGACATCCTTATAAGTAAATTTTACAGTAATACAAGAGTCTTATTAACAGTATCTGCAGTAAAGGAATCTGGATGGTCAACAAATTTCCAATCAGATCTACTTTTAAATTTTAAATATGATATTTTTTAACCTAAAACACTATAATGTATGAAAATGCGAAAGATTTAAAATTTGAATGTTTTTCTATATTTTCTTACAAAGCTCTTTATCTAAAGGAGATAAATATGGTATAAAAACCAATGGCTATGACCATCCAGCCCTATTAATTAACAGAAGAAATAGTACAGACCTTCAGGCAGAGTACTGATGGCGTACACCAGAGCCTCGGCCACGCCCATCTCCTGGACCCCGACGTCAGACGGGTGGAAGAGGAGCTCGGGGATAGCAAACCTCTCGTTGTTCATACGAATTATCTATGCAAAGACAATTCAAATTCAACTAGACATCACTGAGATGAAAGAGGAGCTCGGGGATAGCAAACCTCTCCTTGTTCATACGAATTATCTATACAAAGACAATTCAAATTCAACTAGACATCACTGAGATGAAAGAGGAGCCCGGGAATATCAAACCTCTCCTTGTTCATACAAATTATCTATACAAAGACAATTCAAATTCAACTAGACATCACTAAGATGGAAGAGGAGCTCGGGGATAGCAAACCTCTCGTTGTTCATACGGATTATTTACACAAAGAAAATCTGAATTCAAAGGGTAATCAATGAAATCATGACTATCTCAAAGGGCACCACCTTAGTGAAATATGTTAGGATGAAAAGTGTTTTAAATTTGACTTCTTTACTTAGAATTTTAAAGATCACTGCAACTCTTTCTTCCACCAATCACTCCTAGGGTGCAGTACAAGTCAAATAGGGCCAAGGGGGGGGGGGGGGGGGGGGGGGAGGGGGGGATGGTTTTAAGGATTTTACAGAGGTCTGCTATTTGACCTAAAAATTTGATGAAAGGTTACAGAACACTTCTTACCTACAAGCAGTCATTTAGTAAGTCTGAACTAAATTGGGCTCAGTGCAGAGAATATATGGTCCAAACAAAGATTTTTCACAGAGTTCTGATATGACCTTGACCTTTCACCCAGAAACTTGGTTCTAGGTTGTTGCATACCCTTTTCTCAAGGGCACTTTATTGGTGAAGTATAAACTAGATTGTGGGATAGAAGGGAAAGAAAATATCGACCGGACAAGCATTTTTTACATAGGTCTGCTATGACCTTATCCCCTGTCTATAGAAAATAAATTCAAGTCACTACTCACTTTCTAAAAAATGGAATTCTGTGGGTGTAGTATGAGCCAGATTTAGCATAGGGAATAGAAAATAAGCTAAAGACAAGTGATGTTCGATGGACAGATAAACAGATGGACAGACAGACAGTCTGATCACTATAGGTTGCCAAAAGAGCCCTGTCCTTGTTATACAAGCATTAGAAACTTGTAAAAGCAATCTTTGTGAAATGACTCTATACCTAGTCCGTTACATGTAACACGGAAATCTCCATACACAGGTAATATACACCTAATGAACAAGATGATTTCCATAAATGATTGATATATACACTTATTAATTAACCAGCAGAGGGTATCTGCATTTACATATTCACCCACAAACAGGTGAACTTTCACGTTGTTTATTAATACTTTAGTAATATGTCTATTTTTGCAGAAATAATACCTACAACATTGATGCATACTGTTTTAAGAATACATGTACATTCACACATTTAGTGGTAATAACACATAATAATTTTTTACATTAATGTTCAGAATCATTCAATTTTCCATCTTTATAAGAATAATATATTTCTTGTATTTTACCCTCCCTTTTTTCCTCCTAATGATGATAATTATACAGAAGATTAAAATAGGAGTATTGCACACATACATATAATATAAAAATTGGTATTTCTAAATGGTTTAAAACCTGTCCATGTAACCACACATTTGCCTGGAGTTAATTTTGCTAAAGTGAGGAATTTAATTTTCTAAATATACATGCATGCATGAAAATGTTATGATTTCATGCATGCATGTACATGTGGTACATTAAAGTGCCTCTTACAGAAATTGTTAACCTAATGATAAATTTTCTAAAATTTTTAGTCACTGTAAATTTTGAGTAATTCCACCATGGATGCAAAATTTTTCAACATTGACGGTAAACGTATCATACAAACCTGCTCCCCGTCCTTGGCCTTCCCTGTGGTCTCCTCGGGGGGTCTGACGTAGCCCCTCTTGATGTGGGTGTAGTCAGGCAGAACATAGTCCCTGGCTATCGTGTTCTCTTTACCTTTCTTCCTGAGGAATAAAGAGTTTCACTTTTAATAGAGAGGATTGAAGTATAAGATCAAGCAATCAAAGTACTCTAGGAACTTAAAATAATCTTATATTTCACACAACTGCATTGTCTTGGTAAAGTTTTTGTGCTCGTTAAGTTACATTCTACCAACATTATATATATCTGACTAAATAAAATTTCACGGGCAAAAAATTTTTTTTTCAAGGGTGTAATACGTTTAAATGTATCTTTCCTGTTTCTATATAGTGTAATTATATTAAAGATATTTTCTTTGACTTACTTGGCAATATCCATGTCCTCCATAAACTGTGACGACACATAGCAGACATCCTCCTTCACTTGGTTAATGACGTACGTTTCATCCATCACCATCAGCTGTCTATGAGAGACAATTTCTACATAAGATACTTATCAAAACTACAGACCCTGCAACATGATACTACACCTCTAAAATGAACCGCACCGTTCCATGCAAGAAACAAACTGTTCCATGCAAGAAACAAACCGTACCGTTCATGTATCCTGCAACTGGTGTAGTTTCAGGGTCTTTAACTTAACATGTTAGATATTTTACTTCTTTAAATATATACGTATAGCCATAAAACTATTGTTCATAAAAGAAAAATTCCAAATATTTTACCTCTGAAATTCGAACAATTGGCTTTCAAAAGCATTTCTTTAAACAGAGCTGTTTATGTCAAGGAAATTATTAAAGTCTAAAAATGGCCACAATCAATGAGTTCTCTTAGACAACTTACCAGTAATCATGTCCAACTTAAAGACTTATTTTTTTTTCTCTCCATATTTTTACCAACTGATTTCAAAAATTTTAGACAAAGTTTGAGGTCCTTGTACCAGTAAATGTTTCAGCTTAAAAGTATTCACAGTACCAATGTTTTGCTTATTTTTTCAAGAACAAATTAAAATAGTCAAGGCACTATAGTAGAAATAAAACTACATGTTGCATGTTGCCTACATTTAAATCTTTGAAACGTTATTCCTAAACTGATGTTTATCTCTTCTATGAATATCAAAGTAAAAAAAACAAAACTTTGGACTAGAAACCCAGCTCTAAACATAAGATACTAGTACATGTGTATTGGTCATGCAGCTTTATCCTCTAAACTAAACTAAAGAATGAAAATATTCCGACACAAATACAATAGTTACTGTAGTCTGTGGGAAATCTTCTTCACATGAGTTTGAAAATTAAATTATAGTTTTGGTATATACTGTGGAACAGAAATATTTGTTGGGTCAAAATTTCGTTGTTTTAAACCAAACACAATTTCAATGGCATTTAATTTCGTCATATCGTTATCTTTTGTATTCATTAATACTTGGGTTAAAAATTCATCATGGATATACATTTGTTTATTTATACTGCCAAAAAAATTAACGAAATTAAATCCTCAAAGAATATTTCTGCTTCTACAGTATATCTATCTTGAAAAACTAGCAGCGTTTCTTTGGGGTTTTTTCTTGAGCCAATTCTTCTGAGATTCCATTCAATAATGCTAGAGATTCAAACAGCAAGGCATTCAAGGGCAGGTAACTCAAACAGTTTGAATTGGTAAAGCCAGTTTCCTCTCTCAATAAATATATGTACAAACATTAAAGTACAGTAAGCTAAGGATAAATACCTGTAAGATATCACCTCCTTCAAATGATTTGTTAAAACTTTGCCACCTACATTTACTCTGAAAAAAAAAAACCATGAAAGCTGTCATACATTCTACTGTATGAACAAATGTACAATATCTAATAATGGAGAAGGCTTACATAGGCATTGCCTGCTGCCTAATCTATTTATGTAAATGTATACATTTATTTGCATAATAAAATATGTTCAAATCAAATCACAATATCTAATTAATTATAATTGAATTAAATTAAATAAAAGATTGAAAACATATCCAATGTAAATTCCCTCTTAAAAAATATTCTTAAATTTCATTTTATGTATGCTGATTTTTCTAGTAAACATGACAGGTTGGATAAATTCGTTCATCTGTGTTCACACATAACTTTTTCTTCTCAAAATTTTGGGCCCTCAATCTTGAAAAACAACTTTTAAAAAAATGGCCTTGTATGCAAAACTTTTCCCAAAGATGTGGGGTAACCTTTAACTTGAAATCATGTTTCCTATCTTTTCTTTACCTTTTGACTGCCTCTGGGATCTTCTTTCCCTTTAAATAAGGCACCACATGAGAGAAAGAGTAACCAGTGTCCAGCACCACACTACACAGAGGCGGTGCATTGGTCTCCTTAGTGTACTTGTACTGACTTAGAAAGGAGGCTAAAGAAAAAAAAAATTATAAACATATAACCATGCTTAACAAGTCCTAAATAATGATAATTAATACAAACTTCATATCAGAGCAATGGATATTGATCAAGATCTTCAGTTAGATTTGAAACACCACGAGAAAAGCTGTCAATGTGACAGCAAACCAGGTTCTCTTTTGTGTAAAGTTAAAACAGTATCCATAATCCATTTGTCAACCCTGAATTGATGAACACAACCTATCAAGAAAAATGGGGTACTCTTTATGCAATATTTTGCCCAAAAAATGACTAAGTTCAACAGCTGGTATTTTTTTCATAAATTATCAGAAATCAAAATCCTAGCAATATGCACACCTCTAACATGTGTACAATTGATCTTCAAAAGAACAACTTCCTCTCTTGAAAACTGTAGGAGGAGTTATCTGTACAATAGGGGTACCCCATATGCAATATTTTGCAAAAAAATGACAAAGTTCAACAGCTGGTATTTTTGTCATAAATTATCAGAAATCAAAATCCTAGCAATAAGCACACCTCTAATATATGTACAATTGGAGAACAACTTCCTATCTTGAAAACTGTAGGAGGAAATATCCGTACAATAAGGGTACCCTTTTGGCAGACGCCTGCCTGCCCGTGTGCCATTTTCACTATGTCAATAATGGTAAACTGAATTTTTCCTTCGGAAAACCACGTTAAAAATCTTCTCTCTCTCTCTCTCTCTCTCTCTCTCTCTCTCTCTCTCTCTCTCTCTCTCTCTCTCTCTCAATTTTTGTGGATTTTAGTATACCCCTCACACAGAATTAATATCTTAAACAAACTGATGTTTGATGAAAGATAAAATCATGGAAATCCATATAAAATCAAAAATGAATTAGACATGAAAGGAGTACTTACGAGTAGATTTTAAAACAGATTTAAATGCATATTCCTCAAAAAAGATTTCATTCATAGCCTCTTGGACAGAATTGAAGTTAAAATATGGCTCAGTCACAATTAAGTTGGTTTCATTGAAATCTACCTGAAAGAAATTCATGACCAAAACAATGATTATTCATTTTCAAAAGCTTTAAAATTATCAATTGTTTAAAAATCACATCACAGTCATATGTCTTGCATTATCTCTTTATCACTCAAAGCTACTATTGAAAGAAATATTGTTTGTGCTCAATATGTTAACAATCAAAGAGAAAAACAAATTATAACAATTTACCTTCAGAGCGTCTTTTCCAAAAATGTAGTCCCACACTTGACGTTCTATATCCCAATTAACTAAATATCCCTGTAAAAAGAAATTGAATCAACTTTAAAAAAAAAAAAAAGATAACATCTTTCTTTTAAAGTAAAATAATACCCTGTGCAGGGAAATATTTTTCCCCATTTGCCCTCGTTGCAGAAGGCGAATTTAAGACTTGGCATATTCCGATGTCTTACTTATTTTTCTTTAAACACAACTTTGTTTGAAAGAATTCAAGGCAGGGGTAAAACCATTTGCAACTGAAGAAGGGTGAAAATAATATGGGGCAATAATAACCTTGCATACAGAAAATCCATGTTGAAATATTCCTTAAGGCCTACATCACACTCTTAAATTTCAGCAAAAATTTTTTAAGACTGAAAAAGTTTTGACTGATTCTGGCAAATCTTGCGATTATTGTTACTGGTCAGAGATTCTGTCAAAAAGTTTCCAGTCTCCGACTCTCGAAGACTCTCTCCAAGATCACACTCTTTCAGCCTTCATTGGGATCTACATAAATTCTAGCAACTGAATCTTCTTCAAGCATTTCTAACTGATTATCATAAATAATGGGGAAAATTATACCTTTTGAAATGGTAGGAGATAATACAGTCCTGATAGATCTTTGCAATCATCAATTTGATCGCCAATAAATATTCTGGTCCTTACATTCTTAGCTTTGGTCACACAATTTGGAACAATCCTGTAAGCAAGATAAAAAAAAATACATTTGACTAAATAAACTCTTTCATCAATTATTTAACGTTACTGCATGCATAACTGATCATGCCATTAATAGCGAGCGCAGCTCGCCGGCGCACAGCGCCGGCGTGAAGCAAGCTCTACCGGCAAGGCGTGTGTGAATAGAATATTCGGACTAGTTGCACATTCATTCAACGGATTTTTTTGGCGTCAGTAAATCGGACCAGTAATGCATCGTTTTAATCGTCCCAGTAGTTCCCTGTAATCATGGCAATTTTTATCACTTCACATTCTCACGAGAATCAGCAAGACAAATTTAGACAGTAAAAACAATAACGATGTAAGCGACATACAGTCAATGTTACCTCTAAAGTTCACCTCAGTACACTTTCAATCAAAAATAATCATGTGACGTCACAAACGTTTACACATTGATCCGATATATTTTTTCGGAGTCAGTAAATTTTGACCCACAATTCATAGTACCAATGGTTTCCAACCTCACGTTCCAACATCACGTTCTCCCGAGAATCAAAGTAAAACCTTTGAAAAGCTTATAAGATGTGTAATTTTAAGAACATCATGCTTTTTAAGTAAATAAAACAGAATACTTCGCATACTTTTATTTCTCAGGGGAGTTTTTATTAAAGAGTAAGACGACACTTAACCAACGTCAGCTTTGACGTCACAATAAGCACTGATAAGGGGAAATTACTCTAATTGAAGTTATTGTAAATCTGCTGAAATGACCAAAATCCTCTCAAAATCTTGCAAAGGCTAAGATAAAGAACAGCTGACGAATAAGGACATTTCTTCAGATACAGGAAACAGTTGTAAATTGCACTAATTTGGATGAATGCTCACAAATATTTTATTCACTATAATTACGGTAATTTCCTGAAACGTAACGTTATACGTAGCAGCGCCTTTTTTTAAAGGGGGTGGGTGGGTGGATGGCAGCCTCATCCAAAAAATCTTTGCAAGCTTAAAGAAAAATAAATCATGAAAATTCGAATCCTTCAGCTCTTTCAATGGTTCAATGGTTTCTTTATTTTCACTTCCATTTATTACATGCGGGGGGGGGGGGGGGGGAACACCATGTTCTTGTAACATGATAAGCAAATATTTTTAAGTGTAAACTAAAATTAAAATTAAACATTAATTATTTTAATGTCTACTGCAAAAAAAAAAGGGGGAAATCAATCAATCAATCATAATCACAATCACTTTAAAAGAGGAGATGCAGTGCAATGAATATTTATATATTAAAATCTTTATTATTTAACAACATTGTATCTGAGATTAAACTATTGTTCTACATATAAATAAATAAATTATAACAAATCTTATAAACTATGAATGATGAAAATTTACTGAAAAATATGTATGTTTTATTTTTTGGCATTCAAATTTCACGTTGTTAATTTTCTTTTATTAATTATTACAATTCATTGTTTGATCACATGCTGTGCTCGCCCCAACGGTCGCACCGTAAAACATATTAAGCTTTAGAGAATGCCTAAGCAATGACGCTCTTAGAAGAGCACCACTCAGTATTTTGATGAAGAGAAAATTCGAAATAAATGCATCCAATTAGTACATTTGGTATTTTTGACATTATAAACATTTTACCGAAAAGGGTTTAAAAACCAAACAGTTTATTATAAGAAAAAATACCTTGGTTCTTTGTCAGTTGCGTATCCCACTTTAGCAGCACCGGCTCCATTGTCTAAAACTACTGTCGCCATCACGCGATAAACATGATTTTCGAGATAATTCGAACTGCTTCGTATTTACGACATGCCATATACCAGTGCCAAATGCCATATACTCATGTAAACCAAAAAAATTGTGAATTTATTCTGAAAGGTTTAGCCGACAAGGCCATAAATATGGTTAAATATATAAGATTTACATATATAAAGATTAATTTGACAATAAATTCTTTACGACATTGGTTGAAAACATTGGAATTAGCGGGAAATATAGAATGGTGGATCAAACATTTTGCATTCATGAAATTGCAACGAGAGAGAGAGAGAGAGAGAGAGAGAGAGAGAGAGAGAGAGAGAGAGAGAGAGAGAGAGAGAGAGAGAGAGAGAGAGAGACGTCATTATGACGATCGTTATCTATGACGTCATAATCATTGTTGTTGCTACAACGAAGAAGAAAGATGGAGAAGAATGTAAGTATGATTATTTTACCGTAATTAACTACAAATGAATGTCACTTTTGTATAATTTAGAATGAATTGCTCTTTTATCACTCCGATATAAGCTTTGGTTGTTGTTTTATTTCAAGTTTTAACTGAATTATCAAAGTTTCAATATTTTAATATATATCTCCGTGCATTTGGATTTCCCACATTGGTATTCGTCTTTCGATCTTTTTGGTTAGTTCCTTATATAAGACGATTTTTTTTCTTTTCTTCAGAATCAAACTCAGAGCGAGAGGAGAACGAGAAGACGGACTGTTGAGCAGGTCCAGAGGGATTTATTGGTAAACATTTCATATTAAAAATCGAACATGATTATATTATATCATATCATATCATAGAGATTGATGCTAACTTTAAGTATACCACAGACAACGGATTATTTCTATATTGCTATTATTTTACAACTGCATTATCACAAGTGCATAGTGAGATGTTTAACACCCCAACCCACCCCCTCCACTCCCAAAAATCAGATTAAACCACAATCTTTGTTTGAATATTACTGCAGAAGGACTTAGTGGCTCATGTGAACAAGTCAGGAAATCTAAAGACCATTCATGAGAGACATTCTAATCTGAACGTAAGTTTCTTTTAGTTAACTATGAACGTTTCAAAATTAAATCTACTCAATATACATATGTACATGTATATAGCATATACAAACACAGAACTGTATGCGTGTGAAACTTGATAATTATCTTCAAATCTTAAATCTTTATTTCAAGTAAAACGTCCAGAGATGATTTATTCAATAAAAAGAAAATTGATTGATTTGGATTTTTTAGGTCTTCATGCCATCTTGGGCCAAGAGAGACGGCAAATCGCCACTTCAAAGCAAAGCTCCCATGGTACATATCTGAATGAGTTAACTTATAATAAACTCATCCAATTATAAAATGAATATCTCTTTCTATGACCGTTACAATTGTCAAATTATTATAAATTTACATTTATTTATAGTTTAAAAATCGTGCACATCAATTCCAGACTCAACAAGATTCTCGAGCAAGCCTAGTCGCCGTAGACCGGGGAGAAGAAATCAAAGTAAGATTTTTAAAGTTTCAAAAACCATATGCATTTAATTGAATTCATGCGTGTTTTGAAATTTCACATTTTACTCACCCTTTTATTCTTGGGATCAACAGAATGACAATCATGGAGCTGAGAGAGATGTACACAGAGAACGCATGCGTCAAGTTTTAAAGGAGCTACTGGTATGTAAAAAATATGACAAAAATTAAAACTGTATATCACAAGATGAGAGCAAGGTAAATGACACGGTGTTAATATTAGATTATATTTTGTTTCATAAATTAAACAAAAAATATGAGTCTTTTTAAAAAAAAATTCATTTTGCATACTTTCAGGACCAACAAAAGAAAGTTCAGAGTGAAAAGGAACGAAAATTTATGGAATTTCAAAAAGAAAAAGACAGGAGAGAGATTGTTATGAAGGAATTATTGGTAGGATATTTTGCAAGAATGTATATTCTTTTATTTTACATTATTACCGGTATATGATTCCCTAAAAAGCCTTGTAATCAAATCTGTTTATTTTCCAGACGTTTCATGCTCAGCAGCAGGTTAAAAAGTACAAACAACAGATGACTGGAGTGTTTGAAGAGCTAATGGTATATATCAAAATATTAAATGATATATTACTATTTACATATTTAGAAAATCTTCAAATTCAGCAAATACATGTATATGTTAAGGTATGAATATTAATAATACATAATTATAGCTTTTGATGAGGTCAATAAATGGTTTTATAGACCTGGCCCCCGCGGGGCCATAAAAGTTAGACGAGCTCGATCACTTTTGATTTCAGTCTCACTTTTCCACCATATATTTCTTTTGTAAAAGTGAGACTGAGATCAAAATTGAGCTCGTCTAACTTTTATGACCCCGGGACCTGCTGAGAAAACAATTTTTTCATAAATTATTTTTATAAAGTCCTAGTTTTTATTTCATTAATTTTTTTCCAGACTTTTCATGCTCTGCAAAGAACTAAACAGATCAGTGAGAGAATGCGTGACATTTTTGCAGAACTAATGGTAAGTAAATGTACATAGCGATGTAAATAATGATTAAACATAATGAATACAATTTCAAGAATACACAATACATATTAACAATCAAGGGTCTATATTTATTGGAATTTTTCTCTAGACGTTTCACGCTCAACGGAAAACACAGAAGAGCAAGGAGAGAATGATGTTAGTGTTTGCCGAGCTACTGGTAAGTATAATGTACATGTATATAGGTAAATATATGGCCAGACAGCATGTATTAGCTAATTGTATAATTTAAATTAATTTACATGTGCTATCATAAATTTTTATTCATGGAAATGTGAATGACACCTTTTTATTTGATTTTTAGCAAACTAACTTTAGGATGAAAGAGTTAAAACTATTGGAAGAGGAGAAGGAGTTTGTACCGAGAAAACTGTTCTTGTTCAACATCAGCACATTTAAATCAAGCGACGACCATCTACTTCAGGTACTAGCTGGTTCCAAATAAGAAGTTCTAGATCCAGAGTTATTGTTCCTGCTTGTTCCTGCTATGCTCCTCTTTCATATTTCTTTTTCATTCAGTCTGCTTTGAAAAATTGTATCAAAACTGTATATACTTTAATTTGGTCACAAACTGATTGAAATACATTTGAAATGTATCTCAATCTATATGAAAAAGAGTTTTGAGGTTATTCATTTCACATTATTCGTTTAATTGTGTTTCTTTATGTACATGTAAATTACATACCTGGAATGTATATTAAAATATGAAATATTCTACCTTCGCAGGAGCCGAGTTCTCCACACTTATCTAGCCCCGTGGCATCATCCCAACTTGCACCACCCCAAGAATCCCTAGATGCTAAGGCTGTTGTTGATGATGAAAATGACGACGAGGAAGAAGACAAAATGGAGGTAGGTACCGCATAACAGTAAATTAATCATTTTAAGGAAATTCGTTTTATATATATTTTTTTTATATCCATGAAGGTTTTCATCAATGCATTTATACATGACTTGGTTCTTTCTTTTTTAGACTCAATCAAAGAAGAAGATAAAGGGTGGACTAAGAAAAAGAGTGTTCAGATTTTTTGGATTGAAATAGACATTGAGCACAACTTTGCATTGGATTTATTGTGTTGTTAAATTTCTATATTGCATGTCGGCTACCTCTGTAGCTTGCTTTTAATGTCAGCTTTTAAAATACCCAATTTAAAGTGGATGTCAAATGTCGTTGATTAAACTTATTTTCACCACTTTTAATTTTAGTTATAGTTCTTTTCATTCTTGTTTAAAACAAACAAAATTGTATTAATGATACATATAGTGTACAGGAGAGAGAGAGAGAGAGAGAGAGAGAGAGAGAGAGAGAGAGAGAGAGAGAGAGAGAGAGAGAGACGTATAATTGCATAATATTATATTTGCTAAAAATCCCATGCTATTTTCACTATATAGCCGTACACAATTAGCCAGAGCAATGTATTGCACCAAAATTATAGTCTGTCAAAGTTACCGTTTCCATCACATTTTGTTGATACACATACCTGTGAAAAACAATTGAAATTAATATATAGCAAAAATTCTTATATTTCCTCATTCAATAATTCGCTCTTTATACCAGGAGAACAGAACGTAAATACGTTTTTACCCTAATATAAGACTATAAGTAACAATTATATGTGTCTGAAACATTCTAATTCCAACATCACACACATGAGTTTGTTTTGTCACATTCAAATAAGGCACAAAACATTAACCACAATTAACAAAATTAAAAGAGAAAACAGTATAATGGATGAACTTTGTCGATCCTTTGTATCTTATTATTAGGACATTTTGACTTCCGGTCTTAAAGATTCTTTTTATTTTTATTTTATGATATCCGGGCTTTCCGACTTTTTTCGACGAAAATACCTATTGTTTTTTTCTGTTATATTATCATTGTTCTTGACTATATGGTGTCCCGATAGAGCCATTTGTAAAAGTGTAACAGTCGTGAAAGACAGCGCACTAGTGCGAAGGGACATTGCGCTAGCACAAAGTGACAACGCGCTAGCATGTTTCTAACAACGCGCCGACGCAACATTAGGAACAACACGCTAGTGCGCAGTGACGACACACTGGCGCAAAGTCACAAGGCACCAGCCTGTTTATAGTAAAGCGCTAGCGCGACGTTAGGAATGATGGGCTTACACAATGTGACAACATGGTAGCGCAAAATGACAACGCACTTGCACGTTTATTACAACTCACTGACGCGTTGTTTATAACACGACTTTTCGCTAATAAAACTTTACACAACACGCCTTCATGATTTAACACACAACTCGCTGTGGCGCGTACATATAGAGTATCACACTGTTGTTTTGATATCGGCCCTGGTATCAGCCCGAGCGGTTGGTATCGGCCGAAGGGCGCGGACCGATACCATCCGAAGGCTGATACCAGGGACGATATCGAAACAACAGTGTGATGTTGTTTATATCATATATCTAAAATCAAAGACTTTTATTCAAATTCAAATTCCAAATAAGGAATATAGTTTATCATGAAGAAGCTATAGATTAATTTTCGGATTTACAAAACTTGTTCGTTTTTTTTCCTTTTTATGTGTTAAGAACTGAAAGAGTTGTCGGACTTTGTTGACAAACCAACATCGTTTGAAATATAAAGTAGAAGGGAGTCTGTCGTCTGAGATGAAGCACTATCTTCCAGAATTCAAAATTTTCGAGAGAGAAACTTCCATCTACCCAACTTCGTAACGTCTTTCACTGAGATTTCGTAAGTTTCCTGTCAAATTCCATTCATAAAAATCCATACTTTTATAGCAAGTCGTTTGAGAACGTTCATAAGCGCGGCCATTAATTTAACCAGAGACATAAATAACAATAATGTTTTTTATGTATCTGCTTAAACCAATTACTTTTTACAATATAAACTCTGGTTTTCTAAGATTAATCTCGATATCCTCCATAATTTGAATGTTGGTTGATATTAAATAAAGCATGCTATTGTTCTGTAAAAAAAAAAAAAAAAAAAAGTCTGTCCTAAGTTATTGCTTCCATCAATTTTGATGATTTTTCATAAAAATACACATACCTGTGAAAGAAATACAATTGAAATCGATGAAAGGGAATATATCCAAGATATCTTCATTGAACAATGATCCATTTTCACTCATAAAATTTCACTGGAACGGAAATAATTTTTTTACGGAGATTTATAATGGGAAATGTTTACATCTTTTCTCCATTCGGAATACACTGGGAATACATCGCACAATTTTTTAACGTTATCATCCGGGCTTTTTTTCATATTAATGGATGAACGTAGTTTGAGTACAAAGGTATTTACTATTATTGAAATATCAAGCAAAGAGTGGTGGAACCAAAAACTCGGGACAGAGTATAAATAAACAACCGTCGTTAGGTTTACTCCCCTTTCTTATATAGATACATATCACTCTTTGGCGCTATTTTTGAATTATCATTTTTCAATTTCCAGCAATCAGTAAAAATATTCAGACATGTAAGTGATAACCAGTTTAAACCGGTTTTACAAATCAGCTGTTCTTGCTGTTACTAATTCACTCCCTCCGTGATCTGCACTTTATATCGATTTACTTAAGTAAACAATTGATTTCTTCAGTAAGGGAATGTAAATATAAGCATTGAATGATTTATTTTTGACGTCGTCGTGTCAATAACTGCCGTCAGATGAGCAGACAAATTATCATAACGCGCTAACGCGCGTTATTCAATTTGTCTGCTCACCTGACGGCAGTTACATGTATTGACACAACGACGTCAAAAATAAATCATTCAATGCTATATTAACGCACTAACGTTTTGTTATAAATGCGCTAGCATGTTGTTTCTATGCGTTTTTAGCTTGGGCTCCTAAGGCGCTTATGCTCTTTTGCAAATGAGCCTATCTGGATACCATACTCTACAATTTAAACTTTTGTTAGCGATTTTCAAGGTAGTATCAGGTATGGGACATGCACCTAATATGACGTACTATTTATCGAAATAAACAACTAAATCAAGGGTAATGTTATAAATAGTTTCTTTCTTAGTGCAGTGGGTAAGAGGTTTTTCTACGAATCTATAAGTCATGAGTTCGAATCCCGCTGGGAATTTGAAAATTTTTACCTCTCAAAAAGTAATATAACGTATTTTTGGTTAAATGTTGTGAAATTTTAAATTCAAAATCGGTAAAAGTATTTTAATCATAATGTACTTTAATCCACATTAAACATATTTCAATACAGGCAAATAAAGTATATTCAAAGTTTTGTTAGAAAATATTGAGTACTTCCAGTTTTATAAGCCAATAAATTAAATTAAATTTACGCGTGTAACAATTTCTCCTAGAGTTTTAGAGTAAATTATGTTGTATTTCAATTTAAGAATAAGGATCCTAATACCCAAATACGCAGACCGGAAAAGGTTTTGGGAATATATTTACAAAAGAGAAGGGATATATAGAGGTCAAAACTAAAAACAGCTGTAGTATAGCTCAGAGTTAAAAAAAAATCTATATGAAATGGTCCTTTTTTTTTACTCCTGATAAAAGTTTGAAGGGACGAATAATGACTAATTATTGCTAAAAATCTAAAACCATTCTTAAAAAGTTATCTCGATCCCTTTGCACACCGAGTGTTCAAATGACCTCTGACCTTTTCGTCTTGAGCTATCAAAAGTTATATGCATAAATACCAGACAATGACAAGTAGTTTTTTTCGTGAAAGAACATCCACCTCCAACATATGATCACGATAACACAACCCTGCACAACACTCGTCGCGCTAACACAACTCTGGACAACACATGGTCGCGCTTACACAACTCTTTACATATGCAACACATGGTCGCGCTAACACAACTCTTTACAACACATGGTAGCGCTATCGCAGCCATGCACAACACATGTTTGCGCTAATACAACTCTGCACAAAACACTGCCGCGCTTACACACCTCTGCACAACACACGGTCTCGCTAACAATAAATTATACTCTGCACAACTCATGGTCGCGCTTACACAACTCTGTACAACACACGCGGATGCGCTAAAACAAATCCTCATAACGCGTGATAGCGCTAACACAACCATGTATAAACATGGTCGCTATAACACAACTCTGCACAACACACTTTCCCGCTAATACAATTCTGCACAACACGCAGTGACGCTAACACAACTCTGCACAACATTCTGTTACAACTCTGTACGACAGGCCGTCATGCTAACAAAACCCTGCACAGCACACGATTGCGCTAGTTCAACTCTGCACAACACACGATAGTGCAAACACAAGTCCTCAAAACACGTAATAGCCTTAACACAACCATGCACAACACATGTTCGCTATAACACAGCTGTGTACAACACACTGTCGCGCTAATAATATATATACAATGCACAACTCATGGTCGCACTTACACAACTCTGCACAACACACAATAGCGGTACCACAACTCTGCACAACACACAGTCGCGCTAAGACAAATCTTCAAAACGCGTGATAGCGCTAACACAACCATGTATAACACATGTTCGCTATAACACAACTCTACACAACACACGGTCGCTCTAACACACGATTAAACGAAACGCTGTCCTGCTTACACAACACTGCACAAAATACAGTCGTTTTTACACAATTTTGACGGCCTGTTTTCATAGTTGGGCTACCGCGATGCATGGCGAGCTATATGTCGAAACTGATTTAGAACAGACTGTTTATTTTTTGCAATGGCTCTTTTTCACATTTTACCTGAAAGAACATAATTTCATTATCGTATTGAAATTTAAATTTTGAATATTCTTGAAATTAAAATTACAAAATCCGTCTTCAGTTTCCAATTTACAGACGATTAAGTTGACAAAGAAACATATTATGCAACTGCGCTAGATGTTTGCCTTTTTACAATGTAATTGAAATTGTTTCTTGATGTTTCGTAAGTAATGCATTGAACACACCGCTATTGAGGCTGATTTTAGGGGCCTACGACAAATGTTATATACGAGTACGGTATTAAGGTATGCCACATACCTATGGGCAAGAGAGAGAGAGAGAGAGAGAGAGAGAGAGAGAGTCGTTTTATAGTACGTCATACATACGTCACAATGACGATCGTTATCTATGACGTCATAATCATTGTTGTTGCTACAACCGAAAGGAAGGATGGAGAAGAATGTAAGTATGATTATTTTACTGTAAATAACTCCAGATAAAGTGTACTTGGTTAAAGTCTAAATTAAATTACGCTTTTACCAATCCGATACATTAAGCGATTGGTGAATTGTTTTCTAATTTTAAGTTTCACCTTGATAATCGAAGTTTTAATTTTTATCTCTGAACAAATGCATGCATCCAGCTAACAGTGATTTGGTATTTGTCTCTCAACGTATTGCGTGACATTGTCATGTTGTAAATTTTGAATTTACCGGATGGCAGTAAATACAAAGTTTACAATGCAACATAACAACATATTCGTCTCGTATTTAAAGTTCCTGTAATGGTAATACTTATGGATACTAGTAAGTTCAATTTTTTTATTTCTGCAGAATCAAACTCAAATCGAAAGGAGAAACAGAGGGCAGGTCCAGAGGGATTTATTGGTAAACATTTCATTTTCAGAAACATTCATATTAACACTGTGTTATTATAAGAATGCTTTGAGATATCTAACACCAACTCTTAAATCTTAATTAATGCCATGTAGAATTTTGAATGTGCAGATTAATGAATGCAAAAATGAAAAATTTATTCAATTTCATTTATCAGCTATCCACGCCATCTTGGGTCGCCAGGTTCACTAAATTCCCTCTCCAAAGGAAAGCCCCCATGGTATTACACATCTTTATGAGTTAACTATTATCAGCACAACTAAAACAATTGTTTTAGATCTATTTGTACAAGTACGTGGAATTGTATTTTTATTATTAAAAATGGAATTAAAACTTCGTGTTTATTCATATTATTTAGATGTACATTGTTTCATCTTAATTAATCATACTGTTTCCTGCAATTTTTGAACACATTTTTTTACTATTGATCTCTGAAGGAATGAAATAAATTATGGACAAAATTAATCTATATAGCTTCATATTGCATATTTTCAGGACCAACCAATGCAAGTGAAATTGCTGAAGAATAAAGGAAGGAGAGTGGTTGAAATGGAGGAACTATTGGTAAGAACTTTTTCACTATTATAAATATTTTAAACTATCATAATCTGCAGGTATAAAGCATTGTTGTCATATTTATATAAATTTTTCAGAAGTATCAATCCGAGACGCAGACCAAAAAAATCAAAGCACAAATGACCCGAGTTTTTGAAGAGCTTATGGTATATTATTCATATTTGTTGTAAATTTTAAAATTCAATTCCTTTGTTAATAGATATATTAATAAAGTATGATCTAATCTTAAAAAGTCTTGATTTTATTTCGATTTTACAGACATGTCACGTTCAACAATGCATCCAGAAAAACAAAAAGAGAATGGATGAAGTTCTTCAAGAGCTTATGGTAAGTTATTGTACACACAAAATATTAAGAAAATCAAGATTGGGATTACAAGAAATGAAAATACACGCACGTGTATTTAAATAATAGATTTCAAAATTTACAGACATTTCATGATAAGCAGATAATACGTAAGAACAAAGTACTAATGCGTGAAGTTTTTACAGAGCTAAGGGTTAGCAAAGACTGTAGTAAAACAAAAAATAATTGACATATCGTTTCTGTATAACATCTATTCAATCAATCATTCAATCAATGCTAAAACAGTGTTTTTATAATGCCTCAATACATATGAAACCAGTTAATGATTTATTTTAATTTCTAAACAGACATTTCATGAACAACGAAAGGCTGAAAAGACCAAGGAGCAAATGCGTACAGTTTTAACAGAGATAATGGTAAGCGTATATATATTTTATGGAATACACGCATGAAGTCAAAATATTTTATCAAGTATCAATTATGATTTAAATGCTTCCAATTAAGATATGATGTATGCTTTTAAAACATTTTTAAGAATTTCTTAACTTTTTCCAATAGATGTTTCATTCTCAGCAAAAGATAAGGACGTCCAAGAAACTCATGACTAGAGTTTTTGCAGAGCTAATGGTGAGCGCATTTAAATAAATGTATAGTCAACAGTATTGAATCAAATAGTTTACAACAGTACTTGATATACGTTGCATGTTTTGAAATACAAGTATGTTTTCATATTATCAGTTGTTAATTATAAGTCGCAATTTTCATTTAATCTTCTTTTTTCAGACTCTTCATGCTCAGCAAAGGACTAAGCAGATCAAGGAGAAAATGCGTGAAGTTTGTGCAGAACTTATGGTAAGCTAATGTACATATATATCTGATTATAACAATATACACATAAATTCAAATACATGTACAGTTGCATGTTTATATTTATTATTTCTTTTCCCTAGACAATTCACGCTCAACGGGAAACACAAGCACAAAAGATGATGAAAAGAATGCAGTTAGTGTTTGACGAGCTACTGGTAAGAATACATGTATGATACGAAAATGCATGGCCATGCAACATAACTAATATTATAGCAAATTATATTTATATAATAGTGTTGTGTTGTGCATGTACTATGCCTAAATAGTAGTCAGGGTTTGATACATGGTGCACGAGCCGGAGGCGAGTGCACTATGTATCAAACCCTGACTACTATTTAGGCATAGTACATGCACAACACAACACTATTGTTATTATTATGCCGATTGTTAAATATACTGACGTGCTTTGCTATAAGTAGCTCTGACGTTCGAGTGTTGACAAGTCCCTTAAAATAATCACCGGAAAAGCAAGCGTTTGTTGTTGTTTTTCAAATTACGTGTAATCAATTGATTTGATTGTTTATTTAATCAACAAGTTGTTGTACAATAAAAAGTCAACAAAGGTTTATGTTCTTTTCAAGAAATAGAGAGACGTTTGGCCTTACCGAGAAAACTCGAAATGTTTAGCAGACGAAATCTCAGTGAATTTTTTTTCTTGAACATTCTTTATCAAGCGTCATTTAAAAAAGCGTTTTTGTGATTCTCATGTAGAATTTCTTTGAAAAATGTTCAATCAATTTGTTCAAAAGTTTATAGGAAACTTTGACTTTAAAATTACCGTCAATAATGAAGTTTTTTTTGGAAAAATGAATAATTTTAATTGCTTGATGTCAGTCGTATATATCTACGTTTTATATACCTAATTACCGATGGTTATAATAACAGATAATTTAGCGTAGCGGTAACGCGTTGGACTTAATGCCAGAATCAATGATTTTAGCGTCGTGAGTTCGAATCCCGCTGTCGGCGCTTGACAGATTTTCGTTGAAAATATTCGCCGTGCTCTATTTCGACATAGTATGCTTACGCTATATAAATCCTTTGATACTATGCGAAAATAGATGAGTATTGAATATATAGTGACAAACTGACAGAAGGCATAATAATATACTATAGACCAATTCACATACGCTATCCTAAAGGAAATTTTATTCATGGAATATGAAAGACAATTTTCGATTTTATTTATTATAGCAAACTAGCTCTGAAAGGAAAAAGTTGAAACTATTGGAGGAGGAGGCGTACGAGGAGTTCGTCCCGAGAAAGCTGTTCCTGTTCAACATCAGCACATTTAAATCAAGCGACGACCATCTTCTCCAGGTACTAATTGGTTCCAAATAATAAGTTCTTTATGTAGAGTTATTGTTCCTGCTATATGTTCCCCTTTCATATTTCCTTTTTTTATTCAGTCTGCCTTGAAAATTGTCCCAAAACTGTACTTTAAGTTGGAAACCAAATTGAAGTACAATTGAAATGTATTCATCTCTATATATATGAAAAAGAGGGATAAGAATTATGTGCTTCTTTGTTTCAGCATTTATTTGATTTACTCTGTTTCTTTATGTACATTGAAAAGACCTGGAAAGTATTCATAAATTTATATGAAATATTTTGCCTAATTCACAGGGTCCAAGTTATTTAGACGTACATTCATCTAACCCAATGGCATTAGCTGAACCTTCACCACCACCAGAATCCTTGGATGGTGCCAAGGCTGTTGTTGATGATGAAAATGAAGACGAAGAAGAGGACAAAATGGAGGTAGTTACATTAAAACAGATAGCATAAATCTATTGTAGATTCGGTAGTTGTTGTTGTTGGTGGTGGGGTTTCTATTCCATGAGGATTTTTGTTGATTGATACATGTTTTATGACTT
The DNA here is from genome assembly GCA_015776775.1 of Magallana hongkongensis. NCBI lineage: Eukaryota > Metazoa > Mollusca > Bivalvia > Ostreida > Ostreidae > Magallana > Magallana hongkongensis. The sequence goes on along the minus strand of CM027471.1, from coordinate 28,208,376 downwards.
AGTCCTTTTTTTCCAGACTCCCTCAAAGAAAGAGAAGCAAAAGTTTGGACTACGAAGAAGAATTCGAAAATTTTTGGGATTAAGATAGACAGTGTATAACAATGAGCAATGGATTGATAATATATGTTTAAATTTCTTAATTGCCGCCTACCTCTGTAGTTTGTTTTTAATGTCAACTTTTAAAATATAAAAAAATTTGTGAATATCGAATGTCGTTAATAAAACATATATTATCTGTAATTTTAATTGCAGTTGGTTCTTTATTATTACTATTCTTGTTTAGAACAAATGAAAAGGTATAAGTAATATATATACATATAAGAAACAAGCACACACAAGGAAATTAAGATATTGACCATGTACCAAGAACGATCGAGAAAACAATGTTATCTTGAACTGTGTGAAGTGGGTACGATGTGCACGTACACCTTGTACTGAGAATATGGTGCAATTCTAGATAAAACAAATATGAGTGGTCTGGTAAAATGGTGGAGTCAAAGAATCATTGCTGTGTTTTGACTGACTTTTGATACAAGTAGAAATCCATTGGCCTAATAGACCTTATTTTGGGGATTTGGCGTCACATTATACCGGAATGTCGCACCTGGCTGTAATATATTGCGTTGACTGCTAGCATTTGTGGTCCTACTAGATTAATTTTATAAAATGAGAAGAATAAACTGAAGAACTATGTCATGCGCGGATCTAGAGTTGGGTCGGGGGAGAGTCTGACCCCCTTCCCTGGAAAATTCAAATTTCTTAAATTTACGTAGTAAAATGATGGAAAATATAGGTCTCAAAACCCCCCTCCCCCCACGGGATAGATATTCTTCGAACCCCCCCCCCTTTCCAATCCGAACATTTACTAGATCCGTACATGTCTGTCATATAGAATATACTGCAGTGATGTCAACTTTCTTTTGATTTTTATGATCTCATTTAGCTATGTAAAGAATGAATGTATTGAAAGTTACATGCGCCCAGATAAAATCCCTCATGAAAACAAGTTTTAAATCGGTTACGAATACTCGAAGAGTTAATACCATAATTGTGGTTAAAGTAGTATCGTAACTCATGCAAAAAAATAAAAGTCTTCTGGAAATTAATAGCATCAGGTGCTGGAGATGTCTATGAGAATTCTTAGCAGTATACCCTAAACCGCTTCTTGTCCCTTAATCCCTCCATTAAGGTAAATTTCTGATTAACCCCTAAATCTATATCAATAATTATCGATAAAACAAGTTAACGAAACACAAGTATATGTATATACTGCCAAACGGGTTTAAAAGTAACACTATCGCGGCGCGTTGCCAAGTGGGTTAGAACATTTTAGCGATCTTTAACTTGAACTAAAGCACGCCAAGTTTGGGCAGACGATAAAATGATATAATTTTTTTTTAATTCATAAATGCTTTGGCGCAAAAATATTTGATGAAATCTCGGACAATACCGAACAGAACTATCTGTGGGAGCATTTAAATTATGACTAGTGTAGAGAAAAGAAAGATACCGGAGTTGAACATTTCTATCCCGGTTTTTGACGATGCCGAAGCCAGACCGAATTTGTTTCCGAGATACAGGAAGAAGAGGAGTTCCGATGGGGAGACTGAATCAGGCCGCACTCACGCGCCAAACTGGAGGGGGCACGGGGGCAGACACCCGACCTACAGTAGCGTGGAATTTGACAGGCAGTTGGATAAAATCTCGCTATGGCTAGAAAGTTGGGACCATTCTCAGGTAATAAAGAAAAAATGTTTAAAAGTATGTGATTTTGATTTGATTGACTGTATACAGTTTATTTAATTATTTTATTTATTAATTGACTTTAATTAATTAAAAATAAAAGGCCTAGGTTTATAGTATGTGTCCCACTTGAGATCACATTGTTGCTCTAGTTAATGCAATATTTCCAAATAGAAATGAAAACTTTATGTTAATAAATAACATTTTATGATGTTACAGATTATCAATTGTTGACCCCTCCCCCTTTTTTTACAGTAAAACTAAGAGGCTTAATTTAAATGAGACATGATATCAAAATCTAATGTAAAATATTGTAAAACATTATTTATAGATAAACCATTTGGTACAAAATACTCTTGGAAAGCAAAAGTCTGCATTTTTCTCCAAAGCAATAAATTATATTTTATTCTAATACCTGGTTTTTTTCCATTCAGTATTACCATTATGATTGTAGAACTTCTGAAACTTTACAGCTAATAATGCTTTAAAAAGTAACAATAGACTAGAAAAAAAGAAAAGTAAATCACTTGCTAGAAAGTAAAAAAAATGCTACAGCCATTATGTCTTAACAACAAGTCATTCTAAAATTCGAGACAATGATGTAACCAAGAAATTATAAAGTTATTTTAATGAAATGGACTGCATGCGATAAAAGAAAACCTTTAGAACAAATATTGTTCTTGTCACACATACCAGTATATTGCTATATAGGGACGATTAAGTTTCAATGGCAAAACAATTTTTTAAAAGTCTTAATGCCTGCCCTGATGAAAGATTAAGCTTAATTTTCTTACAAGATAACAAAAGGTTTAAATGCAAGACAACAAAGAATTCAGGATTATTTTTATTGCTTCGAACAATGGCAATAGCTTTTGATCTCCCTTTCGATAAATCACTTTCAAAAAGAAAAAAAACCCAAATGCCAGAATAAACTCATTTGAATCAATGGTTTAAGTGTGATATATATCTCTGGTTATGTGTCTGAATACACAGGTTACATAAGCAATACCTGTAATTACCTAATGAAAAATATACATGTCTCATTCCCTGAATATGGGTGTAAAAGTTCAAGAACTTGTTCATATGCATTGAGAACAACAGATTACCTCAATTATGTAATGATAAAGGGGGGGGGGGGGGGGTAGAGAGGGTTAGCCAGTCCATATAAAAATATATATTTATAGAAAGTATTTAATTAATATCAAAGTAATTGTCTGATAATAAAATATTAACTTGATAAAATAAGTATGGCCATTGCCCTATCTTAATTAATTTATAACTATGGATTCAAGGGTACATGTATAATACAGTAACATCTGCAAACACACTTGTATCTACATTAAACAAAACTTGTTGTATAATATGTGACAGATGATACTTATGTATTGATTGGTAACACAATACATGTATATGTGTTTATATTTTTCTTCTTACAAATAGAGGATCTTCATCTTTATACAGCATGGTTTAAAATGATTAATATTAGACTAAATTAATTTAAAGAACTCTATTCTAATAAATGGTAAATTGAGGGGGAAGTGGGAGGGGATGATGAAAACCCTATTAAAACTTTGAAATTGACAGGGAAGATAAATCAGCTTCTGGTATGTGTACGATTAAAGTATTGATAAACTTGTCATTCCGTACTTTATAGCGACCTAATACTTGTAATCTTTTGTACCACAGATTGCAGAATGAGGGTGTTATTTTAGGGTAAAAACTGTTTTCGATAATCTTAGCAATTTTACCATCATGGAAGATATTTATATCTTTTAATCTCCGAGAGAAAATTGACCCAAATCTATTTTCATGTCAATGAAAAACTAGTGATCTGGATGTTAGATAAAATTGTTTTGTACATATTCCCCAAGTCCAAATTGATTGTATGTCTTTAAAAAAAAAAAGGGAAAATTATGACATTTTTATTGCACATTAATGGGCGAAAATTGACGTTTTATTTGGTAATAACTGTGATAATGTTGAGGTCATTGAAAGATATTTTTTAAATTTCAAAACCTTGCACTTGAATTAAAAGTTAAAACTCTATTAAACCACGCTGCGTCATATACCAGTGGTTGATTACAAAAATCATGGGCCATTTAGCAGAATTCGAGTTGGAGGATTTAATTTGGATATTAGAAATGATTGATAGGTGACCCTGAATGACATGTTAGTTGAATTAAAAATGTCCTCACTGGCCAGGGAAAAATAAAGAAAAAGTAAACGTCAAGCTCTGACAATATAATATTACTAAGATCATGAGAGAGAGAGAGAGAGAGAGAGAGAGAGAGAGAGAGAGAGAGAGAGAGAGTTCAGATCACCTATTTTGTTTAATTCAATATGATTTGACTGAGGCACTTACAAAAAGTATTAACAATTCTTGCAAAGTAAAACAAGAAAATTCTTAATTAAGGTATAGTAATAACTAGAGACTAATGAATGAGAGAGAGAGAGAGAGAGAGAGAGAGAGAAACTGATTTTCATGTATATAAAGTAAGAAATCATTCTCTTTCAATATACATGCCAGAATTATGACCATTTGTATTAAAAGATGAATTTATTAATGTGAGTAAATGTGAAAAGTCTGTGTCAAACTTTTTAATAGGCTTAATAAAGAAAAAAAATGTACCTTGAACAGCATAATTGAAAATGCTTTCAATGGCAACTCTTTAAAAGTTACATACATGTATTATTAAGGTTCATCTCAGCTCCAGTGCATGCAGCCCTAGCTCAACTAGTCTCCCATACAGGAAGTGAGTCATTGATCAGAAAAACTCTTTGACGAAATGGCTAACAATGACTAGTTGTTACTCAATAGTTAAAAACGGGATTTATTTAAACAAGGCGAAAACCAACATATCATATTTAGTGATAATCATTGATTTGTGAGAGAAGTGCCTTGTTTTCAAGTGGGGCCTGCTGCTTTCTGAGTACATGAACAGATTGTCTAAAAGTGTTAGTCAATATTTCTCCAACCATCATTTAGTTTTTGTTCTGAGTAATAAAAACATGGTGTTCTTTTTGGGAAAAAATTGCCTGCTCTTCTCAACAAAGACTTTAAAGAGATGATTGGAGAATGTAGCAATTACGTTTACTATAGCTAGCTTGAAGAATTTAGTCATGAGTTCAAAAAATAGATTACTAAAGGGGGGGGGCATTTAAACAAACAAAACCAATATGATGTAATATAATATGAAAAAATTGCTGAAAAACTACACTGGATGCCCCAGAGTTTTGACTTCACAAGTAGTTTATTATGTACATTCTTTATTTATTTCCAATAAGTAATGAAAAAAATTATTCTTAAACTTTGCAATTTTTTTTAGATTTTTTTTATACTGACAGTGTGTTGATTCAGTTTCAATTATAATTGTTCATGATTGTATAAATAAGGGACATTTCTTTTAAAATCTTCAAAATTATATTTACTCGTCTGGTAAATAATGAAATTAATGAATTATATCTGATTTTTTTTCCTTAGAGATATGCCACTTTATAATTGCAATATCTTGATTCAGTAATACACTTGATATAGTTTCGTATCTGCTGTCTGCAATTTACAATTATCAATCTTTACTATTAGTTTATAATGATGAAAATGTCTTAAATTTCAGAGATGCCACTTGCTGGAGTGGATTTTGCGGCGAAGCAACCACACACAGTTCCAGTTCCTGTACACCGTCATGCAGCCGCATTTGCACCGCGACTTCATGTACACCGCTCAGAGCATGTACCCATCCATGGAGTTCAAACCCTTCAGTACCCACACTAGCAGGGAGGTTCAGGTACCGCCACTTGTCTTAGACTTTCTCAGTGTGGGACTTGTTCATGTAATCAATTCACCATTTTTTATTTTTATTTTTTGTGGTATTTGATTCACTGTCATTGCAATCCTTTAGGATACAGTTTGGACAGTTATTACCTTAAAGTTATGTTCACCAAATAATTTTTAGTATTTTGGCATTCAAAAAATACCGGGTATACCTGACTTGTATATATATAATATCCCAGAAATAAATGATGATTTGGTCCGTAATTTTGAGGCTATGCTAATTTTTGGCTATTATTTTGGGGGTTAATTTACAACAAAACCATTTCAAATCAGATATCAGAAGGATATAGAAGTTTTGAATACAGTAAATAAATTTCATAACCGTAATATTCTGATTATCATCAGGAATAATGGATACTTAATGCAGCTAGTACCATTTGTGGTTCTTTTTAATTTTCTAAATGATTATTACCAATACTTCCAGTCCAAAGAAATACTATCAACCAAAATACCAGCATACTGGCATTGAAAAGATAATTCCAATAGGGGATCAAAAAGTATAACTCTGAGAGAAAGAATTCCTATGGTATCAATAATTCAGAAAAATTCTTGTAACATAATGCGGCTATGGGATTATTGAACTTCGTCCATTTCATGTTCTCATAGATCTATGCATTATGTTGTATTGTGATGGCTGTTTTTTATATGATTATGTTGGCATTGCAACAGTGGTTTTCTAAGATGTTCATTAAAGTTACAGTTATTAGAACAAAGTGTATTAATTCAAGATCTTTGGTGCTGCAATGCAAATCAATACATCACAATGCTTTAGCCTTTCCCCTTACTGAAGTAGTCATTTGATTCAGAGATGGTTATTATCCAGTTTTTACACAAAGTCATCATGTATACACAAAAGATATATTGATCATATTCTGTGCTTTGTAAAAGTTTTACATGAGAGAGAGAGAGAGAGAGAGAGAGAGAGAGAGAGAGAGAGAGAGAGATTTGGCAAAAGGACCTGAAACTTTTTTACACAGTCATCATACATACACAATATATATTGATCATATTCTGTGCTTTGTAGAAGTTTTACATGAGAGAGAGAGAGAGAGAGAGAGAGAGAGAGAGAGAGAGAGAGAGAGAGAGAGATTTGGCAAAAGAACCTGAAACTTATTCAAGAAAATTGAGAGAAAAGGATAGAGAGAGAATTTCTGCCAAAAAATACCTCATTCAAGAAGAGAGAGAGAAAAGAGATTTAGCAAAAATTTCTTCCAACTTAAACATGGAGAGAGAGAGAGAGAGAGAGAGAGAGAGAGAGAGAAATCATATCTTGTTTTTTTTCTGGTCTGTTTAATATTGATAAGACATCTGACGGAATGTCTGTCAATTTATCATGACTAGGGCAAATCTGGAGAACTTTAGTTTGTTTGCTTTTTGATTTCCAGGTAATTTCATTCTTTAAGCTTGAGACATTCTAATTGTTTTCTCTCGTATTAGATTTTCAATGGGACTCTTTAAGTGCAAAAACAACTTAATTCTCCAATGTATTGGTGCTACTTGGACCAATTTTCGTCCCTGGGATAAAGTGTTTTGATGTGGGTAATGGAGTGAAATTGCATGTTCAGGATGTTTGTTTTTATTTCAAAACTGCACTTATCAAGAGTTGAAAATTGCCACAGACTTATAACAAGAAAATACAAAGCTTTTAAGTTTACATTATTTCCTCAATGAGATTATAGTGTTTATACAATCTAAAATATGTAATCGTTTATCCCTCTCCAAGCTGCATCATTATAGCAGAAGATAAAGTCTCCTTTTAAATATGCAAATGAAAAACCTTTGATACAATGTCGTGAAATCAATGTACTAATATAAAGTATTCATTCATCCTCTGAGTTTAATAGCTTGCATAAATGCAAATGCATACATGATGCCGTAATATTTTAATACTGGCCAGTGTATCATCATTGTTCAAACTGCATTGTGTGACATGGATAAAAATCAATTGAAATTTTACAATACACATCATTAAAAATTGAACAAGCATTTGATGATGATTTAGGAAAACTATCCACATATTCTGATAGCATTGAACGATTCAGATATTCTAATGACCATGTAGATCAATGCTGATACGAATATGGTGATGACTTTCTGCCTAATTTGACATAAAACCTTAGACATTTTCTTTTCAATTAGATTTAATAAAAAAAGTTCCTTGATGAAGGCCTGTTTGTAGTTTAATTGTAAATAACAGACAAGACCATAGCTTTCATGTCAGGTACCTTACAATCAAACCAGTACATAGCAAAATCAAAAGAACTTTAATTTGTAGAAACAATTAAGTTCTTTGCAATGAGATTTCAAAAAAAAACATTCCTGTAGTTTTGTATTAATTAATGATAGGAAGATATGGCCATAACTTTCATTTCACTTAGGTACATGTACCAATCAAAAAGGAATAATCTAAAGAACTTACCGTATATTATACAGTTACATCAAACACACTTGTAATCATTTTTTTTTCTGTCTTAAAATGTATCCTAAGCTAGTTAGCAATTGATAAAAGGAATGCTGTGCTTTTAAGGAATTATAATTGGTCAACCCAGGTGGTAGTTCACCTAAAGCATGATTAACTGTATATTTAGCCTTAAGTACATTCAACATTTATTATCAACATATTTTATATTAAGATAATTATTTGTTTCAGCAAAAATTGATTCTCCACAGACAGAATAACTTCTATCGTGTGAAATCTGGTTACTTCCGATCTGACGAAGATGTGAAGAATCAAGCAAAGGAGAAGCTTGCTGTACGCTTCCCAGAAATCCCCATTGAGAAGGAAATCAAAGTCGAGAAAGTTTACACAGAATACAGGTATGGACAGATTTCAACACTGAGGGAGGGGGACCAATTTTGGTTACTACAAATATATCCAAATATGATCTTATTTTCCAATTGCTTTATTTTTCTATAAAAAATGCACAGAACCTTGCTTATAATCTTTCATTTGCTTGTACATGTATTAAAAAGTTTGTATCTATATTCATTATTGTTTTCAAAAATTTTCCTCACTCAAATTTTCCTTGCACTGTATAATCACTCAATATCTTTTCCCTGAACCGCAGATATTCAATCCAGTGAAAGAACTCCTTTAATTCTACATTCATAAGAAAATATAAACTGTATTTTCTTATCTTAAATTCATTTTCAGTAAACTTAAGTGCTTATATAACATGTTATAATCTTTTCTAAATCCCTTCGCTTTCATTTACCTCTGTAAATTCCTAACATGTTCTCCAATCTAACATTTTCAGCAAAAAGAGAAATGGATTATCACGTTCCTGGTATGTGTCATTAATTACTGCTATGAAAATGGTTTGTTTGTTGCGCACTTGCGAATAACATTTTTCCTGCAGTTCCTATTTCAATACAAAAAGTTCTCACTCTAAGCTATCTCTTTTCTCTACAGTTCATTACTGGGTACCAAGCCCAAGGAGAGTCTCCCGAGTATAAAACAGGGCAGGAAGTCCTTGGAAAGAAGCAAGACCACCAGGGAGTGTACACTACAGCACCCTCTGCTCACCCACAACCCAGACAAGCTCCAGTCTAGTCACGCCGTGCTCAGGTAAGACAAGCTCCAGTCTAGTCACGCCGTGCTCAGGTAAGACAAGCTCCAGTCTAGTCACGCCGTGCTCAGGTAAGACAAGCTACAGTCTAGTCACGCCGTGCTCAGGTAAGACAAGCTCCAGTCTAGTCACGCCGTGCTCAGGTAAGACAAGCTACAGTCTAGTCACGACTTGCTCAGGTAAGACAAGCTACAGTCTAGTCATGCTGTGCTCAGGTAAGACACGCTACAGTCTAGTCACGCCGTGCTCAGGTAAGACATGCTACAGTTTAGTCATGCCGTGCTCAGGTAAGACAAGCTACAGTCAGGTCATACTGTGCTCAGGTAAGACAAGCTACAGTCTAGTCATGCAGTGCTCAGGTAAGACAAGCTACAGTCAGGTCATACCATGCTCAAGTAAAACAAGCAACAGTCTAGTTAAGGGGTCCTCAGATAAGATGAGATCCAGTCTTAGTCATGCAGTGCTCAGGTAAGACAAGCTTTAGTTTAGTCATGCCATGCTCAGGAAGGTCATTTTGTATTTAGGTGGCTCATTACACCTTAAAATAGTTTCTCAAATCAGCAAAAAATCTTTTTAAAATATTGATGCCAATATGTATCAGCTATAGATGATTCGATCATGATCCCGAGGGTTTTCTTTTACTTGTTAGATTCCTAGATATGCCTGTCAAGCGCCATATTCAAGATGAGGGCAAACCTCAGAGCCTCAGTAACTCTCTACAGAGCCTCACTTCCATGGACCAATCAGCAGCCAGACCATTCAACACTGTGTCTTTCAGCATCCTTCCTGAAAAATGTGCCAAAAATTTACATGTAAGTGAAACACTGACCATTCCTACCTAGAGCATTGGAAAAGATTTAATATCGGGATACACATTTTTTATATTAATTTCTTTAATGAGATGCATTTTTCTTTTTGAAAAATGAAGAAATCTATATTAGTAAGTATAGTTACAAAAGGCTAGTTTATGTTAGAATAGCAAAGATTCAAAACATGTACTTCCTCTTGTTCTTCTTCCTGAATTTTTGTGTGCTTATTGGGCTGATTATTTGCAAATGGATGTTGCCCTTAAAAATTTTTAAATCCAGGTTTTAGACAATGTTTGCTATGCTTGTGACAGGTGAGCTTGATTTGGTATGACTCTTTTCCATGCTTATAATGTTTGCTTTAAAGGTGTGTCTAGTTATTTTTTATGATTATCATTTAATCCCTTGATTTTGCTGCCTACAAGCATGGCTTCCTGTCGATCATTCCAAATTCTGATACTAGTTTTTTGTAATATCTAAAATCAAACCACAGAGGCATCTTATCTGCTCTGCTCTCTATGACATATATATGACATATCTATAAATAATACACAAGTTATATATATGTCATAGAGAACAGAGCGGTAAAGATGCCCCTGTGATCAAACATTAAGTTACAATATGAAAAAATGTATATATATTGTATTAATATTGTCTCCGATTACACTTGATTAAGCTCTATACCATAATTGAAATTGGCCAATCTTGATTTTGTTTATCATGCAGGCTAAAGATGAGAGGCCTTCTGATTTGGATGAGAATGCTAGAACTGTGATCAACTGGTACATGAATGATTGGTCAGGTAACGACAAAGGAGTATACATGTACTAATACATGGGCGGCATATCTACCAGGATGCTACTGGTTGATTTACCACTGCCCAATAAAAGCTGGTTTGAAATTTTAACTCAGAATTATAGCTTCCTATTTTCTCCTCTAGTTTACAGTAAATATTTTTTTTAAATTGAGGGATGGGTTTTATTAAGGGGGATTCCCAATCCTATATACCGATAGAAGTTTGTCACTACTGCTTGCTATAAACTAATGTATATGAATGTTTTTAATGACTCTACTCTGCCTAGGTTACTTAATATACTGAAAACCATATCAAGTATGATTGAAAAAATTACCATGCAATGTTTATTGCTCTGATCCTAAACTGAATTTTTAAAATGGATTTCTTTAATTTATTTTTGATTCAAGTTATCAAATTGATTACTAAAGAATATACCACAGTGTTTGAGATGAGTTAGAAGGGGTGACCTTTTGATATTTTTGTTTGTTTTTTTGTAAATAATATATCAGGTATTGTCACATACTTTTCTTTGAGCTCTTTAAATTTCATCCTGTTTTGCTATGCATTTTCAAAACTAACAATTTGGAAGGTGATGAATTCAATAAGCTTTTTCAAATTGAGGAAATAATCAAGTAACTTGGTCTATATAAAATGCTGCAAATCAATTTGCTTACACTAAGACTTTTAATATTGAGTAATAATATAATGAAGAATTTGTAACATTTTATGTTTCATGTTTCAAAATTCAAATAACAGGTAATTGCAGTGCAACAAATTTGAATTCATTGCATGTTCAGCATAATATACACTTTGAACCAAAATTTATCAAACTTTTCCAATGTGTACACATTCATTGACTTTCAATGCTTGAAATCTCAAGTATCACTTAAAAACATTTATTGCCCAATTCCAAATTTTAAATTGATATCAGGAATTGCTCTGCACTTTGAAATTTTGAGTCTTTTTACAATATATCCTAGTAACTTGGGTCACCCGAAATTGATCCCCAAATCCTTGCTCTTCACAATTCAGAAACGCCATAGGATTATCGCTTAAATGCACCCTTCCCCAAGTTTTCCTTAATATATTGCCTTTCAATTTGTCGTAACTCTTCGTCGTTTTCAATGAGCAAGGGTGACTCTTTTTTATCAGGAAGTGGTGTTTGCCCAAGATAAATCGTACAAACGATTGTTGATACAAAATCAAAAAGCCCAGGGCAGGCAATCTGACATAATGATATTTATTTCTCCATTTTGATAATTTAATGATATTGGTTCCATTTTTAAATTTGCAGACGTGAAAAGAAACGAGTTTCTGCACAAGGTCATTCTGAAGCTTGACGCTCGCCAACAATATTTTATATCAAGCTTTTTATCGGTACGTAGAACAGGTTTACTAGCTGATAAAAAGTTTCTTTTCTGTTTAAAGATTTTATTTGACAGTGGTCAAATATAAATACATGTATGACCATTATAAAAAAAAATGTCTGAGCTTATTAAAATTACAGAAATATCTAGACAGACACTCACTCTCGCGTAATTCCAAAAATATTTTTATTACTCAGCAGATATCGAACATCTAACTAAGATTGGAAAAAAACTTTCACCATTATTTGAATTTAGTCAACAAATCTATAACAGAAAGTGAGACCAAATTTCAGCAATTATATGATTTATCTCTGCCAGATTTTAGAAGGACCGACAAAAAACAAATATGCACAAGCCCCGGTAAAAGTACGGTAATCTTTTCTATTGCAGGTGCGACAACATCGTGATTTTCTGGCCCTCTTACCGGAAAAAGTGGCCCTGAAGATTCTCAAATACCTCACTCCATACGAGATTCTCACATGCTCAAGGGTCTGTGTTAAGTTCTAGTTTTGCATGTCATGGGACCTTTAATTGTCATGCATGTCAATGTATTGATTTAAAAAGTTTCTGTTTCAAGTGGTGGCTTAAAATTTTATACTTTAATTCAAGCATTCTTATTTCAAGTTGAGTAAAAGTATCAATATATAGTTAACAATACCTGTGCCGAAGATGTTCTTAGTTTAACATTTCAATATGAAGTACCGGGTAATTGTAATAATTTTAGATTCAATTTTGTAAAAAAAAATTGAACTAATGTAACTCTTTTTTTTAAGTTTTGTTCAGGATATAAAATATTTTTTCTTGCTTTCTTTTATAAATATAGGAAATTCCGAATCGATATTTTGAAGAAAAAAAAATTTATTTATGTTTTTTAAACATTTTATTCAGGTCAGTAAGAACTGGTACAGTCTTGCCAATAAGAATGAGGTCTGGAAGGACAAGTGTGGACACATTGAAATCAAGGTCCCTGTCCCCTCAAATCCAAACTGGAAGACCGTGTACAGGGACAACGTCTACCTGGCCAAGAACTGGGAGACTGGGGCATGTCGTGTCCTTGACCTCAAAGGTCATTCTGACCAGTAAGTTATTACAAGTAACCGGTTCATTTTGAGATAATGGAGAATTTTGGGGTTAATTCATCTAATTCACTATATAAGGACATTGAACAAAAGGTGCAACTATTTCTCATATACTATGACCTCTTACAACCATCTCTAAAATCCCAATTTTACAATTACGATTACAGATCCCCTTGAGAGACAGTGAGCTGAGAGAGAGAGAGAGAGACAGAGAGACAGAAACAGAGAGAGAGACAGACAGAAAGAGAGAGAGAGACAGACAGAAAGAGAGACAGTGAGAGAGAGAGAGACAGAGAGAAATGCATTTTACACTCTGTAGCCTTCTATATGTTTTAATAGGGTGGAAGAGATCATCTTTGATGGCAGGACCCTGGCCAGTGGGGGTCAGGACAAACTGATCAAGTTGTGGGACATGAAGACGGGCAAACTCCTACAGACCCTGAGGGGTCACGAGAGGGGGGTATGGTGTCTCAACTTCTTCACTCAGACCCTGCTCGTCAGTGGCTCCTATGATGGAACCATTAAGGTGAGAACCAGTTTGTCAAAGAAACAAGTTTCCACACCTTGTATTACAAAAGTGTTAAGGAGACTGGGTCAGATCAACAAATTACCCATCAGATCTGCCTTCAAACCTTGAATATTATATTTTTTGCCATAAACTATTTACTTGTATGGAAAATTCCAAATCCATTGTATATTATATTTTAAATTTGAATGAATAATAACCCCTATATCTTCATACAGTATTCTTTATTTAAAGGAGATTAATATAGTCTATAAACAGCCATGACCATGTAGCTCTCTTAATTCAGCTTTGTTAGTAGAAGTGAAGAAAAACATTTAGTTGGTAATTTAATTCACAGAGAAAATTAATCATATGCATTTGATTTTTTACTAAGAATTTTTGTTAAGTGGCGCTTCAGTTTTGAAAATTTAAGGAGAAAAGGTAAAAAACTTCTATTGGGCTGGTAGAGCAATTGCAGTATTACTGATTTTTCTTATTCATTTGAGAAATGTGGACGTCATAAACAGTTATATCAGAATATAAATGACATTTGGTACATGAATAGAATTTTGACTTCATTTATGCAGACAGACTTTTAAACTCTTATGGCTGAGAAGGGCGTGTTTCCACTACACATATTGAGGGTGTTTGCTCAGCTCATAATACATGGAGTAGATTCACCGTGATTAGATTTTATTAGCAGTAATTACATGCCAAAATTTAAAACTTACTTCATTTTACAATGTCAAAATATTTCAATGGGCACCAGAATTCATAAAAACATAAGGAAAATGAAACTTAGGTAATCATGACCGTCCACTATGTCAACATGATGTAGAATTGTTTTTTTGGTTTTTGTTTTTATTAGGATTGAAACATAATATTTAGGATATGGAGTTTTGTTTTCTTTTTTCAATATGTGGTGAACATTAGATATACATGCATAATGATTTAGAGTTTTGGTTTTTTATTTTTAATTAGGTGTGGAACATGAACAATGGTTCGTGCTGTAGGACTTTGATAGCACACGAGGGGCCGGTGTGGGCCCTGGTACGACATGAGAACATTCTGGTCTCCGCCTCACAGGACCGAACGGTGGGTCTAAAGCAGAGAGAGAGACAGACAGACAGAGAGACAGTAAAGTTGGCAATAATGATAAAGAGAGAACAAATGAATAATTTGTAATAAATATGTGTTAAAAAGATATTCATAATAATTATCATACCTGTATATCAAGGAGAAAGGATATTTAGGTTCAAGTCAGAGAAACCCACAGCAAGTCTTGCTTCTCTCATGAGGCAAAACCAACATTGGGTTTCAGACAATGAGAGCGTGCAATCATTTGAGAGACCCAGAGTTCTATTGAACCATGCATATACACATAAAATTTAAAATGTAAGGATGAATAAAAATTTAAATGAATTTCAGTTAGATTAAGTATTGTACTTACCCACCTATACATTCTAAGCCTGATTTTGATTTCTGTACAGGCCAAGGTATGGGACATCTCGCGCTGTCTCCTCCTGACCACCCTGACAGGACACAACGCCGCCATCTTTGCTGTGGACATGTCGGAGGATGGGTCGCTGGTCATCACAGGGTCCGCGGATAGGGTAAGGGAGGGGAAACAGGTCTGCTTGGTGAAAAGTTGATACACCTTTGAAATGTGTGTATATCTGTATGCATGTAGAGTTGGAGAGTACTAGTAACTAAGCTTCAAAATGATTGGGAGGGGGCATCTATATGTTATATGTTATATTTATTAATTGGTACAGCTTCAAAATGCATGTACATGTACACTAGCTAGGCATCTGTACATGTATTATGACATGTTTAAACTATGAAGAATGGTTTCATTTTTATCATGAATAAATGTCAATATTTAAGTTGTCTAAAACTTTCATATCACAAAATTAAAAGAGATACTTAAGAAACCTCTTTGAATTAATGCATAGTATCAGCTTATAAGATAACTAAACCAGATATCATTGTATATGACTAGGGAATCAGGAAAGATTAGAAATATTTTAACAAGACCTTGGACTTTCGGTTGGACAAAGCTATCTATTTATTGCATCAAAACAAGTTTAAAATGACGCAGTTTCAAGCGAAATATGCACCGATTGCGTAGTCTTAGCTCAAAAACCAGACAAAACTTGTTGATTTTAAAGAGCCATGACTGAGTGGCTAGCAATGAAATAGACAGGCCTACGTCACATTGCTGTTTGACACAACTACCCAAAGTCCAAGCTCTTGTTAAAATGGTTCTAGCTAATTCCAATGTTGATCACTGACCATGATTTCATAGTCTGTGATTTTTGTAGACGGTGCGTATCTGGGACAGGGAGACGGGGGTGAAGAAACAGACAATCTGGGCCAGCCCCTCCACCTCCATCATGTCGGTCAGCTACAGCAAGGGACTGATCGCCTGTAGTTACGGCGAGACCGTCTGTCTCTATAACACAGATAGGTGTAAACTCATCAGGACATTTGAGGGCCACATGAAGAGGTACATTTATAAATCTTCAAATATTAAATGCTTACAATATATTTTCCCAAACACTTCGTCTTACACATTTCTCAAAATACGTATTTGTTCTTGCTACAAATGCATACTGATGTCAGTTAGCTATTGTATGCTTCCTAGCTCTGGCTAGTGGGTTGACATGGCAGAGTGCTGGAATTGTTATTCAGTGGAGGTGGGTTCAAACCACAGTAGAGACATCTTTAAAATTTACATTCATAATGACAGTGCTATATGTACTAGTTTTGTGTGTTTGCAGGATTGAATCTGTAAAATTAAAAGTAACAGATAAAGAGAAAATGCAGGGAACCATTGTCAGCTCTGGAAAAGATGGTCTGGTCAAATATTGGGACCTTCAAAGGTAGGAGTTTTGTCCCTTTATGATTCAATTCTTACCCATTTTGTACAAGATTTTGGGCGTCAATGGTGAGAATAATGTCCCATTGATTTTCATTCTTTTAAAATTTTGTGTACGTGGTTCAATATTCACATCATTTGTCTTTTGATTTCAGGAAAGAGAGCATTCAGACTAAAGGGCAGAAGGGGAATGTGAAGTGTATATACTTTGACGATCTTAGAATAGCTAGTGGCAATGGCAACAGAATCCGAATTTTTGACTTCAACTTCTTTGACAAATCCCTGATACCCAAACAAGAAGTTCCTTCGTCTCAGGAAGGGAGAAGAAAGTCCAGTGTAGCTGCTGGGACTATCGTCATGGACTTGAATGCTGGGAGTTCAGAGGTCAAGGATGGGACTATTTCAGGGAAAGTGTCCCCCCACCCAGGGGAGGTGTATTCAAATAGGGCATCGCGGCAGAGTCAGAAGAGTACCAGTAATAATAGGGCAGGCTCAACTGATGTCAGGAAAACACCCCAAAAACCTGAGGGAGAGGAGTGATATTATATAGATAGTTATTATAATTGAAAATGTTACATCTTTTGTAATTGTTAGTTTCGTTGAGTGTTTTTTTTCTTCAAATTATCAACTATACATGTTTATGGACTGTGTTCATTTGTTTTCTTTTATCAAATATACATCTATCTGGTGAAGTTTTAATTGTTGTAACTGCCATGGATTTCCAATGTGCCCAATAACATGCATCTTCCAGTGATATTTAAATTCAGTTCTGTGTTCATATTCATGTCATCAACAAGTTTATAGTTACCTCCTATCTCAGAGTAGAGATTTGATGATGTAACTTGCACTCATGTCTTCATACAATAACATTGGTTTTGGGTGATCTAATAAGGGTCACAAAGTTCCAAGAAGCCCTAACTTTACCATTTCTTAAGGTCAACGGGTCCCATGGCAAAGAACTGTGGTAAACTTAGTTTTTTTTATTCCAGCATCTACATGTACAGTCATGTATTACTTCCTACACGGTTCATGTCCGTGTTATTTCCAAAATGTTGTGAAATATCGTTTGATAAATTATTTACACTCTGGGTGATTTGTTGTACCATTGACTGTTATTGAATGACAAATATCCTTGACATTTTTGAAACAAAATATCAAAGCTGGCTGTGATTAATGAACTCATAACATACCAAAGGACTAAGTGCGGTTTTATGCAATTTTTGCCCCCCAAAATCAAAGTTTTAGAAAGAGCTTAAAAATAAGGTGAAAGATAGTTAAAATCATATTGAAAATAAAGGTGTAAAAGGTTATCACCACAGTGACGTCATAATGTAGAAATGACGTCATGAATATTGCATTATTTTGATAAATTGATGTTTTGTAGCAAAATATGGGTGTTTTCCGATGGTTTTTCGACTGAGAAACATCGAGCGCAGGCTTGCTCAAGTACCATTTTTTAGTATAATATGTATATCTATCTGAAGAAAAACATATGTTAAAATCGCACTAGAGCAGACCTGCGCTCTATACTTCCGAATGCAAAATATAGAGCAAAAATGAGAATATCTTCATTTGTTTGCAAATTTGCGGGAATTAGGTCATTTAAGTGACGTCATAGATAAACAGCGAGTGAGCAATGATGACTAAAATCAAGATTAAAGTTATAGGCATCCTCTTTACAATGATTTGGGAAGATTTCATTTTCATACGATACTATTTAAAAATTGGTTGAAATCGGGGGCAGATATTTGACCATACCGCACATAGTCCTTTTTATCAAATTCCTCTTATCTTACTTAAAAGATAATTGAAAATGAGAAAAAAAGTTATTGTTTTGTTTTTTTTAATTTATTTTATAAGATTTTGTTTATATAGTTATCATTCATGTTTTAGAATTTTGACTTATTTGGCTAGTCTTGCCTAAATAAAGCTTCAGGTCTCATTACAAAGTGGTTTGTTACACGTACTAACAAGTAACATAAAGGTTGCCACATTGGTGGTTATATTTCTCTAACTCTTTTTTCAAATATGTCATATATGTACTTCTGTGTTTAACTTAATTTGAATTAAAAAAAACTTATTTTCTAATATTGTCTGTCTTGTCTTCAAAACTGGTACTAGTACAGGTATTAATTTATCAGATAGCTTTTTTTAAGGAACCAGTTTTAATCTGTTAAAAATAAAATTCCATTTCACACTTTTCCTCCCCTTCTCTTTATAACTAGTGATCATCATGATGAAATTATAAATGAAACATGCTTAAACTCTACAACTCAACCCCTTTATCTCCTTAGCTGAAGAAATGTACCTCGGAGTCTCTAGTATGAAAAAAGTCGATGGGCAAACGTAATGCTAGAGCTAGCTCTGCAATTGCCCATTCAAATTTATTTTTGACCGTAGAGCTACAGCACTACAGCTACTACCCCCGACTCTCACTCCATTGATCATAGAACCATTTTAACACGGCCTTGGACTTTCAGTAGGATGTAACCATCCATTTCTTGCTTCACAACAAGTTAAAATGACGCTCATGGTTTCAAGCAAAATACACACCGATTGTGTAGTCTTAGCTCAAAGGCTAGACAAATCTTGTTAATTTCAAAGGGCCGTAGCTGTAGTGCCAGCAATGAAATAGACAGGCTTACGTCACAATGCAGTTTGACACAACTACCCAAAGTCCAAGCTCTTGTTAAAATGTTTCTAAGCCCCAAACAAATCAGTTAATGACTTCAAAGAATCTTCTCAATGATAAGGTTTTAAAATATTACTGCTGTAATAATTTAAACAAAAATTTACATGAAATTTAATTATAAAATCCAGAACATGAGTCTCATTCTGGCAGAGCCAGAATTATCATCCTCAGTACCTTTAAAAAATTCTTCTGGTGAATTTCTGATAAAAATGTTTCTAACATGACTACATGAACAAGCAATTTGTTGTCAAGCATTTTGGTTTTAAAGATGTGTATGCTGCACTGTGTGTGAACAATTGGGGATAAAAATGATAGACAAATCAAGTAAAAATCCATAGACTATCAGCAACATTTAATTTTATACACCATACACAGTGTACACAATAGCACATCACTGCTACATTTATCAACAATATCGTAAACAAAATAGCAGGACTGATTTTAATTGCACTATTACATAGATATATGCAAGCCTGAAAAAAAATATATATATACCGGGTATATGTTAAAAAAATATTTTAAAAAAAATTGTTTCTAATATAATTTCAGTTTATCACAATTCATTGGCAGGATAAATTATTTTGACAATATCTGAACCCTTGTATAATGTATTAGTTAAAATAAAAAAAAACTCTCATAAAATATTAACAAGTAGTAAAGTTTAAAGGCAGGTGTCCCCAACTCAATCTGATGTTTAAAATTTTACACTTTATGAAATTGCTGGATCAGCAAGATTACAGCTGGTACAATTTTCATTTTTTTTT
Source organism: Magallana hongkongensis (assembly GCA_015776775.1). NCBI lineage: Eukaryota > Metazoa > Mollusca > Bivalvia > Ostreida > Ostreidae > Magallana > Magallana hongkongensis. The sequence goes on along the minus strand of CM027471.1, from coordinate 28,188,342 downwards.
GGGGGGGTGGGTGTCAAAAGAGGTACATATTCCTCAAAACACTAAAAGCATCTACATACTGAATGTAATTGCATAATGGCCATCATCAATACAAAGAAAGTAAATGCATGTATATTAAAATGCCCAAAGCTATGTTTTGAAAAACCCTGAACCAACCTATTCCCCCCCCCCCCCCAAAAAAAAAAAAAACTAAAGAAAAAAAAACAGAGGAAGTTTATGAAAGACATTACCTGTACATTGACACACATTTCAACATGTGATGCAATAATATCATAATTATTTGAATCTGCAACATTTATATTTGATTATTGATAATGACTAATACACAAAACAAATATTTAAAGTAACCATAAGCTGATCGGTACAATTTGATCTCACTGGAAAAAATTGTTGTTAACCATTATACATAACTGTTACATCATCCCTGTTCAGTCTTTTGAACCATCATAAAATTAAAAGTCACTTTCTAATACACACAATAAACATGCACTACATCAACATTCAAGTGATATTTATAGAGTTATCTCCCTTAAAATGTGCTCTGAATATTATTCATCAACTCTCCCATTCAGTCTTAAAAAAAAAAGCTCATTATATGATCATCTCAACAAAATAAACACACAGTTCACTGACAATAAGCTACTGTACCACAGAGTTATCTCCCTTATAATGTGCTCAGAGCAATTCCATGCATTCTCCTAAAAACTCTTACTCTCATTGATACTAAATTTTTTTTCCACATTTCATTTTCTATCAAGACTTCTAATTTTCATGCATTCATACTTCGGTCTTCAAACAGTTCCTTTAACTAACGAGCTCACACGAAGACCTTCCATCTAGCTTATATTAGCCAGGATCCATTCTATGAAACCATGACCTCGTTGTGACCTCATCACTGGTTACCTTGGAGACAGATCAGCCATGTGTTTCTGCAGGAGTGTGTTGATGATGTCTGTGTAGAACGAGCCGAACACGGACCTGTTGTAGGAGATCAGTCGCAGGAACCGACCGCACAGCTGACTGAGTTCACGCTCCACCGCAGAAAACCCAGGGGGCACCTTGAGGGGTTCCTTGTGTTGGGATGAAATGATTTGTCTCAGAAAGTCCAATAGTCTTTTAACTGAAAAATAAAAAAATAAATAATAGGATAGAAAACATTTTTTTCGAAATTTTGTTTTATTCTTATTGATATAAAATTGTCACTCCTATGAGAAAAATCAAACCCATTTTTTTAGGGTACATCTAATGACAATAATTACTCTCTGAGCGTAATTTTAAATCAAAATAACAAAGTGAAAAATAATGGGTGCGGATATCTGCCTTAGAAATGAATCACAACTTACATAGTAGTTTGTAGACCCTATTGTCCTTGCTGGACATCTCAGGTAATCTGACCCACCAGTAACCTTTGCTGAGCCTCGTCTCGAGCCGAGAAGCCATGAGATGACAGGAACTCGTTCACAGTCTTGTTCACTTGCTCACCAACATTACCCATCACTTTGGGAAGATCACTTCAAATAAATATATGGAGGAAGCTGATTAGAAAAATGACCAAATTTTCATGGTGAAGGGGGAGATAATTCCCAAAAATACTTACAATTTTACAGTAATGTCAACAAGAAACAGGTTTATATAATAATGGTTCACAATGTATATTACCAGAGTGAAAAGTTTTGATGATAGTTTCCATTCTCAAATTAATTAATTGCACAATTTACAAACAGAATTATTGATACAGATAACAAATTTAAAGACATTCTTTAGTTTGACAGCAAATCAATAAGAAAATAAAAAGTGTAAGAATACAATCACACTATAAAAGGATTACGTTTTCCTCTCACCTTTCTGGAACCCCTTCCAATAAGGTACATATCTCTGATTTTAACTTTTCTTTCAGGGCTTGGACTCCGGAGATAGAAGCCCCAACTGTACTGTAGGTGATCATCAGGACGGAGGAAATCAGGGCTAGTCTGTGTGCACTCTCCATCTGCTCTGAGATCCTAGCATGGTCCATTACAAGAGTCTGTAAAGAATATTTGTTAAAAATTGGTATTTTCCCAATCTTTTTTTCATTCATTTAAAAAAAAATACATGTATATATTGTTTTCAATAGCATATTTCAGTTTCAGCTGGAAGATTAGTTTTGAAAATGCTACACATAATATTCTTTCTTTGTAATAAGAAATTAAGGTGAGAAACTATGTTATGATTTTATGACAAAAGTATTGTCTGTTCTTTAATAACTGATATGTAAATTAGATAGCTTTAAACGTACACCTATTTTAAAAGTGTCCTTTTTTGTCCTGTATTTTTTGAAAATTACACTGACATGTTTGTAGTATGCCTTGTGTGAAGTTGGGAAGGACCATTCTGGCATGCAGGCAGTTCTCGCCAAATACCATTTCTCGCCATTAATTTCTTACATCATTTAATCAACTCATAAAATTGTATCAAAGCTTCAAAAATAAGATGGAGTTCTCAGCTGTTCTAAAACAGAATTAAATAGCTGCAAATCCTTTCTAACCATTTTACCTCTGGAATGACATTTTTCTCATCCCAGTCCAACAATTCGATATAGGCCTCATTCACAATGGCCGCTGGGGTTGCCAGGGGTAATGACATGGCCTCCTCCACTGCATTCACATCAGTGATCTTGTCGTGGCTTCTCTTCAACCAGGCTTTGGTGAATTCTAGCCCATCAATTCCGACCTCTGAAATAGGGAAAATATTTATTTATCTAAAGCATGTGCATGTTATTTCTGATGATATTGATTTTTTATCAACAGTAGGATTGGCATTAGATGCAGAACTGTAGATGTTTTTCCTTGGTGAAGCAAGAGGTATACATTGTATTACCATGCTGAATCTTGCCAAAGGCAGATAAACGGGTAATACTGCCATTGAATTCCTTTTTAATATCAGCTAAATTTATCCTTAAACCCGTTTTTCCTTTGCACATACAAATGCAAGTATCATTATAATATTGTAAAATATCAAAATTTTACCACCACATTTTTGATCACAGTTATAGAGTCTAAATGTCTAAACATGTCTTTGGATTTCATATACATTGTATTGTATTGTATTCTGGTGATGACTTTGAAATTTCACATATTAATGTCCGACCTTCCTGTGACTTGAGGAAATCTTGGAACTTTTTGCGTTCGTACTCCACGGACTGCTGTTGACAGTATGGCCGGATCTGTTGGATTGTGAAGTTCGCCATGTCCATCTTCATAAGGTCCAGTACCTCAAAAATCTCCCTAACAAAGATATTCAAATTAATTCGTAAAATTCTCTCACTGATAGTTGCTGATTGGATATATGCCTAACGTTAGTTATAACGCTTCTTGATCTCATCAAATTTGGAATAAATTACCGGTACCTTTTGCCTTTAGTGAATGCAAATATATTTTTTGAGAGATTCATTTATGTATGGTAGATTTTATACAGCATCATGAAATTCACTGATTTCAACCACAAAACTAGAGTTAAATCATGAATTTAAAATGCCTTCATTTTTAAAAAGTATATATATTTCCTCAAATCTTAAAACTTCAACTCCATGAAAAGTAATGATAATTTTGCTTCAAATAAATTCATATACAAAATCATCCCTCAAAAATTATTATTAATATTAACTCTATTATATTTTACGCAGAACTTACTTAAAAAGGGGGACAACTTCTTTGATTGTTTTCAGTTTGGCCACTTGGTCGTCTCTGACCGGGGCACACAGTTTCTCCATGACCCCGATGATGTAGTTAGAGTAGTAGTAGATGTCAAAGGCGTCGTTTTCAAGCTTCTGTCTGATCAAGTCGACGTCAAGCACCTCACAAATCTGGGCCCTGAATCGCACATGCTGTGGCAGGAGTAGCATCATTATATTCTAGGAGAAAAAAATTTACAAATTAATTGTCACATTAATAATGTCTTATATTCAATTTCATAAAATTTTACTGTACAAAAATACATTGATTCATATAATTATGTACTTATGTAATCAATAATGTAGAATATTCATTATTTTTCAAATGAAGGAAATAAAGAATTTCTACTCTTACTATCATGGTATAAGAAGAATTTGATATACTGGGTAAAAGGAAATTTCTAAAGTCCAGTGTCTGAGATTTTTTTACATTTGGTAATGTGCTTTAAGGATCAGGCTGGGGGGGGGGGGGGGGGGGGGGGGTCGAAATATAATTGTAATTTAAAACTTTATACTAAATTTTATATGCGATTTCTGAAGCTATCAACTACTATTTGATAAAGAAAAATTTCATTTATTTTAATATAAATTTTTTATCATTTTCTATTATTTTTATATGGAGCGCTCTTCTTTAAAAGGAGATCAATATTGTCTAAAATGGCAGCCACCCCCAAGCCTCCTTAAAGAAACTTATATTACAAAATTGACACATCAGTATTTCCTCCATATTGTTTTGACCCCTCACCTTTATTTAAATTACTCATCAACAAATAATGTTACCTGGTTTTAATCCTCTTAATATAATTGTAACAATCTCATATCTTATCTTCCCTTGTGATAGAATTTATCTTCACATAAACTGAACTCTGTAACAATGTACATGTATTATCTTAAGTAAAAGAAGATATTCTAATCTTTGTGAATTTTAGCTCCTGTTAGAAGCTGGACCTTACTGAAGTCTTAGTGACAAAAACATTTAAGTTGAGTGGAATTTACTCATTTCAAATGAGAGATTAAAAGCATATAGCATTAAATTAGCAATTTCTGTGCAACATACATCTTTAACTTCTTCGATGAGGACCAAAGCGTGGGAAAAGTCTGGAGGATCTTCGTCTAATTTGGCCTGAAACGCATCCCAGAATGCTCTTCTGACCGTGTCCTTAACCTTTTTCTCAATGCTATAATGGAGAATGAATGGTAGATACAGTAATTATGAAAGATTAACTATAAATCCTAGTTTGAACAACTTATCTTCACTGCATTCACAATTCTTCCTTTTGTAAATTTAGGAGGATATTGATGCATGTAACTATGGATAACAACAAACTTATATAATAATGTACGTGCCATCACAAAATAACTTTAAATGAACATGTATATTTAAATTGCTTACTCCTTAATTTCTTATTGTTACATTTTCCTTATACTTCCATTGTTTAAAACTCAAAACACATGCATTCGTCAAAACATAAATTAATTTACTTCACAAACACAAAAAATTTGATTCTCTAATGGTATGATACAGTATATGTGGTGAAATTGCGTATGTATGATACATGTATACTGTTAGACATTATAGAAACCCAATGCCTTGTTTTTGTTGTTTGTTTGAGGAACTAGCTGAGTCCTCCATTAGTACCTGTCATCAGGGGGTTGGAAGCTTTCCAGTTTAAAGTCTGTGTTGACGGCAATCTCGTGAGCCAGGGCCATGTTTTTGACTCCACTGGCGGCCTCCATCAGCTGCTCAAAGCTCAGGAACTTAGGAGGGGAGGCTAAAATATTCATTAATAATCATAACTAATAATAATAGAGAATCATCTGATGATCATTTGATATGATATATTTAAAAATGCAAGATAGATTCTTACATGTGTAGGCTCTAATTATTTTTACTTAAAATTTTATCGGTAAGTTATCCTGCTTGTTATGATAAATAATTTTTTTATTCCAATCTTATTCAAAAATTGTATTTGATTTAAAAAAAAAAAACACATTTAATACCTGTACTAGCTCCTTAGTTCTATCAATAGAAGAAGTGAATATAAAGAAAATTAAAGAAAAATCTTTGCTGTACCATTATAGATACAAAATATATAAAACCATTTTGCAATTTCACTATGCAGTCAAATGAAATCATATTGTCAAATACCTGCAACCATAAATGCTGGAGGGATCCTGGGGGAACTTGGAGATTCTGTCCGGACTTTCTTCTCTGTTTCTGAATCGCTTACTGAACTTCCCACTGACATGTTCAATTCGCCATCATCCTTTTCTTGGAGCGGAAATTCCCCATTTAAGGAATTGTCCAGGCTGTCAGGGCTTTCCTTATCTGACATTTTATTTTTCTTCCTCTATCAAATTATTATGAACTGTAATGTTACAGTAGTTTTCTCTGAAATCCTTGATGAAATAGAAAAAAAAATCAACTAGTACCACACATGCATATCAATAAAAAATTGTACCATAAAGATATAATTCATTTTTTTTTCACATTGAATTTATATATAAGAAATAAATCTGATTCAGACATCTTATGATTTTATTTACTACATGTGTCAGTGATTGAATTATATATACATATGTAAATACGTATCATGCATAATGCAGCATAGGCTATTATAATTGCTACAAGTACACAGGTGGATGGTTTATAATCACATTAAAATCTGTTGGATAATCAATACCTTTCAAACTTTGGCAGCATTTCAAAAATATATATTTGTCATTGTTCACATCTAAAAATACTTGGTAAACAACTGAAGTAAATTAAGCTCATTTTGGCTGTGGACCAATGATTATTTAGCTGTATTAAATTTTCAAATTAGTTAAAAATCAGTATAGCATACGTGTAGTTCACTGTCAGATTAATTTTGAACATTCTATGCATGCAGTGTACATTTACATGTACATCAATTATGCATAATATAATTCAAGATTTTGATTTGTTGAATATCTTACACAATAATGATTTTATACATGTGGTACAGCAGAATTTGATAATATGATATTTCTATCATTAACCTGGTAACACGTAATTAATCTACAAAGCGCTAATCGCTTTACTACACTTGATTCTATATTTGGTAATATACGTCAGAAAGATGCTAAACAGCTGACGGACGTAAACAAAGCAAGCTACAAAAAACTGTACCTTTCAAGATCGATCCATCAGCTGGTTTCTCACGATTGTGATTGACTAAAATCAATTGTCCGGGCAATATTCCGGACTTCCTACAGATGTCTTATTGTGTAACTCTTTCCTGTATTTGTTATGCTTTTCTAGAACCCTCTTGGTCTACATGAGGTGACGCTAATCCATGACACAGACACTCTTCGCAATGTTTACGGAAGTGACGAAATATCATACTGTAAAGACTAGAGAGTAACCGAAGACATGCACTTGGCGCGAAAATTCGAAAACGAGTGGGGGGGGGGGGGGGAGGGTGAAGAGGAATGTAGATAAGCTGGCCAATGCTAAACCAGTTTTTTTTTTCTTATACCATTCCACTTATCAGGAGGAAAATAAGTAAAAGTACATCTCTTTCTATTTACCTACATGCAAACTGATTATGGATATGTATAACGTTAATATTGCAGGCACGTAGCATCGGGGGGGGGGGGGGGGGGGTTGGCAGGGGGGACTCCCACGCCCGACTTTTTTGCCAAAGATTTTGCTTAAATTCACATACAATAATTGAATTAACATGTAGTTCCCCCCCCCCCCCCCCATTGTTATGGTTTATGGTGTATGGGGCTATGAACAATCAAAGAACTGATAGTACTGAAAAGCGCTAACCCAGCTTCTGTTTGTAAAAGATATATGTATATAACATTTTATTTTCTGTATACACAATATATTTCCTCATCACTGCGTGGCAGCCCCTGCAATGATGTATGTAAGCCCTGTACATCAAATTCACAGTAGCCCGTACTAGCCCGTGCAGCTCCTGAAACTGGTTCCCTCACCAGTTTAAATGATGTAAACTTCTGCTCATAGGGGGCGGTTATTCCTTGCACCGGAAGTAGAAGTCTAACGACAATAAAGCGCTGAGCTATGCTTAGCGCTTTAAAAATGAATTGAAAATAAGGGAATAAGCAGTGAGCATTGAACTTGAAACTTACAGCCCCCCCCCCCCCCCCGGATAAGGATTTTCAGAATTATGGAAAGTTATCTTTTCCTTTCTTTTTTTTTTTTTTTTTGGCTTCTCAAGAATTTTTGGATGAGTCTGCCCCCCCCCTTTCAAAAACGATGCTACGTGTCTGCTTTGCTAAAAAAAAAGTAGGCGGGGTGGGGGCCCTAGCCCCCTGTAGCCTCCCCCCCCCATCCCGGTTCAAACGCCTTTGCATACATGAGATCCTTGCAGTTACATCATACATGTATTTCAATAAGCAAACAAACAAAATAGAGTTACTAAAGTCCCGTGGTCTATACTTAGGATGGTGGTATGAATTTAAATAACTGAACATGTCATCGTCGCGGTGACCAACGTGTGATTCACGTCGATTCTCTCCATCATCATTTTGAGGAAACTTGTGGACTCAAAACCGTGGTTTGCGACGAACGTGGATGAATAAAGAAATATTATTCCGATCTCAGATTTTTTTTTTTCTACCAAGAGACTATAATCTATTTACAACGTATCTCGAAATGATTGTCTGAGTAAATTTTGCAACTTTATTATATTTTTATTCACTTCATGTATAGTTTACAATACCGAAAAAAAGCCATGGTTTAGCTTTTATCAGAGACATAAATAACATTTAACATAAATAACATAAAAGCAGAGACATAAATAACATGTTATTATTTTTGACTCCTGGCCACGTGCATTTGTTTACGGAAGCAGCGGTGCATTATGGGATATTGTTGAGGGCACGAAATTCGAAAACAGGAAAAATGGCGATGCGTGCGGACAGCTTGTTAGACAGTCCTGTCTCATATAACAGTTTCCAGCGATCGATCCCCCTTAGAGCTTCGAAGATTAACATAGGTAATTTATTCATTAAGGTTATTTGGGATTTATTTGAAGCGAAGTGTAAAATTTGTTTCCGTTTGATTTGAGCCTGTAAACAAAACGGGCACCTGTTGGCATTGATATGGTTGATTGCAGATGTTGTATTGAACTTAACTCGTTGTGATCAAATCGTTCAGGACGACAGCGGTTTCAAAGTTTTATATTATATTGATCAATGGAAGTGAGCAACTTGGTATTTTGGTCTTTGTGGATATTATTATGATCTTACCGTACGTGTACAATCAACGAACTTTGTAGGGACGGGGGGGGGGGGGGGGGCTGCTGCCTAAGTTTCAGTTATGCTTTGATAATTCATTGTCATTAATCAACTTCGTTCGTTTAACTTTTGTTTTTTCATATAACAGTACTTAATTAATGTAACGGTGCTTTACAAATTTTCTATTTTGTTTTACGGGGGGGGGGGGGGGGGGGGGATGAAAAGATTCATTTATGCTGAAGAAAAAGTTCATATATTGATATAATTTGCAGAATTGTTTTGTTTCATTACTATTTTAATGCTGAGTTCATGTTATAAATAAGTTTATGTAAAGATAATTAACTATTGACTTGTTTTATGGGTTGTAATCTTTGAGTGTATGCATGTAACTCTTGGTTTCGCTGCCCATTGACAATGTTGACATGAATTTCAATGCCTAGGGCTAGATATTAAAATGTCAGCTTGCCTAGTGGTAAATCTTGTAATACTTGTTTCTAATCAATCAGATTTCAAAGCGAGTCAGATGGTTCATAACATGTTTTGATGACAATAAAATTAAATGTGTGACATGTAATCCTTGTCTTAAATCCCTTTTAATCTTTAGTCTTACTGTTAGACACTGACATATCTCTCTCTCTCTCTCTCTCTCTCTCTCTCTCTCTCTCTCTAGCTCTCTCTCTCTAGCTCTCTCTCTCTCTTTCTCTCTCTCTCTCTCTCATTTAACTTGTTTTACCATGTTTAACAGAATTTTGAACACTGGTACAAGTTTCTAAGTATAAAAATGTTTCAAAGTGTCAGGCCTGAAGAACTCACATGTTTAATTTTGACAATATTATGCAAGCAAAGAGCTGCATGGTCATGATTTTGGTCAAATTCTATTTTTCTGATTTTATGATTTACAATGCTAAGTGAACGCTTTAGGAATGCAATCCCAATGATCAAATTTAAATTTGAGAGTGAGTCACGGAGTTATAAGCAAGATACAGGGCTCACAATTCTTTGTCATGTAAACAATTATGCCCTGTTTTTGTTTACATTGATTCAATATACCAGTAAAAAAAATTCTTTTTTAAGCTGATTTGTCTATCTTCTTATTTGTTTTATGCATAGATAAACACATTAAAATTTCCTAACTTTTAACATTCATTTTAGGTCTAAAAGGTCATCAAGGTTTAGGACTTGAATTTTTTACTTCAACATTCAAAATGTAAACAAATTAAAGCTTTTTTTACATAGCAAAGACCATCAAATTTTGGTTGCCTAATGCAAAAACCTTACTCATGCATTGTATAAAACATTAAAATCATAAAAATGATTTTTTACCAAAATCGGGACCATGCATGCCCCTTTAAATCCGACTTTTAATGGCATTTTAAAATTTCTTATGGGATTAATGACAAAACATTTCATGTGATTGTCTCGGGTGTAATTGAGACATATTGGAGAAGAAACTCAAGAGTTAGTATCAATGCAGCAAAATTAAAATAATACATTTCAGCATGATTATTTGCATGTGTGTAAAAAAAATACATTTGAACTGGGTTTGGGAGAACCTACGTGTGTTGTTTCATAACTAAAGGATTTTAAAATTTACACAAGATTGCATGGTAAAAGCAGAATATAATGACTATTTCTATGTCCAGTCCTTTGTGAAATAATCATAAAATCATCCTTTACATAACAAGAAAAGTGCAATAAATGCATTTACATGTATTCAGTTTGAAATTGTACCCAGTCTTAAATTCTTTTTACTGCCTGTAAATTATTGAAAACTAAATATTTCGTTGCAGCTTGCATACATAACTAAAAGTGTTTTGTAAGCAATAATTTTCAATTTATGGATTTTTTAAAGGATTTTATTATTTTTAGTTGTGTAACTTTTTACACATTATGAATGTTTAATGATTGACAAGCTTAAAATGCTTATAATGATTTAGTACTTTTTAAAGATTTTTTTTATTTTTAGTTGTGTAACTATTTACACATTATGAATGTTTAATGATCGACAAGCTTAAAATGCATATAATGATTTAGTACCATTATCCTAAATGATAATAATGATTGACTTTCAAAATCGTACCTGACATCCATAAATCTTCAATGAGTTTGGGGAAATGGGTGATTTCTGGAAAAAGTATAATGTTTCACAATATCTTTCAATAAATTTCATTACTCAGTCTCATTGTGTAATTCAAAAGGATTTCTTCCCATCAATCACATGTAATGTTCATCTCTCTTTATGAATAAAGTAAATGTTGTAAAGTTGTAAGTCATAATGAGAAAAAATTAAATACAGTAATGATAAATGCATGTATTTCTACAAAAAACCCATTTATCAAATTTTCAAAGTTCAAAGGAAACCAAAATCGGATGGATGATTTTTAATTATTTTAAGCCAGCATGAAAGTGAAATTTAATGGTCAATTATTACCAGAATCCTGTTTTTCAGCATGTCATTTTCTTCCCCTAAGGTAAAAAATCTCACCTTCATCAGATTCACAAAGCAATATGTTGTATAGTGGGTTCCACACATTTTTTTGAGACCCTGAGAAATAGGTATACAAAGGTGTTAAAAACCAATTATAAACAGGTGTGAAATCAGGTGTTAAGGCATATGTCAGTTACATCTTCCTAGTTTTATTAAAACAAGTGGAAAAAAATAAAAAGGAAAATAGGTATAATGTGTGGATGTTAAGTGATTTGGAAACAAATATGATTTATATATTGCCAGAAAGGAAATGTTTTTAAGCATTAGAATTTTGAGATTGAAGAGAGACACACTTAGATTGATATCAAATAGAAGCATATTATTATTTTATATATGAGAAACTTTATTTCCAAAGATTCTTAACAATGGTTCAAGCTGTGACCCCATCAAGTAAGTTTAAAAAAAATGATTTTTTTAAAAAGTTAATTTTTATGTGATCTTTTGAAAGCTTTGATGAAGCTTTATAGTCTAGACAAAATGTTCATTTTGTAAATGGAAATTACATGTAGTTAAGAATTAAGAAAAATATTTTTTTAAATCCTGAAATTAAACTGTAAAATCTAAAGAACTTACAAATATTGCTGATCAGGAGAATTATTCTTTTTAAAACAACAACAAATTAAGATTTTAAGTACATAAAACATATTAAAAGAAGTAAGTCTCCTAATTAAGATACATAATCCAAATGTTGTGAGAGTACATCTGTCAATATTTGAAAATCAAGAACCCTGAGAAAAACTTTTAATCTAAGTTAATTACTAATTAGCCAGACCTGTTAAATAAACAGGGCTCAGTAATAGGAGAAAGAGAAAGTAGTATGCAGACTGCCTTAGTTTTTACACCAATTAACAAATTTAACACTGACAGATTGAGGGAGAGTAGATCACTGCTAGGAATGCTTGTGTGACCCTAAGTAAACACCCAGGGAGGGGGTATATAATGGGTGTGGGAAAGTTAGAGGGGGTCAAAGGGAAACTATCACAGTCTGCCTTTAAATATCAAGAGATTTCTTGAGAACTGGACATTTACATTAAAACTGCCATCATGACTAGGACTCTTGGGAATATTAGTTTGAATGTGACTGGAGAAATTCATAGATCTTGTAGAGGTATAAGACTGAAATCTCTTAAAATTTAACTTTTATACATTTTTGAAATTAATTTTTTAACTGACTTTACTTTTAATGCTTTGGGGGGTTTTAATCTATGATTTAAAAAAGTAGTTTCTGAATGAAAAATTTTGAAATTAAATGAAAATATTTTATGAATTTTTAAGTACCATCCTTAAACCTAAATTTGAAAAAAAAAATATACAGTTAAAAAGTTTATCTCCATTTTAAGTTTTCATCCAGGCAAGACAATTGATGTAATTCTAGCAAGTTACTAGGTAAAAGCATTCCTAGAACTTAAATGTCTTATTTTAACAATTATATGTTTATTTTTAGGGCCATTCCGGGCTACTCAGATCTGGAATGAAATCGTGGATCACTTGAAGACCAATGTGGAGGTCAAGAGACGTCGCTACAAGATGAAGACTTACGACAACAGTTTCTCCGGCGCCCACGCTGTGGATGTCGTCATGACTTACTTGCTAAGCGAGAAAAACACATTCAGCACAGACCTGTCCAGAGACAAGGCTGTTAAGGTTGGTATTTTAAAAAAAAATAGTTACTTTAATATGAAAATTCTTTTTTATTCTATTTTAGGTTGTTGAATTTTTTTTCCATTTTTTCCATTTATAGATTTGAATTTTCTGAAGATTTTTTAAAAAAAAAAATAATTGTGTGTCTTAAAAATGATATTTACATTTATAGCTAATTAGAATCAAATATTGGGTATTAGTTCTAAATTGCATGTGCAATGATTTTTTTTTCAAAGAATGAAATAGAGTTATCCCCCTTATGCTATGAGTTTCATACTTGATTTTAAACAATTTTACTTATTTTTGTCTTATATGTTTTACAGCTGTGTCAGTCTCTGATGGACCGCCAGGTTTTCTGCTCCATCAGTAACCGCACCAGTGAGATCAAGAAGATGTTTGATGACAGCCACAGCAAGCTCTACAGGTTCGTGGGCATGGACCCCCCAGAGGGCCTCGAGAACTCCAACTCCACTATCATAGAAACCAGCTCCTCCGACGAAGAGCACGACTACTCCATCATGGAAGATTGCAGGGGAAATCAGTCAATCAGGTAAAAGATCTTTGAAATTTATCATAACTAATTACAAAAACTTGTTTGTGAGTAAGAAAAATTGTGAAAGTATATTCTGATTTTTTCAAAATTTAAAAATCAAATGAATGCGACTCTAGAAATATTTAAAGCATTGAAATTATAAGAATATATATGGTAAAGCCAAAAAAAAATTCTTTAGAAAATATCACTGAATATTAAGATAATTGGTAGATTAATTTTTTAGGGACTTGAAGTTCTCTTTCATATCTCATAAATATATTTTCATGATTTCGCAGACTGAGCCCCGACCAGGAGAATGGTTTAGATGACAGTGTGGTGTGTAACCCCATCGCCGTCAACAAGAAAGGACAAGTGCTACAGGAGATTATCTCCCTTCATCAGTCCTTCACAAGACGTCGTAGTCGTAGTTCTCTAAAGTCTGACACATCTATTCTAAACCGCAGTAGTTACAGGGACTCTCCCATACCACCAGAAGGTAGGTTTCATTGCAAATGGAAATTCTTTATTTAATTAAAAGATTTAAATTTCCAAAAGAATTTTTATATATTTAATTATTTATGACCAAATTTTAATTTATTTTTCTTCAGTAATAACTGATGTAAAAAAAATGCCTATATCTCTGTTGCTTAATAAATTGTTCTTTTGCTTTCAGCTATGGAGTGCCTGTGGAGAGAAGTTGCCCTGTGCCAATTGTTGACCATTGTAGAGATCCCATTCCTGGAGGGTCTGCTAACAGAGCAGAAATCTGGGAAGAAGAGCACCAAACAGAGCCTAATGTTGACCAACTCTGTCTCCAAACACTACAACAGTGTCTGTATGAACAGCGTCTCCGACCCCTTCATGAGGACAGCCCTCAACTGTATCGAGTGTCTGCCCAAAGGTTTACTAGTGCTAGAGAAAGACTTTGTCCGCGAACAGAACCCAGCCGCCAAGATCCAGGCTTTCCATGTTCTCAGTGGCCATTACAAGTCGCGGAGCGATTCCCTGCTGCCCGAGAATTTCATCGAGGTTCACCTGGCCATCTTGAATTTCATCATCCAGCAGAAGCATGAAGTGGCCATCGCCTCGCTACAGCTAGACATGATCATCCTGCCCTGGCACATCAGGGAGGAACTTCGCCGTCTGCTCAAGTTCATGGTGGCCTGTTCTGAGATGACCGACTTTTCTGTCGATTCCAAGGTATATTTTTTTTAGAAACTTTTTTATTGGACAGAAATTAGTAAACTTTTTAATGTAGAAAGATTTCAGTCTAATTATATTTTGA